>JARHVA010000440.1:3405000-4005000 GCA_037957365.1 Torreya grandis | reverse complement strand
AAGCTTCTGCAATGTTGATCACTCTTTTGGTATATGCCAAGATTCTGCAACACCATGCTAGGTCCTTCTTACAATTCCTTTAGCAACAACAAGGTGCCCAACAGCCGTACGATGTCCAACGTATAGGTCTACAAATTATTCTTTTATTTTTTTTGCAAGCAAAATTTGGACTATTTTTTTGGTGCCCCTTCCTTGCTTGGCGTCCCATGTGGGCCCTTGGACACTTGGAATCTATCAAATTGTCCTTTGATTTTTTTTTTTTGGTTAAAAATCGACTTGTAAAAAAAAATTAGTTAATTTGACTGAATATTAAGTTTTTAAGATAGTTTGATAATTTTGGGGGTTTAGATTTAAACTTGTATCTTCGACCTATGAAGACGAAGGGTGAGGCCTGGGTTGGTAGGAAGCCAATTCCCCCTAAAAAATACCTCCTTTTGATTCCTCATTCCATGCCAAATCCAATGAGTGGTTGGAAGGCCACTTTCTCTCTCAAAATAGGCATTTTTTAATGTTTTTAGTGCTTTTTTTGCAATAACATTAATTTACGAGAAAATTGAACCTTTAATATCTTGCAAATGGTAGCTTGGATTTGGGTGCCATTTTTTTCAAAAATATTTTTAATTCAATTCTCCATAGTTTAGGCTTGTTATTTGTCAAAAATGCACTAGTTTATAAAGTGCCTAAAATTTGGGTCTCTCGAGATTTATTTTTGACTGAGTCCGACATCTTGTTTTCTTAAAGTCTTGTACTGATTACTCTAAAACACATTATCAGCTGAGCCCAACATATTTTGAGCATGCAATTGCATATTTGGGGGGGGGGATCAACATTTTTTTTGGGGGGGGTGTGTTTGCTTTTCACAACTTGCAAATCTTTGCTTTCATTCTCCTTTTTGCATACATTCACAACTTGCAATCAACCAAACTTCACCTAAATTCAAATTAAAATGGATTATTTTCAACTTAAACCCTTAACACCCTTAAACTATCATGAATGGAAGGTTAAAATGTCAATCATTCTTAGAAGCAAAGGGTTGTATAAGATCACCATGGGTACTGAAGTAGAACCCAACACTGATGCTAAAAAGGTCAAGTGGTACAACCATAGTGATGAAGGCTATGGACTACTAAGGTTGTATATGTATCTAAAACTTCTCTTCCATTTAAAAACCTCCAAGACTCCCAAAGACATATGGGACACCTTAGAACTCTTATTTGGGAAGCTTGATGAGATGAGAGGTCATGAGCTCAAAAACGAACTCATAAGTCTAAGTCTTAACAACTTTGACACCCTATAGGACTTATTCACTAAGTTTAAGGCCCTTAGATTGGAATTAAAAGAATGTGGGATAGAGAATAAATATAATCAACTCATCCTTTCTATTCTCATAAAGTTAGGTCCAAGCTATTCAATCTTTGTCTCCACTTTCCATGCCATAAAAAGTGCCCTTGGCACTACATGGAAAATGCTTTCTTTGGATTCATTCATTGCCGACTTGACTAGGGAGAAAGATAAGCTAATTCAAATGGACACAATGAAGTCTACTCAACCCCAAGCTTTGATAGCTAGAAATGGTAAAGATAAGACTTCAACAAAGGAGAAGAAAAAGAACAAGGACGAGGAGAAGAAGAAAGAAAACAACAATCCTACCAAAAACAACACTGAGACTTCCTTTTCCAATGCTAAACCTAAGAAGGAGAAGGTTGAGTGTGCCTATTGTAAAAAGATAGGGCATGATAAACACAAATTCATGAAGAAACAAATAGATTACCTAACTCATCTTCTAGAGAAGCACAACATAGGTGTTCTAGAGTCCATCAAGCAGAATTCATCTCCCCAAGATTCTACCAAGGCAAAATGCAAGGGTAAGAAGAAAGAAAAGGGCAAGGCCCTTGTAGCAACTATAGCTTCTAAAACATCATGGGTCATTAATTTAGGTGCTTCTCACCACATGGGCTCTTCACTAGTTGAGTTTTCATCTTTAGAGTCTTGTAGCATGACTTCAATTAGTTTGGGTGATGACACATCAGTTTCCATTATAGAGAGAGGGTCAGTTGAAATGGAAGGAGGAACATTCAATAATGTTCTAAGTGTTCCTTCTCTTTCAACCAATCTCCTATCAGTGTACCAAATCACTCACATTGGTTGGGGCATGAGAGTTGAGTTTTCACCAAATTCAGTGGCTATTAGGGAGTTGCATAGTGATACTACAGTGGTAGTGGGTAGGAAAGATCACCAAGCAAGGTTATACACCTTCTCACATTTTGTACTAGATTATTCTCTAATAGCATTTCTAACTCATTCAGATGAAGTTAACAAATTAGGGCATGAGTGGTGTGGCCACCTTAACTATTACTACCTTGAGCAACTTTGCAAACATGATATGGTAATTGGCTTGCCTTATGTCCAATTCTCAAAAGGACTTTGTGAGGGGTGCTCCCTTGGGAAGCATCCCGAAGCAAAATTTGACAAAGGCAAAGCTTGGAGAGTTTCAAAACCTTTAGAGTTAGTCCACAGTGATGTATTGGGACCCTTTCCCAAACCATCTTTCACAAGGGCCAAGTACATCCTCACTTTCATTGATGATTTATCCAGGTACACTTGGATATATTTTATCAAACAAAAGTCTCAAGTGTTTGAAAAATTTATAGACTTCAAGGCTCTTATTAAGAAATAGAGTGAGAAATCCATCAAGGTTCTTTGAACTGATAATGGAGGGGAGTATGTCAGTAATAGGTTTGAGTAGTTTTTCACAATAGATGGGATTGATTTGTAACACACAATCACTTACAATCCTTCACAGAATGGGGTTATAGAACACAAAACTAGGTTCTTGAAAGAGATGGGTGGCTGTATGATTCACTCCAAATCTTTAGCACCACAGTACTAGGCTGAAGCCATCAATTATGCTTGCTACATTTAAAATAGGGTTCTTCATAAAGCCTTGAAAGGGATAATACCCTTTAAAGCTTGGCATAAAAGGAAACTTGATGTTGAGTACCTCAGGGTTTTAATATCCCTAGCCATGGCCCTCATATCGAAGAAGAAACATAAAGCTACGAAATGTTAGTCCAAGCCTTGCATATTTATAGGATATCTGGATGGTATTAAGGGGTATTGACTTCTAAATCTAGTCACTCATGAGTTGTTCATTGAAAGAAGTGTCCATTTTCAAGAGAGTCCTAGAGACTCAACACTTAACACTTCTCCCTCATCGGATCTACTTCTTCATGACGATTCCTCATCAGATTTAGATCAGCCACAACAGGATCTTGAGCTAGAGACATATTATTCTTCTTTAAGTTTTGATAGCGAGGATAGTGATGTAGAGTCATCCACCTCTATTCAGTCAAAGGATGAGGAGTTAGCACCTAACTCACCCACTTCTGGGCCACTTTGGGCTAGATAGACACTTGAGAGTTCTGACACTTGGGCAGGAGATCTTGTAGATGACAGATGTACTAGGGGGATTTTTAGAGAGATCCACATGCCTTCTTTGCTTAGTTTTAGATCCATAGACTTTTTGAGAGGCATCAGGGGTACCTAAGTGGGATGATGCTATGGAGGAAGAATATTCTTCCTTAATCAAAAATCACACTTGGGATTTGACTTCACTTCCTAAGAGAAGAAAGATGGTTCAATGTAGGTGGATATATCAGACCAAATTTATAGCAGATGGGTCAGTTGATAAGTAAAAGGCATGATTGGTTGCCAAGGGTTTCTCACTGGCGGTAGGCATTGAATACTCAGAGACCTTTTCACCCGTTGCAAAGATGACTTCTATCTGACTCACCTTGGCTATTGCCATAGCACATGGTTGGGATGTGCACCAGATGGATGTGAAGAGTGCCTTTCTTCATGGAGACCTAGAGGAGGAGATCTACATGGAGTAGCCACCAAGATTTTTTCAGGATTCTTCCTTAGTATGAAGACTTAGGAAATCTATCTATGGCCTCAAACAGGCCCCTCAGGCATGGTACACCAAGATGGATTCCTTCCTTCTCACAACAGGTTTCACTAGGTGCCATTCTAACCCCAATGTCTACTTCTTATGGCAAGATGATTCGCTCCTAATTTTGGTTCTATATGTTGATGACCTTTTGATCATCGGGAGTTCTTCATCAGCTATTGTAGTAGTGAAGGCATCTCTCCATGATATATTTGACATGATAGACTTGGGTTTGTTTCACTACTTCCTTGGCATCGATATCTCACAGTCAAATTTAGGGATTTTTCTTACACAACCTAAGTATGCTCTTGATTTATTGGCTCAATTTCACATGGCTAATTGCAAGCCATCTCTAATTCCCTTTCTATCAGGAGTCAAGCTTGAGGCTGATTATTCTTCACCATTGGTTGATGCCACATAGTATCGACAACTTGTTGGTAGTCTCATCTACTTGACTCAAACCAAGCTCGACATATCATATATAGTGGAAATTGTCTCCAAATTTATGCAAGAACCTCATAAGTTGCATTAGAAAGTAGCTAAGAGGATCTTGCATTACATACAGGGTTCACATAGATACAAGATTCATTACAAATTTGGCATAGAGGTTGACTTGGTTAAATATATAGATTCAGACTAGGCTGGTGATTCACAGACTCACAAGTCCACTTATGGTTATAGTTTCTCTTTAGGTTTAGGTCCTATCATTTGGTCTAGCAAGAAGTAGAATGCTATTGCTATATCATCCATAGAGGTAGAGTACAGGGGAGCTATTAATATAGCTACTGAGGCTATTTGGCTTTAGGGTATTCTTTTTGAGTTTGGCATTCCTATCAAGTAGCCCACCATCATTTATTATGACAACTAGAGTACCATTCAGATTTGTAGGAATCTAGTTTAGCACTAGTGGACCAAGCACATAGAGATTCACGTGCATTTCATTTAGGAGCTTATTCATAATTAGGTCATTGAATTGATATTTTGATAGTCTTCAGAGCAGGTTGTAGACATCTTCACCAAACCTTTCATTGAGAGCAAGTTCATTCATTTATGAGCTCTTCTTAGGGTACGGTCTACATTTGTAGTAGCATCATCTTAGGGGGGGCCCACTAGCCTCTTCTTTCTTTTATGTCTCTCTTTTGGGGGGAGAGTTTTTTCCTATGGGTTTTCTCCTTTTCTCTATCTTATGGGAGATTGCATTTGTATTGGGTACCTCATCAGGCCTAGTTGCCAGGACCCATTTTATATTTCCACACTACCCACCTAAGCTACGCTTATGGGGGGTATTAGTGTAGGTTTTTATTTTTCCCTATTTTTTAATTAGATAAATTGTATTTCTTGTGCTTACATGGAGTTTTCCTACATTTGTGGGATAGGTTAGCTTATGTGGAGATGTGTGTCATAGATGTGTCATAGGTGTCATACGTAACTCCCTTGATGGGAGTTACTTCTCTATTCTTATCACCTTGTCACCACATTTCATGGAGGAGTTACAGTCTATTATTAGGGTGCCTTGGCCACCTTTTGTGGAGGAGTTACTTACGTGCTCTCCTATATGTATTCTTCACTTTTGCCATCTCAAGTTAATCATATTTTGGGTTTTCTCATATTTTGTCTTGTGTAAATTATCTTCTTGTATAATTTAAAATTGATTTATCATCTATGTGATGTGCACTAGCTTCATCTCGTGTGATCACATCTCCATTGCATTCGCATTATCCAAATTCTGGTAACAACTCTGATAGTTTTGAAAGTTGCAAGTTAAGGTATGAAGTGGAGATTTGAATAACAAATTGAAATTAAAAATCCTTAGTATAATTTGTCTTTAAAACTCATTTTATCATGTAGTCATACATTTTGAGGTCATAACAAACCTAGTATCTCACTATCATATGTAGATAGTGTGCATTTTGAGTGTGTATACTTCAAAAGTTGAATGTCAATTATTTAAGAGGAGGTCAAGTTATACTCTGAGCTATGAAATAGGTACCCACCATTTTTAAGGCCTATAATGTATTCAAGGTTTATATAATTTCCAATAATAGGATTAGGTTTCCAGAATAGTGAAACTATTTACCATAGTTAGATCTCAATGAAACCTATATAAATGAAGACACCACAGAGATTTGAGGCATTGAGAAACTAAGATGTTTCAAGGTCTTGAGAGGATTATCAAGATGATAACAATATGACTGAGTCATTGAGAAGGACTTGAATGGATTTTTCAAGTCATCAACACATTTATGACCACTTAAATCAAACTTACAAGTGCAGATTTGAAGAAAGTGGCTTAAAGAAAAGTCTTACCTTAACTTCTTTGAAAGACATTTTTGTTCCAAACAATATCATCTATAGGTTGAAGACCATGAGGTTTATGTGAGCCTAATTTTTTAATTATTATAGATTATCCATAAAGGTAATGTTTGAACGTGAGATGATGTTTTCAACTTAAGAGAAGATGATGGTAGGATGGGTTTTAACCTTTTCAAAATCCTATTAGAGACACTCATTAACTATAGTGTCAAAAAGACCAAAAGTGAAAATGGAACTTATAAACTCATAGTACATTGGCAATTTAGAGATGAGAACATGGTTACAATGAGTGAGATAAATATGTACAAGTGTAAAATGTCATAATGAAACATATTAGTCACACATATATGATAACCTACAAGATATTTTAAAATTCTATCTAATGCACATATACAGGTGACATAGTTAGTACATATAGCAAACTGGTTCTAGCTAGTGGAGAGAGGTAGTTGGAATGTTAGCATAGACCTAAATTAGGAATGAGATCAACCAAATATTTAATGGTCTTATTTTCCTCAAGATTAACTTAGGTAATGAAACATAATGTTTAAACATAAATATACACTTATAAGAATCCCATTTTCTTGAGATGAGTATCTACAATCTGCTACAATCATAAATTAGTTCATGATAGTAAAAGGTCTTAGCTAACATACTAAGATGTAAGATGGATGAACATGTTGAGACCACTCTCATAGTGGTAATATCAAATTAATATGACTATAGTAGAAAATAAGGAGATCAAAGACAAGTTCTGTCATCTAGTTTGAGGTTTTTAGACCTTACATATGGTACACAAACTTAAAAGATAGTCTTAGGGGTTTTTGATCTTGAGAGATATAGAAAGGTGACCAAGACTTAAAATTTTTAATAAAATTTCATAAATAACTAATATATCCTTTCATATTATTAGTTTTTATAGGTAAATAGGGGAAGTTCCTTCTATTGTGTCTCAGATAGAGGGCACTCCATAGTCATGACCACCTTGTAGGTATAGTGTGAAAGGGAGAACAAAGAGGAATTGCATACTGATGTGTGAGGTTTATTTCAAGGTGAATAAGTGTTTAAAGTCACCTATAATCCTGATAAGAATTCAAAAGTTTTCAAAGTCTCAATAAATGTATTCTAAGCCAATTAGGCCTAAACTGGGCATGAACCATAATGGCTTCCAACTTCACTTATAACATCATGTGACTTTTAAAAACTAGTTGAGAACCTTCATTGATAATGGGGAGTCTATAAAATCATTGGTTTGTATTTAAATAGCTTAAATTGGTCATTAAAGCCTAATTTCCTCTTAGGCCTACTCAAACTTCATAGAAGGAGCTTTAAGACCACTTTTTATTGCTCACATCTGTACAAAAACTATGCATCATGCCCCAAGGAGTTGGGAATAGTTGAAGGGGGGTCTTAATTGTTTCTCAAGGATTTTTTTTGAGAGATAGAAATATATATATTTTATGAATCATTTTTAAGTAGATAGACCACCAAAAACCCTCCTAAAACCCTTGTTTAAACCTGATAAATAATATATGGAAAGTTATGCATCTAGAAATGGCCAATTAGTCTTGAAAGTGTTTGGATCTTGTATAGAACTCTCCTAAGCACTTTGACATCCAAGTGAACCATATTTTCACTTATATGGAAAGACCAAATACTATATTTCTTGTAATATTTGATGTGTTTCATAGCTGTAAAAGGGGAATCGTGGATAAATATCACTGTGGAAGGTGTTTATGGACTTTTCATAAGTTCTTATACTAATTTCTCACCATGGTTTTGTATGAAAACTTCTTCGTTAGACCATTCATTGTAGGTAATTTGAATAGACAATGAGAAATCAAAATGACTACCTAAGTGTGATGGTGAGAAGAGTTTAATTAAGTATTTTGAGGTCTAAGTAATTGAGTGAAAGGAAAAGAGGT
The DNA here is from genome assembly GCA_037957365.1 of Torreya grandis. Classification (NCBI taxonomy): domain Eukaryota; kingdom Viridiplantae; phylum Streptophyta; class Pinopsida; order Cupressales; family Taxaceae; genus Torreya; species Torreya grandis. Next base: position 3,996,813 of record JARHVA010000440.1, on the reverse strand, counting down.
TATAAACATGTGTATAACACCTCTTAAACAAGTTCCATTTGACAATTATAAGTCACCTTGATGGTAAGTGTTAAGATTGAATATAAAAAGGCTAGTAAATGACTGTAGACAATAGATAACAAGTAATAAAGGGGAAGTCATTAGTTAAAGGGCATAGATGAATTTTAAAAATATTGTTCCCAACCTCCCATGTTAGGACATATGTTTTAATTAATCCTATTGGATTTCTAAGGTAGTTCAATATAGATATACTACTCATCATGATGAGGGTAGTTGTAAAGAAGAACCATGGAGTGTTTCTATGTCAACTTCTAAGATATGCCATGTTTGTGATGGAAGACTTTAAAACCCATTTTTACACTTAATTCTCTTTAATTTTAACTAATTTATAAGTTTTTACACTTGGATTTGTGACCTTTCCACTTCTCTTATTCTCTCTCTTCTCCTATGCTCTATATATGTAAGTTTTTTGGCTTTGTAAAAAATCCACACCTGGTATGGTGAAGCCTTGCTAGTTTGAATACTAGATTTTCCTTTTAAATAAATATTTCCAATATAGTTTTGATTTCATAGCTTCTTTTATAATTATGTGAAGTAGTTAATAGTGGAATGACAATTGATAACTACCTATCTTTGTTTTCTCTTTACTCTTTCATGTTTGGTACAAGTAGTTCTCTCTCTAACAGGTCACATGGAGTGTAACTAGTGTATTTGTATATCTCTAAGTGTAAGTTGTGGAATTAATGTCTACAATATAAAATATTTTTCACTCACATTTATAAGTAAAATTCATATCACCTTTATGTTTTAAACACTTATGTTAGAGTAATCTAGGATGTTGAGACTAGTATTGTGAGCCATGTTTCATAGTGCAAGTGTATGGTAGTCTAGTGGAGATTAATATGGTGTATAACCTCATTATAATACGTTAGTTTTATGTCCCTTATATCCCTTTTCATATAATTAAATATGTAGTGTAGGTGATAATCTATTAAAGACTAATCTAGGGAGGTAACCCTTAAACCTAAATGTTTACCTCTACTATAGGCAACCCACAAGCATAGAGGTAATTTAATGTTACACTGAATCTAGAGAAGGCTTGAAAAACCTTTCTAGGGTGAAATATTGAGGGATAACAATTTTGGAATGCTTAGTGGGAAAATTATCCAAAGTACATCTTGTCAAGGTGAATGTTGGTCTTGACAACATCATAATTGCATATGTGTGTTCTAATTAGAATTTGGTGACTCCACTAAAGGTAATATCTAGTTGTAGACCAAGTTTTATCTATAATTTTGTTCATAATTCATGGTCCTTACTAGGTCAACTACTAGTATAGGTAACTATCCTACAGATCCACTCCCTCAACCTAAACATCCTCTTGAAGTTAAACATCCTAAACCTATCTTGAGATTTGAGAACAAAAAGACTTTACAAGCTAAGAAGATTAAGAGAGTGAAGAGGAATTTGAGGACAACATGGTTAGGTAACATTTTTTCCTATCCTTTAACACTAAAAATACTATACATCTCAATGCCTATGATGATATCCCTCATAATACCACTAAGAGTGTTCCAAATTTAAATGGGGAAGATCTTATCAAATCAAGTGAGCATATTAGGGACATTTCTAACTTTTGAAACTTTAATAGTTTCACTAAAGTTAACATTGTCATTAGGTTACTTACCATTTATCTTAGGGTAAAATCCCTTGAATAGTATAGGACATTTCTAGTAGGATGTATCACCACTTGGGATGAGTTTGGAGAGTTGTTGATTGAAAGGTTTGAGGATAAAAGTGTTCACATATAACTCATTCATTATTTGAATGTGATTCAAAGAGGTCCTAAAGAAACTATGCATGACTTAAATAAGAGGTTTTAAATAACTTGGTATAGGATTCTCCCTCCCATGAGACCACCTTCAATATTTGTTTTCCCTACATACCTAATGATTATTGGGACTCATATAGACATCATGTTGTAATCCATGGGTGGGTACACTTTGCCTAAAGCCTATGACATAGCCATTAGAGATGATAATGGTTTAATACAAGTTGATTAAATCCCTCAAAAATTATCTATACCCATTATAATTAACATGTATCATACTTATCCAAGTCTTGATCTAATTCTAGGTTCAAACAAGTATTTTAGAGCTGCCCCAAATAATTTAGAAGATACCATTGATTGGGAGGTAAGATATAAAGCCTTTGAGTCTCAAGTTAGGCAATTAAATATATAATATGGAATTAAAAAAAACCCTATTCCTATCCATCACAATAAATAATTTCCCACCTCAGTAATATGTCAAGGGAGTGGGAAAGGACAACCTAAATTCAATATGCCACATAATGCATATAATCCAAGTTCTACTTTTAATACAAGAGCTATAGTTCCAGTCCATAGTAACTTGGTTCAAGGAGAAGAATGGAAGCCTTAAGGAAAATACATGGATGATAGTGAAGGTTAATGGAAATCCTTGGTATCTCAAGGAGGACTTATTTGTCAATTTACAATAGAAGATGAGACCTTCATGCAAGTAAAAATAAATGAAGGATGGCAGCCTCAAAGAGTGAGCTTGACAAACTTTCTAGTGGAAGACACATTTTTAATAAACAAAGGTAACTCATTTGAAGATAATAAAAAATCAAAGAGGAAATATTTTGGAGATTTTCATGGTGTTGATACAAGTCCAAATAATCTTTCTTCAGGGCCACAAGGTGTGAGTGCAAATGTAGTAGCCCCTACAAATTTGGCACCTATTTAAGATCATAATGTGCAAAAGGTGACTTAAAGTACTCCTTTTCCTCAATATAAAGAAACTTATTTTAAATAAAGGATACATGAAATGTGAGTTTTCATTATTTTAATATCATTTATTCCTTAAATAATGCTAAGACTAGTCTCTCTCTTTAGGAAGTACTCCACATGCCCAGTCAAAAAGAACTACTTCAAGAGCATCTATCATAAATCCATATCAGTCCTCAACCATCAAGACATGGTGATGTATCCATAACTAATACTCTTTCTCACATTTTTTAACCCTCCACCAAATCTAAAAAACCCCACTCTTCTACATCATTCTCATTATAGGAGACAAGCTTGTTCACAATTACATTGTAGATAGTGGGGCATCTACCTTAGTTATGCCCAAACTTGTGGCAGATAATTTGGGATTGAAATATGATAAATATATCAAGGGAGTTTTAAAACTTTATGGGACACTATATTCATATAAAATGTGAAAATTGGTAACTTGAGTGTGGATGGTGACCCCCAACCCATAGGTCCCTCTTGCTTGCTCTCATAACCCTCATATGTACCTTTTCACTAATTTCCAATCATCCATAGCTTTCCAGATAGTGATTCCACTTCCTCTATGTATATTTTACCATGAAAAATCTATCCCCCTAGGTCTTGTACCCTCAATATAATAACACCCAACTTGGACTATAACACCAGACCCTAGGATGTCCATTTTTGGTACTCTTATCTAAGTACATTTTTAGCTCCAACAGTCATTTACTTTTGATTCCCACCCTTCTTGTCAACCTAAAATGAATACATTTGAACTATGACCAAAATATCTCTATAAAACCCCATTCAAATTTCATTTAGAAGGGCTTGGAAAATATCATAAAGTGAGCAAGAATACATGCAAGACTACTCAGGCATATTTCCCTATTCTCTACATATAACTATACAATACAACCACTAGATTTTTAAAATCCTTACACCAATCCCTAGCCACCTCAAACACACCCAATTTTATCATTTCACATCTCCATACACATAATTACAATAATCACATCAAGTGGGAGAACTACATATGGTTTGATCCCTCTTTGAAGTATTGGTATGTAGGTATTGTGCCCACATAAGGGGTGTGGATACACATTTAGTTAATATTACACACACTAATCCCCCATTATTTTTTAAAGTTTTCCAAAGGATCATGGATTCTAGGTTTTGAAGACTAAATAAATTCTACAAGGAGTTTTGTAGACATCTAGCATTCAAAATTTTATAGGCAGTCTCACATAGAGACAAAAAATAAAAGCCAAAAATCTTAGGTCTCCTAGACAACAATGGTAGAAGAGGAATATATAATAAAAACCTAGGGTGTCTTATTTTTATGCTCTTATCCTTTCATGAAACAAAGTATATAGCCTAATTTGTGATACTATCCTAGTCATGCACATTAAATTTTAGACCTTGTCTCATTCTATTTCTAGTTAAGTCTTATTTTCTCCACATTTAGTACTATTTTTAGAAAGGTTTAAATTAAAATTAAATTATACAAATCAATAGATTAATTATTTAAATATTATTTACTAATTTAATTAATTTAGACCTTTAACTAAATTTGGAATAATACTCTAATATTCCCAAAATAGTTAAATCATTTGGTGAACCTAACTTACTTCATTTGCACATAAAGTACCCTAGGGTAAATTCATTTCTAGTTTTTTAAATATTTTTTTGAATTTTTACATGCATATTTGAATAAAAAATTAACTTAAAATTTTAAAATTCCATAGTAATTTTAAAAAAAAACTATTTTCTTCCAAACCCTAGATACATACACTAGGTTCTTTCAAATCAAGAATTTTTCAATAATTTTTCAATTTTTTACCTACATATTTAAATCATAAATTTTCACTTAAATTAAAAATTACATAGTAAATTTTTAAAATAATCATTTGTCAAAACCCTAGTTGCATATACTAGGTCGCTTTTTTACTTGAGGTATCACCTTACATCTAAAAATTAGACTTCACATAACAACAAAAATGGATCTCACTTATTTACACATATTTTTTACATTCCTTGAAAATCATAAGTAGACCATACTTTGTAATATCATGTACATGAATGATTAAGTTTACCATATGTTAGTATAGAGCTTTATTCATTGCATTTCATGCTTAGTTTTCATAATATGCGATGATATTAAGAGAGTTATTGTTAAACATGTTAAGATACCTCTTGCCTCACCTCCCTTGGATCCTTTATACCATGCCAATTTATGTTTCATGGTCCATTTTAATCTTCCCCAAGTCACTACCCATTGCCAAAGATCCTAGTTGACACCCTTTATCCGTCCACCACCTCAACCTATCGATTATGTTCACTTTCCTCTCGTAGTTACTACTGGTCCTATACATATAGTAGATAATATGGTTAGAGATATTAATCAATGTGCTACCATGCCTCCCCCACCTATTAAATATCCACACTATCCTCCTATTCCTTCCCATCCTAGGCCTAACCCACTCACATAGGTAGATCTACACAAGGCATATGATATTGTTGATCAGTTGAGAAACACACCAGCTAAAATTTCCATGTTAAAACTACTTCATAAAGTTAATGTGTTCAAGAAAATTCTTTATCAAGAACTCACTCAGAATTCTATGCCTATAAATTTAGAGCCTTTTTATTTTAAATCAGTGGTCAACACATTTAAAACTATAGAAGATGTTATTTATTTTTATTATGAGGACATGCCATCTCAGATAGTTATTGATAAAAATTTACCACTATTCATATAATCTCAAGTCAAAATCAATGCAATTAAAATATTTCTATATGATATTGGTTCCAGACTTAATATATGTAAGAAAATGCAATTAAAATATTTCTATATGATATTGGTTCTAGACTTAATATATGTAATATTACATTCTTACAGACCATGGGCGTAGATATGACATCCATGTAAAAATCATATAAGAATATTAGAGGGTTTGATGACATACCACAATAGACATTAAAAACCATTGCTTTGGATATCATGGTAGGGCCCAAAACTCTCTCTACATAGTTTTAGGTCATGCTAGGTTCTCTTCATTATAATATTTTACTTGGATGACCTTGGATACACATTATAGGGGGAGTTCCTTCTACTCTTCATCGATGTGTTAAGTTTATCCATGAAGGATACCTATACACATGCATAATATATAACCAACACTTCAAATATTATCAAATTATAGAGTCATCTTTGACTATTTTCACTAGATGAGACACCTCATATCATAGTTCAGTCACCACCTCATTGCATTTCTCTTAATCAAATACATATATATGAGGTAGGAGAGACTAGCACATCTCACACTCCTCTACTTATAGGTGTGTCCTTAGCTCTAGATACTCAACCAATCATAGAAGCTTTAGTTGTTTTAGATATTCCATTAGTCATGGTTCCTACACCTATTACAATTATATAATTAGTAATAATAGTTCCAATAATACTAGTTGATTCTATAGTTACATTTACTCTGATAGTTATATATACTATCATAGTACTACCATCTTCTACTACTATAGTTGATGAGACTCTCATATCACAGTTACCCCTTATAGTAAATTTTGAGTTACCATATGCACATGATGTTGATATAGATTCATAGGCTACTTTAGATGATGATACAACACCCACACTCATATATGACTATTTGTGTGGATTGAGATTTACACTAGTTGGCCCAAGAGAGTAACGAGATGACTCTAGATATCTCATTACACATCCTACATCACTCTTAGCATACTACACTACACTCTCAAGATAAAATTCACATTCATGGCCATAGATAGATCAATTAGTACATATAGTTCACATGGTTATCTCTATGGATATAGATCCATTCATTCAAATTTAGGTAGGTAACACATAACATCAACCATAAATTATAATACAGATGTTTCTTGATCGTGGATTAATCACACTACCTATAATATGATAGAGATATAAAATTATGTTATCATGGTAAGATGGTCACCTATTTTGTCTTTTTCATAGGATCATATGCCATGATACAAACTCATGTATAAATTTATAGTAGATATTAGATAAAATACAAGTTTAGGGTATTATTTAGATTACATCACCACCATAACTAGCTTCACCACTTCCACTAAAGCCATCTACTATCAAAATGAAATGTCTTAGAAAAGACTCAACATATCCACCACTAGATCAACCTTTAATTCACTATTGATAGGATGACACCATTATGAGTGTTAGATATTTGACTACACAAAGAGCATAGATCTTACTGACACCTAAGAAGATAGCCACCATGCATACAAAATCATAATATTAAGGAATTTAATGATGATCATGATCCTTTCCTCCATATTCATTCCAAACAAGTTCCATCCTCAGACCCTTTACCCCCTCAAGTCTAGTCTTTTACATCATTATGTACATATTGCTTATTTTAGATTACTTTTACATAGTTTCTTAGTATTTATTGTATATAGTATTCCTATGATTTATTATACATAGCTTGTATTAAAAATATAAAAACATTCAAATATATCAAAAATCCAAAAAATAATATAACATTTTAAAATACAAAAACATTCAAATATATCAAAAATCCAAAAACAATATAACATTTAAAAATAAAAAGATATTCATTCAAAAAATTCAAAATATTTATAACTACCATTTAGACTTAATTTTATGCACTATCCATGATTTATATTCATAATAACTACCATTCTAGACTTACATTTGCTTTCTCTGGGAAGAGATTTTATACTATTATTTTTTGATGTACATAGTTAATTACTAGCATTACCACTATTAATTAAAATTCTCTAACAACACTCACTTAGCTTTCCAGCGGTTTAAACGGTGAGTCAATTGGAGCTACGGTGCAAAAGTTATGGCTCCCGGAAGTTATGTCATCAATTGGGGTGGAACTGTCACCCGAATTGTCACCTAAATTGATGCCTGGATCACACTATTATATAGAGCTTGTGTATTTCTTAGTATATACCTAGTATTTTACTACATGTCTTACATACTTTCACTTCTTACTTTGATTAGTTCAGATGCAATTATATTTCCATTATGTACATGCTTTCCTTTATTTCCTTACATATCTAGATGTGATTGTATTTCTCAATTCCTATTTTGTCTCTTGTATGAGACTTAGGACATTTACCAATGTCCTTTAATTATATTCTTGTGTGTGTGCCTTAGGAAATTTTCCAATTCCCTTTGCTTATACTTTTCTTTGTGTTTTTGGCATTTGTTATAACCTTACTTGTTTCTAATTATGTGTATGTGGAATTTGAACATGTCTTGTATGCTTGATTTCTAGTATGAGTGACATGTGCCCATGTCCCTTATTTGATTGGCCCATTGGCCACTCTTGTATGCTTCTTGATTCTTGCCTTATATGATTGTTTATTACTTTGTTTCTCAATTTTTTTCAATGCCATGATTCACATCATGAATTATCTTTTTTTCTTGGATTCCATAATGGACATCATGCTCCATCCCTCCATGTCAACTAAAAACTAACCAAACTTCCATTTATATTTAACTATATTTCACATGCTATTACACTATTATATCTATCTAGGACTACTCCCATTGATCTAATAATCTCCATTAAAAATCATGCTCTATCTTGAGATATCTTGTTGATTATCATTTCTATATCATGTATCTTCACAACATAACACAATTGCATGGCTCTTTCTTCTGAGGATAGTGATTATAGGGTCTTAATTCCTACCCTCAAAAGAGGGGCAAATAAATAGGGGTTTTATCACATAGATCAAAGATTTTACTAGTCAAAAAATTAGCTTTTAGAATACCCAAAATAGTATTCAAACTTCAAACTAGGTAGATAGTGATAATCATAGAATAGTCATCAGAATTATCTCAAGATAATAGTGCCAAGACTAGAATACAACATCAAATATTAGGGTGTCCTATTTCAGTGCTCTTATCCAAACAACAAAAAACTAGATTTTCCAAAAATAGATAGAAAGGTAAGCTTAGACATAGTTTTGTCAGACATAATTTAGTTTAGAATCAATATTTTTAGTATAGTTTTTCTCAAAGAAACTAGATATAGGGGGAATCATGCATGACATGATGGCTCTCACTTATAGTTTCATATTAGGTAGTTAATATAACTTCTAGATCATAATACATGTTTTAGAAACTAGTAATTAAGGGTAATGTGCATGGCACATTTGACTTATTTTCTTTATAAATTCAATATATTACCCAAGAATTCTCAGTAATTGCATGCCTTATTCCATCTATAGGTGGTTGGCATCATTTCAGAGTGTATTTCATATAATCCTAACCTCCACATTTCTAAGTGGCTTCCACATAATCCTCTTGCCCAGTTTTTAAGTGGCTTTCATACAAACCTAATCTCTACCTTTTTTGAGTTAGCCAAGATTAGCCTAGTTTCTAGCACACATTCAACTATCCATGCCACATTATTAGATTATAATACATTCATGGGTTTTAAGATATATCTTAAATGATACAATTCATACTAGTATTAGTTCAAAACTTTACTTCATGGGGCAATGATGGAGCCAAATGAATAGCTAGCCTTTATATTCTTGAGCCACCTACTTATAGAGATTGGACACATAGTCTAAACATCAATCAAAACACACATAATCACATAGATTCAATTAGTGGGAGATGATGGAGCCAAAGGGCCATCCTTTTCATTCTTGAGCCACTCTCAAGGAATTGAGCACTCAACTCCATTCATGATATTAATCTCGATATAACACATACCCAACATTACTCAACATCATAATAAGTTTTTCATTAATTCATGTACCCGATTAGGTTTATCCATTCCTTTCTCTTCATCTCTCTCTCTTACCTAGATTTTTATGTTCTTATTTTATATATAACATATCTAGTAAGAGCTGATCTACTCTTGATTTTCTCTTAAAAATTTACACTTCACAACATGCTCTCTCTATGCACATCTAACATCAACCAACTTCATGATCTTCACCCTTTTAGGTAAGTTTAGGTATGCTTTCTATTTTTCTTTTATCCTAATATTTTGATTTATTTCATCACTAGAATAAAGGGGGAGTAAATGTAGTTATATAAAATTTGAAAATTAGTAACTTGAGTGTGGTTGGTGACATCCAACCCATATGTCCCTCTTGCTTGCTCTCATGACCCTCCTAGGCACCTTTTCATAGATTCCCAGTCATCAATAGTCTTCTAGATAGTGATTTCACTTATTTTAGGTAGCTTTTCCCATGAAAAATCCATCCCCCTAGGTCCTGTATCATTAGGACTATATCACCCAACTTGGACTATAATAATAAATCCTAAGGTGTCCATTTATGGTGTTTCTATCCAAGTGCATTTTTAGATACAATTGTCATTTCCTTTCGGGTCCTACCCTTCTTATTTTGGCCTAACATGAATACATTTGATCCATGACCAATATATCTCTATAAAATTCCATTAAAATTTCATTTAGAAGGTGTTGGAAAATATCACAAAGCAAGCAAGAGTACAAGAATACTTAAGTAAATTTTTCTATTCTCTGCATACAACCATCCAACACAACCAAAAGCTTATTAAAATCCTTACACTAGTCCCTACCCACCTGAAGCACACCTAATTTTATTATTTTTCATCTTCATACATATAATTTCATAAATCACATCAAGTGGGAGAAATACATATGGTTTGATCCCTCTTCAGAGTATTGGTATGTAGGCAATCTACCCACACAAAGGGTGTGGATACATGTTTATTGCATCTTATACATACTAACCCCCCCCCACCCCCCCCCCCTTCTTTATTAAATTTTGTCAAATAATCATGGAGTCTATGGTTTTAAGAAATCAGCTCTATAAATAATTCCATAGACATCCAACATCTAAAATTTTATAGGCAGGCTCATACAAAGACAATGGATAAAACCTAGAAAGCTTAGGTCTCCTAGGTAATAATGGAATAGTAGTAATATAGTGTCAGACCCTAGGGTGTCCTATTTTGGCACTCTTATCCTTTCAAAAAATTAAGGATAGAGCTTGATTTATGATGCTATCCCAGTCCTTCACAACATATTTCAGACCCTATCTTAGTCTATTTCTAGCTAAGTCTTATTTTCTCCACATTTATTACTATTTTTAGAAAGGTTCAAATTACTAATAGCTAAATTATTTTAATATTATTTACTAATTTAATTAACTTAGACCCATAACTAAATTAGAAATAATATTCTAATATTCCCAAAATAGTTAAATCAGACACTAGCTAATTTAGTGGGGCTCATCAAATGTTTGAGAGTTTTCTTACATCATTGTCCAAGATTATCAATCCTTAAAGATATAGTGGTGGTTGATCTACCTACTCACTTTTCTATCTACCTATCAAGGTATTTCACCACCAAGATAGGAGGATATCTCTCAGTTGATTGGTCCTTCTTGGCCTTGAAAACAATGTATGGAGTAAAGGTAACTATTAGAACATAACATTGGCTAAGTTTCATATTGAGCCATATGTATAAGTAAGTTATAATATTAATTACACCATCAATGATCAAGAAGAGCATGTTATGGATGATGGAGCATCCTCCAAACTTGAAGGTATCTCTGATATTTTCATAAATGAGTATGGTTATGACACTTATGGATATGATCCATACACTTTCATTGAATAGACTAACCTTGGCACATACATCATCCATGATGAAGGTGATGAACATTCTAAGGTAAGCATTGATAATTATTTTCAACATGTTTCTAATGGTAATTACCTTATTCACATGAATAATGATGATAGTTTTAAAACTATGGTAGATTAGGATAATGAATAAGTCAATGTCATTCTACCTATCAAAGATGGAGGAGTCCATTAATGTGATAACCATAAAGAGGAAGATGATCTATGGAAATAATTCCCTACCATAGTTCAAGAATTTTAAAAATTGATTAATTCACCTTTGTTTCCTAATAATCATGAATATGATATTAAGGTTGTTGGTGGATATTATAAAAATGAAGGAGAGTGTCTTATTAAGCATGAGAATGAATGTCAAACTAATATCAAGGAGTCTAAAATTATGAAGGAGTACAATGAAGCAAAGACAGAAATGTCTACTATTTAATAGTATTCCAAACCTCAGTCTGATGTTGAATCACTTTCAAACATGTTTGAGTATAAAGATGACAAGTTTAATGGTTCTATATATCAAGTGCATCATGTTTTAGAAGAGGGTGAAGTTGAGACAACTTTTATGACTCCCAAATTTTAGTTTGAGAGGTGTCAATTGGACATAATACAGGTCAAGTAGAATGAAATCTCAAACAAGACCCTTGGAGTGTTATATTAAGTATTCATGAGAGATCCGAGAGATAAACTTGCTACTAACATAAGATTTAAAGATGGTAAGTCATTTAACTATATCCATAAGCAACTATTCATTGATAAGTATTCATCATATGATGGATTGATTTCATGGAGTAGTAGTGATGTAAGACGTATTATTTTTGCCCTTGGTTGAAGCAATGATGAATTTGTTCTTCACCTAAAGTGTTTGAGGTCTTGTACATACTAAGATATGTACATGTTTCCTATTATGTTGTGTGTTTTTCCTAAGTATTCTTGAGAACACAAGTGTGTTTAATTTAGTGTCTTTTTTGTGTGTTTATTTAATATTTTTTGGTGTGGTTTGGTTTTTTTTCAAAGGCTTCTTAGTGTCAAGTATAGTGTATAGGTGAATCCCATAGCCCAAATGATAAGAGAAGTATACTAGTCCTTAGCATAGTAGGCTTCCTACCACTAGGAAATTGCCAAAATGTTGATAATGTGACCCCATGGTAAAATACATCAACCCCCATTTCAAGTTAAAACTTTCATAGGGTCTCCTAGATTGTAAAATGTGCATCATGGTTTTAAATGAGCTCATATAATGTGTTATAATCTCTTGTCACATTTATATAGTTTGTCTCATGTTATATTATGCCACCATTTGGCCATTTAAAAGAGTTTTATGGTTTTAAAAAGAGGGTATATGTGTAAAAATATAATCTATCACATGCTATAATATGTTAGATATGGTATTTTTGAAACTAAATTTTATATGTTCAACATTCATGTAAGAAGAACAACTAAAAACAAGCAGTTTTAAGTAGTTGTATAGCTTGAGTAACACACTTGGTAAGTGGGAAGAATTTAGGGAGGTATCTTGAGATACACATAGTTAAATTCGATGATAAGGTAGCTTTTAAAATTCCAAAATTTCCAAAACCTAACCTCTTTCTCTCATCACTCACTTCGACAAGCCAAAAAGGTCAACCAATTTCCACTTGGTATGGATAGGAGAAGAGTTTAATCAAGTAAACTTGGTGGGTAAATTTAATATATATGACCTTCCTTTTCATGTAAATACTTTTTTTTGTTATATATGCTTCATTAACCATCACTAAGTGTGTTAGTGACTCTAAACTACATGCACATCCGTAATGGCTTTAGTTTTCTTCCGTATTTACATTGATCTGATCAAACCAAGTGGTGTACATGATCTTAAATGGTATGAAAATACTTATCACATGGTTTTTATTATATTTTTCATGTGTGTATATCATTTGATAATCATAATCACTCATACTCAAAAGTGAACATAGTGATAGTCTACAGAGCATGTTCTGATAGTTACAAGTGAAGGTATGAAGTAGAGATTTTAAAAAAAAAATTGAAATGAATAATCCTTAGTATAATTTGTCTTATAAAACTCAATTGATCACATAAGAATCTTGTTTAAGGTCATAATTTACTTAATATATTACTATCATATGTAAGTAGTATGCATTTTGAGTGTGTATACCTTAGAAGTTGAATGTCAATTACGTGAAAGGAGATCAAGTTGTACTCTGAGCTCTATAATATCTATCCACCATATTTGAGGCCTATATTGTATTCAAGGTTTATATGATCTCCAAGAAGAGGATTGGGTTTACAAAATAGTGAAATTATTTACCATATTCAAGTCTAGATGAAACCTATAGAAATGAAGAAACCACAAAGATTTGAGGAATTAAGAAACTGAGAAGAGGTTTCAAGGTTTTGAAAGGATTTTCAGGATGATAACAATAGGAATGAGTCATTGAAAATAAATTAAATGGAATTATCAATTCATCAACACATTTATAAACACTTTAACCAAACCTATAGTTGTATTGTTGAATAAAGCGGCTTAAAGGGAAGTCTTACCTTAACTTCTATGAAAGAAATTTTTGCTCCAAATAATGTCATCTTTTGGTTGAAAACCATGAAGTCTATGTGAGAATAATGTTTTCATTATTGTAGATTAGCCCTAAAGGTAATATATAAACATGATAGGAGGTTTTCATCCCAAGATAATATTATGGTAAGATGGTCTTTAACCCAGTCAAAATCCTATTAGAGACACTCAGTAACTATAGTGTCAAAAATACCAAAAGTGAACCTAAAACTTGCAAACTCCTAGTGCATTGACGGTTTAGATATGAGAAAATGGTTCCAAGGCATGAGATGAATATTTCCAACTGTGAAATGGACTAATTAAAAATATTATTCACACATATATGAGGCTTTTAACTTTTATCTAATGTACATCTACAGATGACACAATCAATACACATAGAAGACTAGTTTTAGATAATGGAGAGAGGTAGTTTGAATGTTAGCATATAAATAAATTAGGAGTGAGTTAAAACAAATATTAAATGGTATTATTACATAAAAATTAACTTAGGTCATGAAACACAATGTTTAATCATAAATAAACACCTACAAGAATCCCATTTTCCTAATATGAGTATCTACAATCTGCTATAGTCACAAATTAGTTCATGCTAATGAAACATATTGGCTAACATATTGAGATGTAATATGGAATAAAATTTTGAGAAAAATATAAAAGTGTTAATATCAACTTCATATTATTCTCAGAGAAATGAAGTAGAGAAAAGACAAGTTTCTAACTTGTCATTCAATTTGAGGTTTCTAGATCTTGCAGACATTACACATACTTAAAAGCTAATCTTAAGGGTTTCTGATCTTGAGAGTTATATAAAGGTTAAAAATCCTTTAAATATTTAATATAATTTCATAAATATCTAATATATCCTCTCATAGTCTCATTGTTTATAGGTAAATAGGGGAAGTTCCCTTTTTATCTCAAATAGAGGGCACTCCACAGTTATGACCACCCTATAGGCATATTATATGGATGGTGATAGGAGGAAAGGGAGAACAAAGAGGAATTTTAAAATTATGTTTCAGGTTTATTTTAAGGTTAAAAATTGTTGAAAGTCACCTAAAATCTTGAGAATCAATCCTAGATGGTCAAAGACCCAATAAATGTAGTATGAGCCTATCAAGCCTAAACTAAGCATGAACCCTAATGGATTCAAACTTAAATTATAACATAATGAGAATTTTAAAAACTATTTGAAAACCTTAATGATAAGTGGGGTGTATATAAAACCTATTGGTTTATAGATAAATATCTCAAATTGGCCATTGGGGCCTAATTTCCTCTTAGACCTACTTAGAATGCATAAAAGGAGCTCGAAGACCACTTTATTTTGCTCACATATGTATAGAAACTATGAATTCTGATCCAAGGAGTTATGAATATTTTAAGGGTGTCATTTAATAGTTCTTAATGTAATTTTTTGAGAGTTAGGCATCTAGATTTTATGAATCATTGTGAAGGCACTAGACCACCAAAAACCCTCCTAAAATCCTTGTTTAGACCCAATGGAGAAGATATGGAAATTTATGCATCTAGAAGTGGAAAATTAGTATTTAAAATGTTTAGAACATGTATATATCTCTCCTAGAATAATTTTCATCCAAGTTATCTGTAATATCACTTATATAGATAGACCTAATACTATGTTTTTTGTAGGATTTAATGTGTTTCATAGGTACATAAGGGGATTGATAGATGCAGATCATTGTGGAAGGTGTTTATGTAAATTTAATAACTAAATATACTCATTTATCACCATGTTTTTTCATTAAAACCTCTCTATTATACCATTCATTAAAGGCAATATAAATAGACAATGAGAAAGCAAAATGGTTGCCTAAGTGTCATAGTGAGAAGGGTGTCATTGTATATTTTGAGGTCTATTGATGGAGTGGAAGGAAAAAAGGTTTTAAATAGGTGTTAAAACCTATTTAATGAGTTCTCTTGGAAAACTACAATTCAACTTGATAACAAGTGTGAATATTGAATCCAAGAAGGCTAGTAAATGATTACAGATAGTGGATGCCAAGTGACAAAAGGGAAGTCATCAATTAAAGGGCATAGATGAATGTTATAAATATTTTTTCCAATCTATCATGTTAGGAAATATGTGGTAATTATTAATATGTTATTTATAATTAAATTCAATATATATGGACTACTAATCATCATGAGGGTAGTTTTAAAGAAGAACCATGGAGTGTTTCTATGCTAACCTCTAAGATATGTCATGTTTGTGATGAAAACTTATCATGGAGTACTTCAATAAATATTTTACCACTTCATTATATTGATTTTTAAATATTTTCCAAGTCTTGAAACTTTTATTTGTGACCTTTCCACTTCTCTTCTTCTCTCTCTTCTCCTATGCTCTATATATGTAAATATTTTTGGCTTTATAAAAAATCCACATCTAGTATGGCAAATCCTTACTAGTTTGAATATTATATTTACCTTTGAAATAAATATTTCCAATATAGTTTTAAGTTCATATCTTATTTTCTAAGTGTGTGAAGTATTTAATAGTGTAATCACAAGTGATAACTACCTATCCTTGTGTTCTCTTTACTCTTTCATGTTTGGTGTAAGTAGTTCTCCCTCTAATAGGTCACATGAAGTTTAGATAGTGTATTTGTCTATATCTAAGCATAACTATTAAAATTAGTATCTAAAATATGACCTATTTTTCAGTAACCTTGAGAAGTACAATGTATATCACCTCCATGTTTGAGACACTTATGTTAGACCAATCTAGGATGTTGAGACTAGTATTATGAGTCATGTTTCATAGTGTAAGTGTATGGTAGTCGATTAGAGATAAATATAGTGTATCACCTCATTATCATAGGTAAATTTTATGTCCCTTATATCCATTTTCATGAAATAAAACAATTAGTGTAGTTGATAATATATTAAATACTAATCTAGGGAGCTAAACCTTAAACCTAGAGGTTTACCTCTGCTATAGGCAACCCATAGGCCTAGAGGTAATTAATATTACACTCAATTTAGATAAATATTGAATAAAATATATAGGTTTCAATATTGAGTTAAAACAATAACCTAATGAGGTTAATAATAGGAATGGATAATTTATTGAATGCACTTTAAGATCACTTGGGGTGAGAAAGTTCTCAGAGCAGATCAAAACTTGCTTGTGACTTATCATCTAGTCTTGTAGCTCATTCATGATGATTATTATAATATTTATCCTCTTTTAATGTGATAATTATTAATTTAAATTAATATATAAGGATTATATAGACTCATATGAACCCATAAAACCACTATTTTTATCAAACAATCCCAAAGATACACTGAAACCATCCAAAAATAACCATGTGTGGATGGAAAAGGTAATTTTATCTACTTGTGATCTAAGAAATTGTTCATAAATAAGAGGAAAAAAACATAAAAAATATGGACATGTAATTTAAGGCTATTAGGTCCCCCTCATCTGGTAAAGTGATCAATTCCAAACTGTCTCTCTTTTGTATGGAACAAGCATCTAAAGTTAGCCTTCACAAGCTTGTCAAGGAGTTGATGGAAGAAAATAAGTATTTTATGCCTCATTTAGATATTTACCTACATTACAAACATATATTTTTCATGGGGAAGATGAAGGGACATCTCTTAAACCATTTTCATCTTAAAATAAGCCTTCTTGATTTGTACAAGTGAATGGCTATCCTCTTTTAAGCATTAAAAGTTACTTGTAACTACTTTTCTTCATTTGAAACTGACTTATCATGAAATATATACCAACCTAACATTATAAAAATTTTAAAAGTTAATTTAAAAGTTATTTATATGTTTTTTTCACCCTTTTATGGTCTTAAAATGATTTTTTAATAATTTTACACATGCAAGTGACCTATAAAAGAGTTTGAAAATGATTGTTGACCTTAGATACAATATAAAACATATTTTTGAACTTGTACAGACTAAAATGAGTATTCTATGACCTTGAAACATGTCATATGACTTAACAAGACACCCTAAACCCATAGCATCACATGAACCATCTTGAATCATGATATAAAGTGACTAGACAAACATATGATCAAAATGAACATTACCTTAAACTTATAAAATTAACCTTAAACTATGCTAATATTCATTACAAAAGGAATAGTTTTATGACCCTATTCTATGGTATCCAAAATTTGGATAACAAATTTTTAATCACCTTTTGTGTATATCTTGGGTTGGACACTTACATCAAAGTTGGACATCTATGTTGATGCAACTGCCTATCATCAATGCAAGTGTCCTATAGGTGAAACTAGCCAAAAAATAAAGTGATTAGATTTTAAAAAATTGATTAATTACCTAATATGATTGTAGATCACTGTCATAGCCTAAAACCAAATTTTGAATAAGAGATGATCTCTCTATCCCTTGTTTGCACTGTATTTAATTTTATTTTTTGTATATGCTAAATTAGGTAAATTTGTATTATTGAGATATTTTTAATGTGAATATAAATATATTATTAATTCATTCAAATAATCTTTTTTTTTAAGTGTGGTTGTTTAAAACCCTAAATAACATAAAACATTTTGGTGAACCTAGCCTCTTTTTGATGAACTAAACCCTAGTTTACATGTAAGATTTTTGTTCCTTCCAAAGTTTATTTTGAGTTTATGTGTTTATCTTTCATATTTGGTTTCTTAACTAATAATCACTTAAGGAATGTTTGTTTATATCTTTTCTATAGGTATTTTTATTAAACTCTTTTTGATTAGATGAAAATTCAAAGTTATCTTGGCTTATATTATACAAGGCCATGCAAAGGCCCACCCTTTAAATTATGTCTTTAATGTTCCTGATGATCAATGTATTACATATGAAGATCTTATGGGAAGTCAAAAATAGGATAAAACCTCTTTTTTTTATATTAATTATGATAATGAAATAACTAATGATGAAAATACAAATTTAAATGAAAATGGTAATTATCATAGTATGTTATCATATGGTTATGAGTATAATTATATCACTCTTAGGTATGTAGAGCCTATTTCCTCTATTTCGTTTTTCATATGATGAAGGGTCTAAAGAGTCAAACATAATTAGTTTTTTTAGTGCCTTGTAAATAAATGATACCATAGATAAGCAAGAGGTTAACATTCATAATTTTGTAATTAAAAATGTTTTAAATTATCTATATACATCAAAAAATTAAATTTTCCTCTTCTCCTTCCAATGATGTAAATTTCCTCTCCTATTTCCAATAATGGAAGTGTTGAAAAACTTGAGTGTGTGATTTCTTGTCAAAGTTATGTTAATATTGAAAATCTTATCCCTTATTTTACTCACTCAAATGAAAATAGTGAAGGTACTTCTCTTTCTAAAAATTGTAATGAGTAAAATGCATGTACTAATTCCTCTCCTCCCTTGCTTGAAAAAAATAGTGAAAAAACATGCGAAGCTCCTAAGAAAGTGGTTATAATAGATACATTATATGAAGATACAATTTACTTTCCATGTAAATTTGATACAACTAAAAGTGAAACTTGCATTCCTCCCTCTCCTAGTGTTTTCAATGATATACAAAATGTTCCTTTTTCTTCCTCCTTTACCTCTTCTACTAAAAAAGAGATTGTGATTACAATTAAAAGTCCTCCCCCTACTCTTATTAAATTTCAAAATAAGTTAAAATAACATATCACCATGAACATTATGAAAATATCAACTTCATACCATCTAAAATGATAAAATTATCTCTTTATCCATAGATAATTTCTTACCACATATTACAAAACCAAGTGATGACCTTCTTCTTAGAAATTTATCAAGAATATATCATTCATATATTTTATATGAATGGTAGTTTATAACATCTAAGAAAATTTTCAATCTCTTCACCTCTCTTTACTTTTGATATGTTATCCATCTAACTACCATAGGATATATACAAAAACAAGTTAATACCCTTAAGTTGTAAGTTTCATCTCATGAGGCTACATTTAAGGAGAACATGTTAAAGGAATAACCTCTTACTTGAGATGTGTTTGAGTCTACTTACCCTTCCAAATTCACCATGCCTAAGTTATCTTTATTTAATGGTCATTGGGATCCTACAACTCACTTACAATAATATAAATATTCCTTTAAACACTAGGTCAAATATGGATGCTTGCTATTTGAGGCTTTCCATTAAAGCTTAGATTAGGAGGCCCTATATTGGCTTTATAACCTCCAAATGGTTCTTTTTCAACATTATAAAAACTTCAAGATGTGTTATTATCTAGTTTACATTGATATACCTTACCAAAGTTACCATTGAAACACTTAAAAGTATTAACACAAAATTAGAATAACCCCATTCTAGATTAAATTATTAGATTTAAGAACATATTGTATTCCTTAAACCATACCCTCTCAGATTTGGAAGTGAAATTTATATTTAGTAGGGGTCTTATCTATCCTCTTATAGAATTAATGTTGCATAATCTCTTTATTTCATTTTATATTTTATATTGGTATGTGTATAAATATGCATGTAATGAAAGCCTAGTACTAATGGCATTTTTAATGCAAATAAGAAAACTAAGAAAGGTCATAAACCACTTCAATTAATTTACTCAAAACCAATAATGCATTCCAAATAAAAAATAGTAATAGTAGTGAATAAACGAAAATAACATACTTATAGAATACCTCCTATAGTTAAGCCATATTCCTCTAAAAAAAGACAACCAATTTAGTTTGATTGGTACCTATATAGAACATCTAATATATTATGTTCATTATTGGAAAAATGAATGATAAAGATTCCTCATAATTCCCATTACCCACCACATATATTTGAAAAGGTAAAAGGATAACAGTTTTTTACTTACATTTTTATAAATGGGTATCAAGATAATGTTTATTTTACTCTTAAGCAAAAGCTTACATAGTTATCCAATTAGGAAATTAATACATTTTGAAGAAACATATCTATGATTATTTCACACACTTCTTATAGAGGATATTCCAAGAGGGTAGATACATCCCTTGATAATTCTCTTAAGGAACACATGGTCCATACAAATTCATAGAATATCACCACTATTATAATTCCTTCTTATCGTGTACCCTCTCCTAGGACTTATCTCTCCCACATTGATCCTACCAAGTGACCATTGTTTGATCAGGGCATTCATAAAGAGACATGTGGAAAAGGTGAACCTACATAGTATATATGGGTACCAAAATAGATACATACATATTCATAGCATATTTATATAGATACTTTAGAGTTGATAAAAAAATCCTAACAATTTGATTACTATATGATCATTACAGTCAATTTTTCTTATTTCCATTTGTATTTCATGTGGTGATTTATTTATTGCCACTATACTATAAACATTTCATTAAATGAAATTATTTTTTATTTACCATATAAAAACACATACTAAATAAATAAAAGAAATTAAATCATACAAAAAGAATTAAAAAATTAAACATTGCACATCCATTTGAAGTAAACTAAACCATGATATTAATTTCATATATATATATATTAAAATGGTAAAAATTTTATACAAATAAAAATATAAACATATGTTTGGGGAATATCCACATTCATATAATCATCATTAGTATCTATATCAACCACCCTCATGTTTCTTGATGTAAATGCACCTAGGTCTTGCATGGGTCCCCTATGGCTAAGACAAGTCACATACTTTCACCTCATATCCACCTAATCGATGCATTATCTCTTCTTTATCATGCTGTAGAGTGTCATATCACTCAATAAATACCTACATCATATTCATGGCACTATGATTATGGATGCCAAATAAATATAAATTGATACACATCTCCCCCTACTCAGTTTTGTGATGTTATATGAAACCACTACCTTCACCACTAGATCAAACATGGGTGCATAAAAACTTGCAATATCAACAAACCTCTCAATGAATACATCACTAAAAATATCCATGGGTACAATCTATGTGAGATCCTACACTACATGGATCACCATGGTAGGCCACTCTTGATCACCTTTACATAAGACATAAATATTATACATTAGATATTGCTATCAACCAAATACTATGTTAATAAAATATAAAAATGTAAATGTAGTGTAGTTACATGTGGCTCTGATAGCCACCAAATCTATAGGTGTTGGTCCCATGTGAGCACCACCACCTTCATCTATTCATGTATTGACTTGTTCTACAATAATGAAACTAGGTTGATAAACTATGATTGTGAATAATAATGTCCAATAGGTCCCTACCCACCACTACATATAACCATATATATGCCCCACATCATCTCTTATAGCTAGGCAAACCATAGGATCCATCTATACAAAATGGGGAGCACCCACCACTATAAAAATGTCTATGGATGGGCCCACCCAATTATTAGTCCACAAAGGGGATGAACTACCATAATATGCTCATTATCCCATAAGTATAATAAAGTTAAAACTTTGATACCACCACCATGAATCTTTAATGAAAACATGTAAATATATCTATATAAGTGGTCCAATATGGTATAAACCCAATAATATCAAGTAAAATCTTACTAAATCTATAAAACATAGTGATAAATGTGATAAGAAAGTGCATCGATCCCTTAACTACTATAAATGAGGTAGTACATAAATGGACTTTTGTAGCTATAAAATGTCACCTCTAATAATGCTATCAATATGTACTATGTTACTAGAATATACATCAAGTTCTCTATATCAAGTAAAATACCTATTGGATCACTAAATATAACCATGTATTCCATATCGTTCAACCTATGCTCTATCACCTTTGATATGAAATTGAAAAATGTGATGCACAACATGTAACTATCATCTCCCCTATTAGGAGCTATAAGGTACAAGTGTCTAGGTTTCACCTCTTGGATAGTGCTATGAGAAGGTGGAAATAATAGGGGACCTATCCTAACTAGATAACATTCCTTAATCTAGCCTAATTTATCATGACCCAGTTAGTTGCATCTAGTCCTAACTCTACTAACATGGAAAAATGACTCCTTTGCCAAAAATCCTGGATATGTACATAATTATACAAAATATAAATAAGAAAAAAAAAAAATTAAGGAACTATATAAATCAAATATAAAATTTATAATTTAAAAACCCACAAAATTTAGAAAGATAATAATGTTAGATGATGACATAGATGATGGAGAGAAGAATCAGATAGTTATGTCTAAAAAGTGGACACTGGTGTTGAGAGCTACACATAACTATCCCAAGATTAAATGAAAGTATCTATCAACACTTAGAAAAATATTTTTTCTACCTAAAAGGAAAAAATTTAAACAAAAATAACCTTACAATATGATTCACACCTAAATCTACTTACCATCTCCTCAAAGTCATGGCAAGCTAAAGCTATTTAGAGCACCTCAAAACATAGTGGTTGTGGGGATCTACTATAAGACATTCTATTTTTATATTCAAATCTCAAAATTTCAAAAGGATCAATGTAAAAATTAATTTAAATTTATATTCAAAATTCCTAATATAAAACTTTTTAAATAACTTAAAACATATATATATATATATATATATATATATATATATATATATATATATATATATATATATATATATATATCTTGAGTACTGAATGTCCAATTCAAAACCATGAGTTGTATTGGGATCTGGTCAAAAAACATTTTCACATTATAAAAAGTTGGAAAGATTTCAATAAATACCAAAAAAATACATAAAATTTCTCTTAAAAATAGATATTATTCAAAACTACAAGTTGTACCAATACAACATTACATTATCTAGCTTGAAGGGCTAGCTCCCTTGATATGTCTATTCAAGCTCATCACTTATACTACATCTTTGGATGAAAAGGGAGAGAGAAAAAATGAAATAAACCTATACTAATGAGGTTATGAACCAAGTTAAACTCCATGATACTACCATTAATTTTCAATATGAAAGGTGATTCACAAAACTGATCTCAATATAAAAGGTTTCTCTAACATAAATATTTCAACATGGAGGTAAAATGCAATGCATTTCTCAAGGTGGATAAATAATAGGTCTGATTGTAGATAGTAGTAATCTTACTTATAATTAGAGACATAAAATAAAATTTATACACTTCATGTGACTTGTTAGAGATAATACTACTTAAACAAAACATGAAAGAGTGAAATGAACACACATATAGATGATTATCACTAGTCATTCAACTATGCACTACTTTACACACTTAGATAAGAATTTTATAACTCAAAAATAATTTAAAATATTTTATTAAAAGGAAAAAATAATACTCAAATTATTAGGTATTTTCCATACCATATGTGGATTGATTACAAAGCCAAAAGTGGTTGCTTATACAGAGAAGTGTGAAGAGTGAGGGAGAGGGGCATAGTAAAATAAGATTGATAGGTGCCTTAAAGAGTTAAAAAATAAATTGGGTTATGTACAAATCATTAAAACAACTAAAAATACATATTTCTCATTCATGAATATGTTCTAACCCTCCATGTGGTGTAAGAGTTACAAATTAGCTTGACACTTTAATTATCTTCTTGAAAACTGCCCTTCTTTGCATCAAGATAGTGAAAAATGGAATTCAAAATCATGAATTAGCCATGAATTACTTAATAAAAACTCATTGGACACCTATAATTCCTTAATAAAATGATTTTACTTAACATTTCATCATTCATGTGCATAGGTGTCTTGAAACTCTTCATTTCCCATGCCTACCTTGGTCCAAGTGGCCAAAACTCAAGTTCATCTTCTTCAAGTAACTCTTTCTCCATGGATGGTATTAAAATATGTTATAAAACCTAAAATAATCCATTTTTTTTCTTATAACAACTCCCAATAATCCATTTTTCTTCTTAAGCCCTCACTAGGCTTATTTTCCTTATAGCCCTAAAAACATATAAATATCCTTGTGTAGGATAATTTACATAGGTTATTAACAAAATGAGGGAATATTATAGGACCCATTATGTCTTTACATCTCCATATCATATTCCATTTTCAAATTCTGAGTGGAAGTCCATTTTTTTTACCTTTCTCTCTTTAATTAGGCCTCAATTAAGCCTCCTTGCCTGGAACCCTATTTTATTGATCCAAACTTATTACAAACTTGTGAAAACACCCAAAATAATTTTATTCACTGTAAATATAATATCACCAATATTCATGTCTATTTTGGGTCCTGATACCCTATGGAAGAATGCAAACCATGAAATGACCTTACCACCTAGTCTCATTTTAGGCCTGTTTGAGATTACCTTGGAAAGCAAGCCTAGTTTGACCACCTCCAAAATATCTTACTTAATATTTTGGAACTTAATAGTTATTACACATCACAAATTACCATATACAATTATTGGTAATTTATCCCTTTCTTAGCACCCCTACAAAACACTAAAAACATGAAAAATAAGGCATTTATTGTAATCTGTACAATTACCACTATGGAAAAAGTACATGTGGATAACCTACTTGGAGTCCTAGAAACATAAAAGAGTTTTAAAGATAAAAATATTTCATTAGATGTGATTTAGAGGTCCATTTACCTTGACTATTCACTATCAAGGTTTTAGGAGGGTTTTAAGCACGTTATGTTCTTAAAGATTATTCATAAAGAACAAATCCTCTTTATATCTCATAATGCCAAAAAAAATTTTATGGGACCCCTAAAATACCTCAAATAACCACTATTTCCCATGAAAATCCTTATGAAATTTATGAGTATGATAAAGTACTCCTCGAGTAGAAAATGTGCATTCAGTGAGGGATTGACGGTCTTAGTCTTTGTTCATGTAAGTGTTAGGCTAAAAGCATCAAATGATGCTTCAAGAATTATATGTGGAGATCTTGATATAATATTTGAAAATATATTAGATTTATATATTTGGTTCATGATCTTACCAAGTTGTAGAAGATTGTGTTTGGAGTTTAAACTTGTATTAGAGGAACTCAATAAAAGGTTTAAGGCCAAAGTTTGCATCTCTTTACTTTGATATATCCATGGATGATCATGGATGGTATTAAAAATAATTTTAAACTTTTAAATACATTACATACCTTCATACCCTTCTCACTAACCCTCCTCTCATTAACTGCACTTAGGTTTGTTTGTAAGAAAAAAAGGCCTACTGGCCTACACAAGGAATCTAGCATTTTATCCTCTATCATCTAGTATGATGGTCTTTGTATGTTAATTTCATCACTATGGATCATTTAAAATATTTAAAACCACTCTCTTTATCACCATTATCCGATCCAAACAAGCAGTTATTTTTTGGTAATACAATCAGGCATGTGTGTGGCTTGTGCTTCATTAGGTCTTAGACATAGTTTGACTTTTCTACCTTTATTATCAGGTTTAATGGTTAGATAGGATTTACCCAACACTATATGAAATTACCAAATTCCTTTATCTTTTTTATACCTATTCACAATCCATTACCTTTCTTTAATCAAGTAAAACTCTCATAAAGGGCAGGTAAACATGTAGGTTGCCTTTTGACTGTGTATGGAACTTTGAGCTCAATTTGACAAAATCATTTGTCAAAACAACATGTTTCCTTTTGTTTCAAAAATCCTTAATGATTTTTTGGTTTATATAAATAAGATCATAAATATTTTCACCATGTTTTGTGTCTTACTCAAGGTTAAGACCAACCTATATTCACTTGTAGCCTATCAGTGGTGTTGATAATGCATATAGTGATTAGACCTAGATTGTCATTATCACCTCAATAGGTAAGTATTGGATTGATCATATTTCAAATCATGAATCTTCTATTTATATTTCCACTTAGTTTTCTCACAACCTTTAAACCTTAAAACTCTATTCACCTTTAATCCTTATCTATTGGGCTTAGCTATAGGTGGTAATTTTGACTATGTTTTAGTTTAGGACCTCATTCCCACCTCAATGATCCTCTTTTAGATTTTAAATTTATTTGAGATCCCAAATTAGGCTTAGAGAACTTTTTGACACCTCTGGCCCTCCCTTCAGTTATAAAATAGACCTATCCTTCAAATAGGCATGTAAGTAGTTGTTTAGGGTCATGATTTTATTAGGTTTGAAAGCTACACTACTCACTTCCCATGATGATTTGAAGGACTCACACCAAAAGAGTCTATTTACACTAAACTACAGGGTCTTCCAACACCTTTTGTGACATTTTCAAGCCAATTCTCACTTTTTCCTTTTATACATAGTAATGCAGGTAATCTTCTAGGACTATGAACTTAGTCACTTGGTTATCCCTTGATTTACAAGTGACTTAGGTGTTACTCAATAGTTTATATCCTATTTCATCTATATTAAAGTCAAGTATCCTATTTGAGACTACCTTATTAAATTGAATTTTGGGTTCACAAAGAGGACTTATGGCCTAGGGTTTATAGGTCTCTTTTACTTGGAAAAGATACTTAGAGAGCTAACTAAGTCACTAGGCCCTTATAACATTCTAAAAATCTTGTGTTCTTGTCTAATAATTCTCTATAGATTGTAATCCATTTGGTCATGCTTCATATCATCTACACTTGACATTATAGTCCATATAGGCATGTAGATATAGTCAGTCCATACATAAGGTAATGTGTTGTCATAGATATTCTAGTCAATTTTTATCACTTTGATGATGGTAGTGTGGTATTCATAGACATATGAATGTATGAGGAGATGTATCAAGTTCAACTCATGGCTTTGATCATCTTCAACCTACTTTTATAGTCTATATAGGTCTCTAGAGACACTTTTGATTCTCATTGCAAAATGTTCTTGGAATACCATCTTGATTTCCTCATACTTACAATAGTACACTATTACCTCATAACCTTATCCTATGATATACCACTGGTATTTGATCCAAAATTGGCAATCAAACATGTAGTAGAATATTCAAACCTTGATAATATTTCCAAAGACAAAACACTTAAATATTATGAACAAGAGACACATCTCAGACAAAATCATATGAAATACATGAATTTAAGGTATCTTCTATGAGTGATGAAGCATTTATAACCCCTGAGAGTGGTCACCATGAAGACAAAATAGAACACTTGTAGAAAGAGTTATCAAACACCTTATACATCAATACACTTTTCCTCCAAATTAATACATTTCATCAAGATGAGTTGGATAATGAAATTACCATGAAAAGGAGATACCTGACCTCTAAAAACATCCCTAGAAACCATTAGTTTCCATCAAATTCTAAAGTGGAGAAATAAATGAAAGAACAAATCCCTCTGAGATGGATAGGACATAGTGACCTACTATCACTTTTAGTTATTATTAATAAAGAGTAGGACATGAATATAAAAACTAGTGCCACTTATTTCAATATTACTAATACCCATAATAGTG
The DNA here is from genome assembly GCA_037957365.1 of Torreya grandis. Lineage (NCBI taxonomy): Eukaryota > Viridiplantae > Streptophyta > Pinopsida > Cupressales > Taxaceae > Torreya > Torreya grandis. The sequence continues at coordinate 3,968,395 of JARHVA010000440.1, read as the reverse complement.
GTCAAATTTTCATCTCCTAACTCTCTATCTCTCCTGACCATACAATTCACTTCAAATTGGCCTTCCTAAGCTTGTGAAGGTAGTGATGGAGGAGAAAGAGTGCTTGAAGTGTTAGTTTAACCTAAAACTTCTTCTAAAGTTTTAAGATCATCTAAGAGATCCTAAGGCACACTTAAAAACCATTTCCAACTAAAATATGATCTTGTAAGGCTATACAAGTGCCCAAAAGTGCTTATAAAGTGTCATTTTGCCTAGTTTAGGCATTGAATTGTAGATTTTGTTTTTATTTTGCCATCCATGAACATTATTTGACTTTTTTTAACATAAAGTACATTTTTAATATTCTTTAAATGTTTTATTCCTAGAATCGTACGTGCAACTCATCCATATAGGCCAAAAGGTGGCCAATTTGTCATTTTTGCATTTTAGAGTCAAATAAAAGGTTAGTACATAATATTATGATATTAATGACACCTAAATATCCTTATATAGTGAATTTAAAACATAATAAAACTTTTACCATGTTTGAAAACATTAATACCTTTAAACTGACCCATAAGACTAGACAAGTGAGCATAAGACCAAACTTTAGACAATTTCAGATAAGAACAAATATAACCATATGGAACTCTTTAGGAACATTTAATACCATGAATTTTTTTTAATAAACCTAAGAGGTAAACCTATAGGAGGTGACCAATTTTAACTTAAGGGAAAAATTAGGTCAATAATCTTGGTGATTTGCAAGGGTAGCATGTATGGAATGCTAATGGATCAATAGCCTTTTCCTTCCATTGGGAAATGGAGTCACTCTTACATTACAATATGAAATTGACATGCCTTATAAAATAATTAAAACTCCCACAAAACACATACAAAAATCAAACATTGTATGCCAAAGGCATTTATGGAAAACCACACATAAAGGTCTCAAACAACATACCTAACCTACTATGTACATACCTCAAAACATGTTTGAGGTGATGAGATACTCCCTCTTGCTTCAACTAGGGTCAAAAATAATGTTTCTTGAGTCATATCTACCCCATGAGAACAAGTAACTATATGATATATGTTTTCTAAATAAAATTTTCTTATGAAGGTGATAAAATAACTTACCACTCATATGTACTATGCTAACTGCAAGTGAATCATTTGAAGCTCTATTGAATAGTCCTTCTATCTCTCCTTTATGTCTGCTTGATAGTGTAACCTATTTAATCTCCTTAATTCTCATTTGATTCTTCTCAACTTGATTCTTAAGAGTCATGAAAATTTTCTCAACTTCATCTCTGTTTATACCATGATGTACTTGATATCTAGGACCATGTTACTTGCCTTCTTGTTGGCCAATCATGTCTGCAAATGATTCAATGTCAGATTGAGGCCTAGGGTTATCTTCAATCAAAAAAATGTTTACATTGGTTTGATTACATTCCTTCAATATTATATCCCAATTGACAGTGACTCAAAACTTTTATTCATGCTCATTAGGTCCATTAATGAGTTTATTATCAATATCATATTTATTTTGAGGGAGAGCTCCCTTACCTACTTGTTTAAACTCTTGTACTATGGCATGAAACTATTGCCATAGATCATAATCTTCTTCATGACTATCACACTCATGGAATTCTTCACCTTAGGAAGTTAGAATTGTATTATCTTCCTTATCATGATCTATCACACTTGGATACTTATCATCATCATCTATATGAATATAAAAGTTACCAATTATATCATGTGTGTTGGAGTCATTTATACTAACCTTATAATACTCATTAGACTCATCATGAATGATAAATATGCTAAGAATTATCTCTTAAATGAAATCATATGGATCATACTCATATGAATTAACACCATATTAATCTAGGAAGAGATTAGAAAGACCTTAAATTTTGGAAGATGTTCCATCATAAATGACATGCTCTTATTACTAATTGATAATGTAATTTAGATTGGAACTAGTTTCCACATATGGTTTAATGTGGAACTTGGAAAATGACTATGTTCTTATTATCACATTATATTTATACCTCATTATAAAATATGATTAAAAAAATTTAGCATAAACATACCGTCTTATCTTGGCACTGAAGTCTATTGATAGGAAAATGGAAAAGTGCGCATGTAGATCTACCAACACTATGTCTTATAGAATTGGGAAACTTTGGAAGTCATGCAAGGACACTTTCAATCCTTTGATGATCCCTATTGACTTGGATGGTGTTCAAGCAAGCTATGACACTCCCTTTATATAAGGTTCATACTTTAATCCCAACTTGTCTATAACTAGTTTAGGCATGATTGAAGTGCATGCCCCACTATCCATAATGCAATCATGGACCAGCTTGTCTCCCATAATGAGGGTAAGATAGAAAGGTGGAAAATTTTAAGAATTGGTGGAAGGTAAAACAATATGAGTAGGTTAATTTTTTAGGGATACACTAATATGATTTTATGGTTATGTGGAAATATGGAGTTGGGATAACTCCTCTTGGAGTAACTCCTTTTGACTAGGTAGATGAAGTACCTCCAAAAGAGATATGCTTGTTTTTATGTTCTTAAAATAGTTAATAATATTAAAAGGAGAGATACTAAACTTTTATTTCATATTTGGAGGTAATGAAGTACCTTGAACTTGAGGTAATGATGTTTTGACCACCTTTCCCAAGTACTAATTTTAAAGAGGTGTAGTAGTTGTAGAGGATGCCACATTTGCATTCATACCTTGTTGCCTTAAAGGAGGGTTATTTGGAGTTGTATCAACAAATTAAACATATCCAAAATCTCTCCTATTTTACCTTGTGTTGGATTAAAATGAGGTGATTTGATTTAGGACAAATCTATCCTCCATTTGGAAGTTCATAAAGTTTGTTTTTTTATTACTACACTCTCCATTCGGTACTTCTTGTATGGAAATATCATCTTCTAATGTCAAGTAAATAATATTCCCTCCTTGAGAAATCAAATCTTAACCTTCACCCTCATTATCATTCATGTATTATTCTTGAGGCTACCCCCAAGAATTTGGCCATTCTTCTCCTTGAACTAGGTTACTATGGACTGGAACCATGGCTCTTACGGTGGGAGTAGAATTTGGATTGTAGGCATTAGGTAGCCCATAGAAATTAGGTTGACCTTGTCCCTCCCTTGACAATTATGCTAAGGTAGAGATATATTTTATTTTGGAGGGTGATAGTAGGGGTTTTGGTGAGTTCCAACATGTTGATTTGATTGCCTAGTTGAATCTTCTAAGGCCTTATATTTTTATTTCCAATAAATGACATCATCTAACTTATTTTGAGCAGCTTTAGAATTATTATTTAGATTTGAAAATGGGTCAAGGTTTGGAGGGGTAGCAGTCATGTTAGGAAAGATATAAATTTATACCTTTTAAGGGAGTTTAACATATTAGATCAAACCATTCTCATCTCTAATAGCCACATCATAGGCATAAGGTAAAGTATATCCTCCCATATACTATAATATGACATCTATATTAGTCCCAATAGCTTTAAGATAGGTTAGGAAAACAAAAAATTTATGGAGTCTCATGGGAGGTGGAAGCATATTCCATGTCCTTTATATCATTTCATTAAAATCATGCATGGATTCTTTGGGCCCTTTTTTAATGACACTTAGATGATGAATTGGTGATGTATGATAACTTTTATCTTTAAAAATTTAATTCAACATCTCCCCAAATTCATCCCATGTATTAATGACTCTTTTTAGTAAGGTTATATAACATCAATGGATTTTACCCTAAGAGACATGGAAAGCAATCTAATTTATATATTAATTTATGTGATGTTATGGAAATTATATAAGTTAGATATGTCTCTAATATGCTCACTTGGGGTGATAGGACCTTCCCCATTGAAATAAGGAACATTCTTGGTGACATTGAGATGGATATCATCATAGGTAACATGGTTTATTGTATTTTTATTATTTAAAGCTATAAAAAAATGTTTCTTATCGACGTTACCTTCAAACTCTTCTTAACTATCTTGTTATTATTGACTTTTAAATTCCTCTTTCTCTTCAAGATCTTATTCAAGATTCTCAAGTGTCAATAAAGGCTCAAAGTATTGCACTTCAAGAGAACGTTTAGGATGAGAAGGTGGATTTATATGATTATTAATTATATTTCCAAATGCTAAGTAGTAAACCCTTGTGCAACTATGATCTTGCTAAATCTAACATTCACCTTAACATGAAGTGCTTGAGACAATTATCCCATCAAGCTTACCAAAACTATTGTCACTCAAGTTTTCACCCTTAGAGAGGTAGTTAAAGCCTACTCCAATTGAGTGAAATAATGGTATTACCCCTATATTTTTGGGTTGTAATTATTAGGGGTAAACCTTTAAATTTAAGGGCTAGCTCCCTTGATATGTCTATTCAAGCTCATCACTTATGTTACTAACTTGTTTGGATGAAAAGGGAGAGAAAAAAATGAAAGAAACCTAAAATAATGAGGTGATGAAATAGGTTAAACTCCATGAGACTACCATTAATTTTCACTATTAAATGTGACTCACAAAACTAATCTCAACATCAAAGGTTTATCTAGCATAAGTATTTCAACATGGAAGTAAGATGCAATACATTTCTCAAGGTGGATGAATAAGAGGTATGATTATAGACACTAGTACTCTTATTTACACTTAGATACATATAAAAACACTAACTACACTTCATGTGACCTATTAGAGAGAAGAATACTTGCACAAAACATTAAAGAGTAAGGTGAACACAAGGATAAATGATTATCACTTATCATTCAACTATGTATTACTTCACACACTTAGAAAATAATTTTATAACTCAAACATAGTTTTAATTATTTTATTAAAAGTAAAATATGGTACTCAAACTAGCAAGGCTTCACCATACTAGATGTGGATTGATTATAAAGCCAAAAATGGTTACTTATATAGAGAAGTGTGAAGAGAGAGGGAGAGGGGCATAGTAGAATAAGAATAATATGTGTCTTATTAAGTTAAAAAAGTAAAGGGGGTTATTTAATAGTCATGAAAAAACCTAAAAATCCATGTGTCTCATTCTGAAATATGCTCTAACACTCCATGTGGCATAGGATTTACAAATTGGCTCAATACCTTGACGAGTTTCATCAAAACTACGCTTATTTACATAAGGAAAGTGACAAAAGGAATTTAAAATCATGAATTCACCATGAATTTATTTATAAAAACTAATTGGACACCTATCATACCTTATTAAAATCCTCTGACCTGGAAGTTCATCATTTGTGTACATAGGTGTCTTGAAACTCTTCATTTCCCATGCCTAGCTTGGTCCAAGCAGCCCAAAACTCAAGTTAATCTTCTTCAAGTAACTATTTATACAGGGATGGTATTCAAATATGTTATAAAACCTAAAAAAAACCATTCTAGTTCCTATAAAAACCTCTAAATAATCCATTTTGCTTCTTAAGCCCTCACTAGGCCTATTTTCCAAGTAACCCTAAAAACCTAAAACCCTCCTTGTGTAGAATAATTTAAAGAGGGTATTTAAAAAATGATGGAATATTTTATGGCCAAATATATCCTTACAAATCCATGTCAAATTTACTATTTAGATTCTAAGCGAAAGTCCATTTTTCCTACCTTTCTCTCTCTTTAATTAGGCCTCCTTGCCTAACACCATATTTTTTTGCTTTAGACTTATCCCACACATTTTAAATAACCAAAAATAATTTTATTCACTTTCCCTAGGATATAAAAAATATCCATGTCAATTTTGGGGTCTTGAATCCCTACAGAAGTATGCAAACCATGAAATGACCTTACCACCTAGTCTCATGTTAGGCATGTTTGAGACGGCCTTGGAAAATGATCCTAGTTTGACCCCCTAAAAAATATCCTATGCATTTTTTTGGAATTTAATATTTATAACATACAAAATTACCTCTTTCAATTTTTTGGAAGTTCTTCTTTTCTTTGCACCCCTTTAAAACACCAAAAAGATGAAAAATAGGGCATTTATTATAGTTTATACAACTACAAGTACATAAGTACATGTGGATAACATAATTGGAGTAATAAATAATATAAAAGAGGTTTAAGTATTAAAAAATGTCATTAGATGTTATTTATAGGTCCATTTGCCTTGACTGGTCATTATTAGGGTTTTACGAGGGTTTAAAGCATGTTTCATTCTTAAGGGTTGTTTATAAAAAAAATATTATTTATCTATCCTAATTATAAAATAATATTTTTATGGGACCCCTAAAATTTCTTAAATAACCATTTTTTCACATGCAAATCCTCATGAAAGTTATGAGTGTGAGAATGTACTCCTGAGGTGGAAAATGTGTATTCTTTGAGGGGTTGATGGTCTTTGTCTTTATTCATGCAGGTAATGGAAAAAAATAATAAAATTATGCTTTAATAAATTTGTGTGGAGAACTTTATACCATAACTAAAAACCTATTAAATTCATAAATTTGGTTCATGATCTTACCATGTTGGAGAAGACTACATTTTGAGTGTAATCTTGCATAAGAGGAACTCAAGAAAGGTTTTAAGGCCAAAGTTGGAATCTCTTTACTTTCATCTATCCATGGATGATCATGTATTGTCTACACAAAAAATTTAAACTTGTAAACAAATTATACAACTTTATACCCTTCTCACTAACCCTCCTCTCATTGACTGCACTTGGGTGTGTTTGTATGAAAATTAAGCCTATTAGTCTAAATAGGGATTCTAGAATTCTATCCTCCATCATCTAGTTTTAGGGTATTTTTAGGTTCATTTCTACACTATGGATCTATTAAAATATTTAAAACCACTCTCTTTATCTCCATTCTCCATTCCAAATAAGTAATTTTGTCTTGGCAATATAATCAGGCTTATGTGTGTCTTGTGCTTCATTAGGTATTAGACATAATATTGACCTTTTCCATTTTTGTTATCAGGTCTAAGTGTTAGATAGGATATACTTGACACTATATACCATTCAAAAATTCCCTTTCTCTCTTTGAAACCTATTCATAGTCTACTACCTTTCTTTAATCAAGTATAACTGAGGGCAATAAACATGTAGGTTGCCTTTTAACTGTGTATGCAACTTTGAGCTCAGTTTAACCAAATTCATTTATAAAAATAACTTATTTCCTTTATTTTAAAACATCATTATGCTTATTTAGATTATATGAGCTAGAGATCATATATTTTCACCTTGTTTTGTGTCTTACTTAGGCTTAAAACTAGCCTATCTTCACTTGTAACCTATAAGTGGTATTGCTTATGTATATAGTGATTAGACATAGGTTGTATTTATCACATAAATATGTAGGTGTTGGATTGATCATATTTAAACTTAGGAATATTGTATTTATATTTCCACTTAGATTGATCACAAACATTAAACCCTAAAAATCAATTCACCTTTAATCCTTATCCATTAGGCTTGGATGTAGGTGGTGTTTTTTTACTGTGTTTTGGTTTAGGACCTCATTACCAACTTGATGGTTTTATTTTATATTTAAATTTTTTTGAGATCCCAAATTAGGCTCTTATAAACATTCAACACCTCTTCCCCTCTCTTCAACTTGAAAATAGATTGGTCTTTCAAACATGCCTTTAAGTGGCTATTTAGGGTCATGACTATATTAGGTTTGAAGGATAAACTCAATTTCCATGATGATTTTAAGGAATCATAACAAAAGAGTTTATTTTTACTATACTACAGGGTATTCCAACACCTTTTGTGACATTTTTAACCCATTAATCACTTTCTCATTCTGTACATAGTACTATAGGTGGTCTTATAAGACTTTTAACTTAGTCCCTTGGTTATCCCTTGATTTTCATGTGACTTAGGTGATCCTAAATAGTTTATGTCATGTTTAATCTATATTAAAGTTAAGTCTCCTATTTGATACTACCTTATTAGATAGAAATTGACTTTTGGGTTCACAAAGAGGACCATAGGCCTAAAGCCTGTAGGTCTCTTTTACTTGGACAAGCTACTTAGAGAGTTAACTTAGTACCTAGTCCCTTATAGCATTTGAAAACTCTTTTGTTCTTATCTAACACTTCTCCCTATCTTGTAATCCCTTTTCTATGCTTCATATCATATTCATTTGACCTTATGGTCTATACAAACTTGTAAGTATAGTTACTCCATACATAGGGTTAGTGTGTTGTCTTAGAGCTTATAGTCAGTTTGTATCACTTTGATGATGGTAGTGGGGTATTTATAGACATGAATGTATGAGGATATGTATCAAATTTCTCTCATGGATATGAGAATATTCAACATACTTCTATAGTCCATACAAGCCTGTATATGGAAGAGACACTTATGATTCTCATTAGAAAATACACTTAGACTACAATATTGATTTTCTCATACTTTTAGAAGTACACTATTACCTTATAACCTTATACTATGATATATCATTTGTGTTTAATCCCAAATTGATGATCAAGCAAGTAGTGGACTATTTAAACCTTGACAATGTTTCTAAAGACCAAACACTTGAAGATTATGATGAAGAGACACATCTCAGACAAAATCATATGAAATAAATGAATTTTATGGATATTCCATGAGTTATGAGGCATTTTTAACCTTTGAGAGTGACCTCCATGAAGACAAAATAGAACACTTACAATAGGAGTGATAAAACACCTTATACATCAAGACACTTTTACTCCAAGTGAAGACACTTCATGGAGATGATTTGATTGATGAAACCACCATGAAAAGGATTTCCCTACCTCTAAAACATTGCTAAAAACCATTATTTTCCATAAAATTCTAAAGTGGATAAATAGATGTAAGAATATATCCCTCTTGGATGGATATGGCATAATGACCTACTCTCACTCTTAGTGATTATTAATAAATAATAGTCCATCAATAAGAAAATTAAGTACCCTAATTTCAATCTTACTAGTAACCCTAAAAATGGTCAAAGTTTTATCTCTCTCTCTCTCTCTCTCTCTCTCTCTCTCTCTGCCATACCATTCACTTCAAATTTACCTTCCTAAGCTTATGAAGGTAGTGATGGAGGATAAAGAGTGCCTAAAGTGTCATTTTGACCTAAAAATTGCTAAAAATATTTAAAATGATCTGAGTGAACCCAAAGGACACTTGAAACTCATTTCTAACTAAAGTATGATCTTGTAAGGCCATATAAGTGCCCAAAAGTGCTTGTAAAGTGACATTTTACTTAATTTAGGCATTGAACTATAGATGTTGTCAATATTTAACCATACTTGAATATTATATCACATATTTATGACATCATGTACATTAGGATTCTTCTTTAAATTTTTAGTTCCTAGAATGGTAAGTGCAACTCATCCACATAGGCTAAAATGTGGCGAAATTGTCATTTTTGCATATGGGAGTCAAATAAAAGGTTAGTGAATGATATTATGATATGAATGACACATAAATAACCTTTTATAGTGAATTTAAAATATACCAAAACTTTTATTATTTTTGACACCATTAATACCTTAAAATTGACCCATAGGACTAGACAAGTGAACTTAAGACCAAACTTTAGACAATGCTAGACAAGAACAAATATGACCATATGTAAATCTTTAAGAACATTTAAGACCATAACAAGTTTTTGACAACATTATGAGGTTTAAACATATAAGGGGTGACCAATTTTTACATGAGGTCAAAATTTGGTCAATAATTACCATTATACACAGATTTAACTATAATGGTATTTATATAAAGAAACCAAAAGACATAATCCACACAGACTATTGTATTCACTCTAGATATGATAGAGGGAATGAATAGGGGTTAATTATTCTATATAATAAAACATTTATATATCTTCCAAATTCACTAGGCTATCATAGATTGATATCACATTATTGGTTATTACTATATCATAGACTTTAAAACATCATGGTGTGACACTTAGGTTGGACCATTACTATATCATAGACTCTAGCACATCATGGATTGACACCTAGGTTAGACTATTACATACTAATATTTGGGCCTTATAAATCTATATTAGTTGGTCTTATTTATATATTGGAGTGATTTTATCATCCATTCTCACTAGGTTATGCACTTGAGTTGTGTTGGTTGGGAAATGATACTCTTGACAATTCAATCACTACTCTTCCTATTCTAGGTTGGGTCAAGAGCACATCCCAAATCTACCTGATCTATATACAACACCACTATGATAAACCCTAATTTACCAATTGTGAGCTCACTCATCTTCTAAGATATAAAATGGATGAGGTTTCAAGTGCATTACTACTTCAATAGTTTCTAGTAGTCTAGAGTCATTACCACACAACACATACAGAGGTGTATGTTATCCATGATATTTTTTTACATTATTTTATATTATTATTCATATATAAATGATATGTGCTAACTAATTTTTGAAATACCCTTTATTTTAGGTAATATTCAAACAAAAGGTTCAAGAAAGTTCAAGTGAAGACAAGGTGTGTTTTCCACACCAAAGTATTCATTTTATTTTCCTTTATACTAGTAATTTTAGTTATATGCATTACTATATTAAATGGGGGAAAAATTAGATACCCATATTTGGTACAAACATAGTTTCATAGCATGATTTTATAACCTTTTATATATATTCATCTTTTGAATAAGATTTAGGCATCTATTGATGCAATCTCTTGCGGACCTCTTCAGTTCCATCTTGTTTCACTTGTTTTATTATCTCTTGTGAGACTTTATGTTATAAATTATATTTTATCTAGTATATCCTATATATCCCTGATTGTGTTTTCTATTATCCTTGTGTTTTTAGCCTCTAGACACCTATATCCATGTTAGACACTTATGTCGATGCAAGTGTCCAACTAGGATACAAGTGTCTAGACTTATCTTTTTATTATTTTTTATATCTTTTACTTAGTGACTATTTTTTTTATTTCCTTTGTTCATATTATTGTAGGCCTTTTTTTTGCATTACTAGGTCCTAATTCATAATCAATATATCACTATATTTACAAAGGTTATGGTCTAATTATAATACCTATCATTTGTATCAAACAATTTTATAATTATCAAATACTTTACATTCCAAGATATCAAATTACACTACAATAATATATTGAATATTTGAATCACTCAAAAGGTCACTACACTCTTGAATTATTTGTACAAGTTTTACTATAGGATAAATAAAATGTAGTTTCATAGTTAAAATTATACACACATGCCTAGGAGCAAGAACTACATGCAAGTTTAAGTATTTTGGAGTATTGGATATTTTGGTAGTATATACATATAATATGTTTAAATTTTAATCAATTATTGATTCTCTATATATTTTAGGAACCTATCAAGTCTCAATCTCTCTAAGTGCATGCCCTAATGGGTGTATTGGTAAAGGGGTGGGAAGACCATTGGTGTTTCACATGATTGTTGTCCATTATTGCAATTTATTACTAATCCAATGAACTCCTAAAACTATTCCCCTAAGCTTTGCCTCTTTTTTTTCACACTCTAATAGTCATTTTTCACCTTCACTATTCCTTTCCCTAACCTAAACCCCTTTTGACAATTTACATGACTATGTCAGCCACATCAACCTTATATTCATATTGATAAAACTCATTAGGGTTTAGGTCTGCCCCTGGTTGACCTAGTCTATAACCTATAGTTAGTTTTTGTCAATTAAGATACTAGGTCAACTAATTTAACCTTGTTAATCAATTTTTTTTGAAGTATTTAGGGTTATATCGACCTATATAAACATAATAACTTTACCATTTTTAAGATAAGAGAATAAGAAGTAATATATATTACACATTTGCTTATCCACCATTCTACTTGAAGATAAAACTTAGGGTTTCATACTTTATTTAGAGATACCAATATAGTATTTTGGAGAAGTATTTTGGATTTATTGATAGGTTTTGTATCCTAGATCTGATTTATCCTTGTCATCCATACATACCAAAACAACCTATTGTGAATCACCTTGGCAAAGGGAGAGATTGAGGCTCAGTGCATTCATCTTCAAAGGTAAGTATTCCTAGCTTTGTTCCTCCTTTGTAAGAGTAGATAGATATGAATTTGAACTTCTCTTCCATGCATTAATATTTTATATACATTTAAATGAGTATATATATTCTATACATGTTTATATTTGTAATTTACTTGTTATTAGTTTAGTGAATATGAAAACATAGGACCTAGTTAGTGTTATTATGTAGCTTTGCTGGATTGGAGACTTTGGAATCCTCCCTAGTAATATTATTATGGTAAGATATCCCTTGGTTACATCTAGTGGATCAATATTGGTCATGACCCTAATTATCTAATGTATCCCCAATCGTAAGTGTAAGTAGGATCTATCTTCTTCGATGTAGGATTAATTTGTAGATATGTTGTATTTTCTATTACATACATTTTAGTGAACCTGATGTGAATCTAATCCTTACAATTTTTATTTCTCACTATTAATTTATATCATTTTATTAATTTTCTATATTTGTGATACTAGGTCGACCAAGCTAGTATAGTTTTAACTTCTGTACATAGGTTTAACACATAGTAATATCAAAATGACTCTATTATTTCTATACAAGTATTCATAAGATACAAGTAAGTGGATTGAGAAGGTCAACATAGTAATCTTATACAATATCAAATAAAAAACTATGTTTAATAGGTCAACTTAGACTTAAAATAAACATCCATATAACAAACTAAGTTGACTAGGTCATCTCAGTCATCTTAACAAGATTTATTAAATAGGGTTTCATAAAACTAGGTCTATTCAGTCGACTTAGTTAATAAAATTTACAAGCAACATTCAAGGAACTTTAAAAAAAAATTTACAATCCTCAACATCTTCCAACCCACCAAGGTTCCTTTCTTTCTCACTCTTTCAATTCAGTACTTCATTATAGTTTTGTTTTGTGCAAGCTTGTAGTCGTCAAAACTATAGTCCTACAACAAACTAAGTTGACCTAGTTTACTTAGTTATTTATCTTCTCTTGTATCTAAAAAACTAAGTCAACTTGGTTGACATATTTATTAAGGATTCTTACTTCTACATAAAAGTAGTGACCTAGTTGAATTTATTCTATAATATTTGCATACAATGTCATTTAAATTGACTCTTTACCATTATTAATTTTGGAATTTACAACTATATGATAAAAATTAATTCACACTTTTATTTTCAGTGGTTTTCATGCTTAGAGTAGCTCACATAATCTAATTATGTGGTTTTTCAAAATACCATTTAGTTGTACAATTTTTCTTTTTTTTCATGCACTACCAAATCACATAAATTTTGACATGAATTTAACATTTTTCTTACCAAGGCCTACCTTCTTAGATTTCATCACCAAGGGGGAAGACAACTTGGTTTTATATCCAAGTATAAATACATGTTTAATGGTATATATTGGAAAATTATTCGTCACTCTTATCACTATGACATTGTGAAGTGAGGGGGTAGGCCCCAATACCAAGCTAGTATTATTGATAACATAGATTCCTTTCAACATAAACATCTTGAAACCATCCATAGATCACTTTCTAGTTCCCTATTTTTCAACCAACTTCCCTATCACACATAAAATGAGGTTTTATAATAATATAACAACCCTCAAAATGACCACTTAGTTAGAATTTAATTTCTAGTTGACTGCTTTCTCTATGCTCATTTTATGTTGTATTAAAAAAACATTCATTGGCCAGTATTAGGTCAAGGTTTTGTGTTATATGCCAATTATATCATTATCATTACTATAATTATTTGTGTGTTTACTTTTATTTCTTTCTTCAAACTCCATTTTCAAAATCTTTCCCAATTCTTAGCACACTATCATTCTGTCTAACACAATCTCTTAAAAATTATATTTTTCCCTATTTGTAGTAATGAGTTGACCTGATCAACCTAGTACTCCTTTCTACCAAACAAGTTATAATTTTAGTTGACCTAGTCAACTTTATATCCCTATCACACTATCTTCTTTCCTATCTACAGAACTAAGTTAAACTAGTCAAATCTATACTCTTCTATTTATTTCCATTAGTACTAATTTGACCTAGTTAACCCTATACTCTTATTTATCTCATGTATTGTATAACATAGTTGACCTAGTTAACTATATATCCTTCATATATCCTTAATTTTGCATCAATTTTTCCTTCCCTAATGTCTCTCCATCATGAAATTCCTATTTGAGGGCAACACTAAATTGAATTCAGTAGATATGATGAGTCTTACTAACCCCAATAGGTTCTCCCATAAGCAACTTATATATACTACCTTAGATGAAATTAATGTGCATGTAGCCACTCACACTACAAACTATGGGACCCCTCCTCATTCCTCTTCACTTTACAATCCTCTCTTCTCATTTTAAGATCAACCTAAATTAGAGTATACACCATAAATTCTCTTCTTAATAAATGAGTTTCAGTCAACATCAATGAAAATATCCTTTTACTATTTACCATCTCATGATAAGTGGTCAAGTCAAGGAGCCCCATTTGCTTTCTCCCATATTATCACACAAATTTGGATATACTATATTTTTTGATTCTCACCCTCTTCCCTCTATTTTAACCCCTTCTCATAGCATGACATCTTCCTCTTTGATTTCCTCCACCTCCATGAAAGTATCTCTACTAACATGGCAAGTTATACATCTAGTGGGCCTCTTTTTAGACCCACCCTTCTCAATTCTTCCACTAATACATTATTTTCCACCCATGGTAATCATTCCTCTAGTGTTATTTATTCACATACCTTTACTAGTACATATTTTTCCACATAAGTAAATAATGTTGCTAGTGATTCATTTACCAACAATTATTCTCAAGCTACTACTAACACCCATTGTGGTACCTAAGCCACTACTACCAATTATAATGCTTCAAACAATACCAATAATCCAACTCATACCCATCAAATCCTATTATAAAATCTCAATAAAATGAATGCTTTCCAAGCTAAAAATTCAAATCAAATGGTGAAAAATTCAAAATCATCTTATCCATCTTTAAACTCACCCTCAACATATTCAATGGGGTACACATAACCAAAATGTTCCCCCACCTCCCCTTTAGGATTCCCATGGTAATCTTATCCCTCAACCTCCCCTTGTTGATAAAACAATAAAGAATATTAAAAATAATTATCTTACATCTCAAATTGATAATATAGATATAGGAGGCATCACCCCTACCATTAATTATAATGGGTCAATTGATCCTACTCTCCACTTAAAAATATTTGGAAATCTATATAAAGACTAGGTCAAGTTAAATACTTTTGCCGCTACCAATATATTAGCAAATACTCTCATGGGTGATGATTTAGATTCATACAACTAAATCAAATCTCATTCCATCACTAGTTTGGAAGACTTAGTTAATGCTCTAGTTCAGTAGTTCTAAACTAGTGATCTCCCTAAAAACACATTAGCCCATTTTATCAATTTTTAGTAATTTAAGACTGATACTACACAAGATTTCATCAAATTATGGAAGCCCTTGTCTAAAAAATTTGAACATAATATGGTATATGATAACCTCTTTCATCTATTCACCAATGAACTCTTTTCCCCATGTTGTATACCAAGTCCAAACTCTCTCTCCATGCACTTTGGAAGAGGCCATTGACCAAGTTAAGCATCAAGATTTCCTTATGCATCAATTCAAGCCATCCCAACCTTCTATAGGTACTTTAATGTTAATAAAGAATAAGAATCATCATGGTACATATTATGGTGTCACTGACTCTTATTATATCACTGATATTATTCAATTTGTTGTTCCCAACCAAACTCTAGAACAAGATTCCCCTCCTAACCACATCACTAATCCTCATTTATCTTAAACTAATAACATTAATGTTCATAAACCTTTATCCTTAGTAGAATTTAAAAAATGCCTACCAAAACCTCTTCTGTGAGAACTTGATCCCACTCATCCCATGAAATCTTGGTATGATCTCAATAAAATTTGTTGGTTTCATGCTAGTTGGGGTCATTATCATGAGACTTGTAGTTAAATTCATAATTTGGCTATGGATTTCCTTATTGGTCCCAATTTTGACCATGATTCTATCATTTATAAACTTCAATAAACCTATGACATTACCTTCAAATCCCATGAAACACAAAATAAATCTCAAGCTTTGAAACAAGCTAATGCTCATTTAGAAATCTATAAAGACCCTCTTCCAAATCACCAAGATAACCAAGAAAAGCCTACTCCTTATACCAATAATGTTGATAGTCTTCTTGACCCAAATTTTGAAGATAATATTGTCAATATGACTAATATGCGAATTGTGGTTTCCTTTATTAATCCTCATCTGATCCACACTCCTCAATTACCTCACACATTTCATGTTATACAATAATCTTCTCCAACTCACTTAATAGAGTTAGGGAAAGAAGACCTTATATATATTTATCTAATCCCAACACCTCCCTTGGATAAAACTTCTCACACCATTTCTAATACTTATCCAACCTCTTCACTCATCACCAATGATACTCAAATTTCTATCAACACTTCTTCTCAAAATAAACCTACATGAAATAACCTATCTTCTCAAGGAAATCAACAAAATTTTCCTCTAAATAAACCTTTCATAACTTATCAAAATAAATTTACATGCACTTATCTCCTTTTGAGGACATCTTTCAACACTATGCTCCTTTTTCCAATAATCCTCTTATGGGTTATGATGAATGGGATTATATTATAGCAATCACTAATCTCCCATCTCAAATCCCATTTCTTGAGCTTATGCAGACCTCTCCACATCATTATAATCATCTTATGTAACTTTTGTTTGAAATGAACCCCCTTGTCCTCCTCTAATACCACCTTATCTAGATCAAAAGATAGCATTTTATAATAGTTTGAAGATATGTCCATACATGTTGATGAAATAATGGACACTTCTCTTTCCCTTAAACTTCCCATTGTTTCTATGATCCCCAATGATATTCTACTTCATTAGGATGATCTTCCTCTTTCTATTATTATCCAAATTAGTGATCCAAGTCAAGCATACATTTATTGACCAGGATACTATCACTTGTGCTGCCTCTCTTTATTTTATTAAAACCCTTAGATATTCCAAATGTAATCTTAAATCCATACACAACATATGTCAATTCTATGACCAAAGTAAAATTCCTCCTTTAGGTTGTGTGTGGCTCCCCATTACCATCCCACATGTCAACATTCACATGTAGGTGATGACCTTCAACTTTCCTCTATCTTATATAATTTTCCTTGGTAGGCCATGGACTCATTGCATGAGAGCAGTTACCTCTTCCACTTGCCAATGCATCAAATTTCCTCAAAAGAATCCATATATAAGATTCAAGGTCATATTAGTTATTATAATTTTGAACAATTCCAAGATGATGGTGTATTTAATATTCCTACCCTTGAACCCTTACCAAGCATTCCATTTCATGAATCTTAATGGTTTAACTTTCCTATCAATTCCACCTGAGGTTATAGTGGTTACCCTAAACTCATTGATAATATACCCTCTAACCTCCTAGATTTGAATAATGATAAGCTTAATGAGATAAATCTCAAAATTAAAACCTCAAATCTCTCACCTCATCTCATTTCTTAGCTTCCCCTTATTTACAATCTCATTCTTATCAATCACCTAGTGATGATATACCCATTATTTTAACTATGACTCATCATTATATTCATCACACCACATCAGATGACCATGTCATCCCTACCTATGCCATTGATCTTCATACACTTGATATAATGATGGATATACCTTAGATGATCCATTATGAGGAGGTTTTTTCAAGCCCATGATGCTGAAACTATTCATTATCATTCCTTTGTACTTCATTATTTTATTATATCTTCTAGTATTCCATCCTATATCATTCCTAATTTTAGCATTTTTCCTCTTGATCATAGGGTAAATATGGTGTTTACACCTTTAGTTTTTGAAGAACCTAAGAGGAGGATGCTTATTGATCATGATATGACTAGTCTTAATCACTTTACTAGACACCATAACCCCTCTAGCCAATTTAACCTTGAGATGTTTGTAATTATCCTTTATCCTTGTATGCATCTCACCCCTCTCTTTATTGAAATTGATTCAAATCCTATTCCCACTCCCTCTATAGTTGAGTCTCTTCCTATTTTTTATCCTATTACTCCTTCAGTTAAACCTTGCCTAGTCTTTCCACAAGTACCACCTTCTCTTGATGATGGTTTTCTCCCCTTAAAAAAACTTGCTCCTTTGCCCAAAAAATGGGATGATCAACCATTTTGTGCAATTCATAATTTTTTGGTCACTAGACTAAATAATATTCATTATACCAACCTTCCTCACCTTCCACTTTTACTCATCTTGTGATTATACATATGAATTCTACTCACAAGCATATATGTTACTTCCATGACACATATAATCATTCATCCACACATTGTTGTAAGTTATGAAAATGTATTTAAACCTTTCATCCCACTATTCCTCAGTCCACAAACAAGGCTATACATCCTCCAAAATTATTACCAAGATATATTACCAAATATGGAGAGGTATATTATCTTTGGCATGACGTGGTAATCATCATATTGATCATTATTGCAATTTTTAGTAGCATCTTAAAGATCACCTCATAACCATTCATGTACTTACTACACTTCCTCTCACAAGTTGTCCTCATAAGAAGGCTCCCCCTTATTCCCCCATGGATCCACCACCTATGGTCCCTTATCCAACTACTATTTCTCCACCTATGATTCCCTCACCTGTGGACCTTCCCTCACCCATAGATCCCTCTCCACTAGTGACTCCTTTCCTAGTGGCACATTACCCACCAATGACCCCTTCATCTCCCATATAATCCATTTATATTCCTTATCCTTATCATCCCCTTCACTATATCCCTCATCATCACAATCCTTCAGGTATACCTACATTTTTTGTCAAGGATATTTGACATGAAGTATATTCTCAACTTTCCTTGAAGATTGATGAGACTTTGGCTACAATATGAGTTCATCTTCATAAATACTTATATGATGTTATGGATAATGTGTGTTGAAAAATATATCATTACTTATGAGCATAATCATGGTGTTCTTATATTTATTTACTCATTTTATTTGAATGTGTGATCCAACTTAACATTTATCTATTTTTATCATTTGGCTTTGTGTTAGATTATACTCTATATTACATGGTGACTTTTGTTTCACACCACATGTTTCTTATGATTCCATTATTATTCTTATGTCATCTTATGGATTCTTTTTCATAATTACATACTTTTTATTTTTTAATTCATTTATTATGGTTACCTTATTATTTTTCATGATTGTTTGCTATCTTATCTCTATAAATATAGATAATATTTATTATGACTTGGTTATACAAACCTTGCTCCCTTTAGTCATTCCTCATTTACCATGGGTACAGTTAGAAAAAAATCATCTCATTAAAATCTCTTTTTAACAATCCACTTTGGATATTCCCTTCTTCCTCTTTATTCCCTTTTTAAAACTAAACATACACATGGTTGAGACTGGAGATAACATGGTGGTTCATAGTTAGGCCTAAGTGTTCTAGTCAGTCATATCTCTAGATACTTAGCTTCCTTTAGAAAAAGCCTAAAGCTCATTTGTGTGTATCACTCTATCTCTCATGATTGGTCATTTCAAGTCCATATGGAGGAGGATATTAAAATACATAAAATATTCAAAAGCCAAATAATTTAACATAAGACAATGATCTCAAAGAAAACATTGAAAATTTTCAATAGTCAAATCACACTAAAGATGTGTTTCTAAGCACATCTCCTCTTTATAATCAAAGATCAAAATCCACAGTTGGTATCATCATAGAGTTGAGGTCCATTAGAGTGTGGTAGGCCATTAAATTAGAAAAGAATAATAATAATAAATCTTTTAGTGCTACCTACTTTCTCACACAAGTACCCAATGTTCATAGTAGATCAATGGCTCTGTAAGGGGTCTTGAGAAATGGGGAACACATTTTGGGAAGGTAGGTCTATTTTAATTTTTTAATTCAAAACCTCCAACATTAGTTGATCTTAGTACCACACATATTTTCCTACACATATTTATGCCTATAGGGAATAGGTATCCTCTATATATTGATGGTCTCTAGTCACTTAGTGTCTTCTCATGTCCTTGGTATGCCTCATGCTTCCTAAGGTATTCTTATAGGATGCCTATGTTATGCTTCTTACATTCCATTTCTCACTCCCTATAATCCTAATATTTCCCTTGAGAAATATTTTTTGGCTCATTAATCACTCCCCTAGGGATTTCATTTATGAGTTACATTGTAAGACCTTGGAAAAGACCAAGCCTTCCTCACAAATTACCAAATTTTCACATTACCATTCCAAAAATTCCCTTTTACCATGTTTTCACATTGTTTCTACCTCATTGGTGTTCCCTTTATGAGTTTTAGTGTAAGACCATGGATAGGAACTAGCCTTCCTCATAAATTTTTCTAATATCCAAGTCACAACAAAATTACATATGTCAAACATGAGATAAGATGTGATTTATTATGAGTTACATGTCATTAACATGATTCCCATATTGATTTAGTATGTTTTATGCTTACATCATTAATATTTCACTTTTATCTTTTTATTTTCTAATTGCATGTAAGAATTCAACCATTTTTCTTAAGATTTTCATACTTCCCAACTTGAATTACTATGATTAATTTAAGACCATTTTACCAATTTTGTTTCTCTTTTATACTTTTCAACGTGATTTAGTATGATTGATTGTCTAAATTGATTTTTTTATACCATTAATATTTCAAATGATTTCCATTTTATTACAATATTTACATACTTCCCAACATGATTTAGTGTCATTTTAATTGTTTTAATTTGGTTTCAATCTTTTTCATGGTTTAAAAATATTTTCCCCTATTTTTTATGACATTTTTCATTTATTATATTGTCGTCTTTTGTTATTACACATTTCCCATTCTGATATAATGTGTAGTGCATTTGATTTTTTATTATTTATGCTTATCCAAGTCTTTTTGCATGTTTATTTTTAACCATGCATGTGTACTACATAATACTAGAAAAGAAAACACCACACATATATTTTCTATAAGATATATAACAAAATCAAAATACATATGCTACAACAAAATATATTGATGCATCCACAACCAAAACAAAAAGATAACCCATAAGATCAACATCCAACATTCAAAATTATATATATATATATATATATATATATATATATATATATATATATATATATATATAAACACCATGTGTTTTAAATATAAATTTTACAAAAATACATTGTTCCATCTCTTTGGCTAGGACCCATCATGTCTATCTCATGGCCTAGCCATGCTACCCATAGATGCCTTAAACTATCCCCTATGAATAGTGTGTTATAATGAGGCTATCTAAGATCTCAAACCTACTACATGCCCCCATATATTGGCCACCTAGGCCTATACTTGTCCCAAATGGATAGTGGTAGCCATATGCACAACTCTTTCCTAAGCCAAGGCCTACCACACTTCTTCCTCTCCTACTCTCACCCCTATCAGTAGATGTAATCCATACCCACATACCTATATCTACCTTCTAGAATCCCCCACTATTCTAAACTAACTCACTCAAGTTATAGAAAATTATACCACATGATCATACAACATGGTGGGGTTATATGATACCATCACCCATCTAGAATATCATGGTGTGCTACCATGACTAGGGATCCCCATATGATTTCCTCTACATAGGATCTATAAAATTTAAAATAGATAGATGTCATATCACATATACATATCAAAACATATCTCTCTACAATCATAAAAAACTAGTATTCTATCACAAAATTAATAAATTACAACATTTATCACCTATCCCAGTGTCACAAATCACCATTCCCCATCCGCTAGTCTATCAAGCACAATATATCCATCATCTCATCACCCGAGAACCTTGTCTTTGGGATACCTCCCCATCAAATCAAAACATAGAGACACCACCCATTCATGTTTCAAGACTCTCCTTAGTGTGCCTCTTTTGACCATCTCTACTTAGGCCAATTGATAGTTCATCTTGGATAACCACCCTCTATAACTAATCATAACTCTAGTGTCTCCATAAATGGTGTGATTGAAGTGGTCATTATTAATCTTATTATGGTACCATATATGGTACCTATTGAAACCCTAACTCCACATCTATGCCCTCTCCTCCTCTAACTATTGGCTATCATGATTAACCAATCCATGGTCTAGCATACCACAATATGATCTTTAGTCTCTTGATTTGAAATCCTTCTCTACCCCTCAACTCTCTTTCATCCCATGCAAAAAATGTGGGCACTAATATAGGATCTACCAAGTGAGAGAGTTAAAAATCTATCCTGACTAGCATACCACTACCCATGGCTCTACCCACTAGGTATAATAGGCCATGACTTGATGTGGAGCCAAACCTAGTGCCATAATTACCCAACTCAGACAAATAGTCATAATATTTACATAAGGATACCATATGATCTCTCCTCATGTGACTATCTATAACATTTACATGTGGGATATGGCCCATGCCACCTAATCCTATCTCCATCTTATAACTTGAGGTAATCAATCATTGACCATATGGGGTAACCTAGTTGGATGATCCATCAAAAACATCTCATATATGTAGGTTTTTTATAATACCACTGGTCCCATGATATTTTTCCATTTGGATATCATCCCATACATATCATACATTGTTTGAACCTAGATCATAGACACCAAGTCATACAGTACCCCCTAATCTAATATGGACTGGCATAAGGCTATCACATACAATGGTACCTTATTGTCCAACTTATGTCACAACAATTGTGCTATCATAAGTCCTATCACAACCTTATAGATATCTAGAATATATGTAATATACACATCAAACAAGCTCAACCTTAGTCTCAGATAAATCCTATTGATCATGTCACCCACTGGGTTAGTGATCATCTCTCCTACTAGTCATCTAATGTCCTTATGATCACTGGTGTCCCCCTATAGGCAATTAAAGTAATACATGGATGTCATCCAATGTGATATCTACCTCTAGGGTATCACCATCCACCACCCATCTAAATGTGTTGATCATATACTCCCATGCTTTAAGGAACATGACTATGAGATCAACCCTTAGTGAGATACACCTCATCTCCATGATGCCTCCCAAGCCCAATGAATCTAATCTAGCTTTATCCACATCCATTAATCATTATAAGAAATATAGTAACCATGAAGCATCAACCAATCACCCAAATATCTGATGTCTCTACAAAATATCAAACAATAAAGGATGTATTAGACCTCCATGTCATTCATAATCAAAATAAATTATTTCAAATTTCATAAAAATAAATTTATAAACTACATCACGCTTTTTAGTACTAAGTCAGCCACCATATAGCTTAATAGTATTATATTGGCCCCTTTTTATCTAGTAGTACTATATCAACCACTTAGTAAACAACTAAGTTAGCTATATAGTAATAAATTGACCACCCTTTAACTTACAATACTAAGTCACCCCTTTTCACCTAGTAGTACAATATTTGACACTTAGGAAATAAATAAGTTAGCCATATAGTACTAAGTCAACCAGCTTATGGCTTAACAATACTATATCGACCACTTTTTACCTAGTAGTACTATATCAACCACTTAGGAAACAACTAATTTAGACATATAATACTAAGTAAATCACCCTTAAACTTACAATACCAAGTCAACCTTATTTTTACCCTATAATACCATATTTTCCACTTCAAAAATAACTAAGCTAGCCATATAGGAATATGTCATCCCCCTTTATCGACAAACTAAGTCATCCATGTACTATTAAGTCAACCCACTAATTTTTTTATCTTTTACAAACTAAGTCAACCTAATTAACCTTGTTCATTCATTGTAATGAATTTTGATTAATTTCCATAAATGCCTTAGGTATTTATTGCTCCAACTCTTTCCTACCCAATACCCCATTTGACCTATAGTGTCCACAAAAATTTCCCAGGTTTCATTTTGGTACCTATATTTTTAATAATTATCTAATTTATATAAAATAATCAATTTCAAATAAAAATACTTAAAAATTTGAAAGTTTTAGCTACTTACCTATGCTATACTCATTTTGGCCATTATACATCCTCCCTATCCCAATTATCATCTCCTCACCATATTGGATCTCTAGGCTATCACTAGGTCTCTCAGAGCTCTATTTTTCTTAGACTACTAAATAATTCTAAATGAATTATTTTTCACCCTATTTATATTTTACTATTCAAAATTTATCTACCCTTCAGAAATTAACCATCAGATTCCTTGTTTTGATCATATATTTATTTCTACTAACTCTTTTTACAAACTATAAAAAGCTATAGAATAATGATGTCATAAAGAATCTTTCTAACTATCATATGTATATGTTTTAAATTTTTTTATTTTTTTATTTGTCACTAATCTCTATAGGTTCACCTAATGTTCTTCACACTGGACACCTTCACATCTCTCACATATCCTTTTTTATCTATAGCACTAAGGTAAGTAAAGGTATGTGTTCTTCAATTTTATCCTTTCAATTATCTTATTTGATCCTTACCATGCATTATTTAGAATCAACATTATGTGTCATCATGTTATTTTCCCAAAGCACCATCCCCTATTATAGCTACATGACACATGATGATCTTCAAATGGAGAATATATACACACAATATTTTCAAACTTTATCAATTATTGACACTCTCTATCTTGTAAGAACCCATTGAGTCTCAATCTATTTAAGTGCACATCTTAATGGGTGTACATAGAAAGGGGTGGGTGTTGATGCCTAAAAGTGTATCATAGGGGTTTATAGAGTATTGAGAGACACTCTTCTCATTTTTGAAATCAAATAATCAATTACATGATTAGAAGGTTATGATATTATTGATACCTATGGAGGAATAATGGCAAAGAAAATTAACTATTTCAAAAAAATTATAATGTAACTTTTTGGTTGTTGGGAACAATCATGGCCTGATAGCTTGCTTGTAAAATGAGAGTAATATAAACTAAGTGAAGTGAATTATGACCAAATACTAATTCTAAATCTAATCTAATATGGATATTTAAAATTGAATTAAAACTAAAATTAATTGATCAAAAAATGAGCAAAAGGAAGGGTAAGGTAGAGAAGAAAGATATTATTGATCTTCAATCCATACATGATGACAAAGTTTAAATTTCATCCAAACATGAAATTAAACCAATATATGATATGAAATAGATTAATATCAAATCCTATCACAAATCAAGCAAACATCTAAGTATATTAGCAAAAAATATGAATAGGAACAAAATTAACATTAAATATTTACTCTTATAAACACATTATATAGGCACATCTACAAGAAGAGTAAAGAAAATGAAATGAACCTAAGATATTTCAATCAATCTAACATTAGAAAAAAATGACAACTTTGGATTTAAAGGTGTACATCAAGAATCTATAAAAACCATTTAAATCTAGAAATTAGACTAGTTATTTGAGAGAACAACCATAATAGAAATTACACAAACAAAAATGACACAATCCTTTTAGAATTATCTGCTTATATTAATTGTTCCAAATTGACACAAAGTTTTATTTCTCAAAAACTCCCCCTAGATTAAAAATTATAATACCTCTTTATATAATACTAAAGAGGTATGTCAATCAATCATGTCAAATGATAATTGTACAAGTGTCATGGACAACTATCTTTCTACAATGTTTTAGAACTAGACACTTTTTAAATAGATTGACCTATAAGCAATGTGATTTAAAAATATACACATGATCTTACAAAAGAATATTCTCTTTTAAAAATATATATGTTTAGTTACAAAATAATATTCTAAATTCAATAAATTTGACTTTGGGACTCCCCTATTATTGTATTATTTTGCTTCTACTATAGGATCTTCATTCTCTAGTGTTGCTCATTAATTAGGTTGAGGTTGACAATGAGTTATATGAAGAGCTCCTTCTCTTGATATGATAATCCCTTGAGATATTTATCTACTCTAACTAATTCCTCTTTGATGCTTCTTGCATCACTAATATTCTCATCAACTGATAAAATCATGTTTATGATCCTTTGTTATTTGCCCTTATCTTGCCTATGCTTTGGTTCTTTACCTCCTACATAAAATTAGTAGCTCTTTCATTAAACTCATCAGCTATGATTTAAAAAATTAGGATAAATGAAGTAGGATATTTGATAAGGCTCCCTAATATGTGTGTTATCTTGTCCTCTAACTATTTGAGATCACTAGAAAGGTCTCTTATGCTCTTAGACCATACACTCAAAGTCTTGATATTATCCACCAATATTGATATGGCCATATTTAAATGTGACAAGATCACTGTTCTAAACCCAGGGATTTAGTCATCTATTAAGACATTGATCAAATCCTTCACTTTTCTATTTAAAAATTGCCATTGGCCAACTTAGCCTATAGTTCTAGAACTCTACTTGTTCATTACATCTTTTTTGGATCTTATGGCCTTTAAGGAGTTGAATAAATAATTCGTGGTGGTCTCAAATTGGGTGACCATCTCTATTGGTATTGAAAAGATAGATTGTTCTTATAAATTCTTATATATTTTTTATTTTAGGCCCTTTATAATAGCTTGTAGTTGTTCTAATTATACCTGAGCTAATTTAAGATCTTTCAAAAAAATAGGGTCTTTACGAGACCTTTATCCCCACCTTTTATCCAAATTAGTCAATGGATTTACCCTTTGATATATCATTTCTTCACCTCCTACCATGACTTTATTATCTACTAGTCTTTGTAAGCTTATAATTTCTAGATCAAATTTAACTCCAAGTATAGATTAAGGCACCTGTGGGATAAGGATTTTGACTTCTGATGGAGCTACTAGATCACTTGGTATAGCTAATATTATTACCTCTTCTTTTTTTTAGGGAAATGATCCATGGTTTAATCTCTTGATGCACAATAATGTTAATGGATTTCATCATAGCCTAAGGATGATGCATAGTAGGCAATTTTTGCAATCTAGTTGATACAAGAACCATTTTGGAATTGGTGGTCCATATAACAAGTTCTCTTCATGGAATAAATTGAATTCACTCAGAGGAGTAGTGAAAGTCACTTTGGGTCTCTTTGCCTTATGAACAATGGACAACTTGGCCTTCCTTTTAGGGGTGTCAATAGGAACTAAGTCTAATACTTTCTCATTTCCCTTCTCTTCCTCAATCATTGTCTCCTCATCATCTGAATCTACCTCATAAGCTATTGATAAAATCTTAAGTTAATCCTTAATAGTATCATTAGGATCTAATTATATCATATGAACTTCTTGATGTGTCTCTTGTTCTATTATTTTTTGAAGTTTATGATCTAATGAGCTAGATATTTCACCTAGCCTTTTCTCTTCAAGCCTATTATCTATATGTGTCTCTACTTGGGCACTAACTAATGGAGGCCTAGAAGATTCTCCATTGATCAAATGATATTGTCTTGGACCCAATTTCCACTTATCATCTTCTTTATGATTTCTCTCTAGTCCTGACTCAAGCCTTAGGTTGTGTTACTTCAACCTTATAATGACTTCAAAATAAGTTAAAGCCTTGATGTATATAGTATCAAAGGCAATAGGTTCATGATCATAGGGAATATTTAGGATCCCTTTGATTTTTAAATGCTCCATGACTTTTCGATAGGGGTCCCACTGTCTAAGTTCATCAATCTATAAATTGAAAGATGATCTATGTTTTGATGTTGCCTCAATACTATCCCATTGTCTGAATATAGTATTTCCAATTATCATTAGGAAGCTATGAAGGTCTAAAGGAGTCCCTTTCTCTTACTCTTACATAGAACATTAATGCCATGGAACAATTGGTATGCATCTTCTTGCTCAAATAACTTGTCAGGGACATGGATAGGTAGCTTAAGAGGAGAAAGTTGAGTCCCTTCAATCTTGATGAATGTATTATTTTAGAGAAATTTTGATTATAATATTTATAATAAAGAGAAGAATAAAATTGAGAAGGTTATAGTATAAAAACTTGATATGTTGTGAGCATTTTGATCTAGACGGTTGTAGATACTCCTCTTTGGCTTGGGAGGAATGACCTACAGATAAAAAAACACTAAATAAATGGATTGATTATTTAGATAGATTTGAGGTCAACATACCCCCATTTTTTAAAATTGGGACACTTGAATTACTTTAAACATTAACCTTGAAACCATGGCATGTTTTGAACATTATTAAAATTTGAAGATCATCCACTTTGATAAAGTTGGCCTACTAGTTTATGGTTTTTCTTTAAGCTTGCCTAATGTTGCTAATAATTGGTTTTGAATGTGTTAAATATATAGGTTTCATGGAGCTCTTGTTGATGGATCATGCTTAGAGTTTACATGTTAACACTACTCAAGCTTCATTTTATGAAATCTCTCATTCAAAAAATGCTAGCTCAAGCCCTTGTTTCAAATTTACATTTGATAGGGGAAAATTGGTGGGAACATTTAAAATTACTTTGGACTTAAGTTTAATTTTCATTTTAAGGCTTATTTATATTTATTAACATGACCAAACCTTAACTTGAAAGTCCTACTTGGTCCCTTTTATTTTCCCCCTTTGTTTCATATATTTTTAACTAGGCCTAACTTTTGTATTGGTAGGGTCCCTTTATTTTCCTAATCACGGTCCCCCTTTTTTATATATATTTAGCCTAAAGTATTAATTTCAAGGCCCCATTCATTTTTATCAACATGAACAAGACTTTAGCCTTAACACTTTAGCCTAAATTTCTTTCATCTTGAATTCTAACTTAAATACCCCACTTCTTTCTAGATATAATGGCATGTGTTTAAGTAGAATCAAAGATTAGATGGCATGAGGGAAGCCCAAAGGTTAGATGGACCCCAATATTAAGCATAAGCTTAAGCCTAAGTTTTATTGTAAGGCCTTATTGTATATTTTAATACAACAAGACCTTAGTTTAAAACTTAGGTTTTTGAATTTAATTAATCAAAGGAACCAATCATGTACAAGTGATCAGATCATGATCATGGTTCATGATCACTCATGGATTTAGATACAATAGAATGACTACAACATTTAAAAATCAAAAGGACCAATAATCCTTGTAGAGCCACCATGTGGCACTCTTGCATACAGGAACTTCACAAGCTTAAAATTGATGTTCTCATGATCATCATTTGACATCTGTGAGGCCGTCATTGACGTCTTTGAGATCATGAAATTTAAGACCACCAAACCTAAAGGACTTCATGAGATTAAATTTGACATTATCATGAACATCATTTGACATCTGTGAGGCCATCATTAATGTCCATGAGGCCATAATTAATGTCCATGAGGACATCAAATTAAATCTTGTATAACATTTTTACACAGACAAAGGGACATGTTTTATATCATTCAAGGGGTCATTTGATATTATGCTTTAAAAATTAGAATAAAATGCTTTAACTTAAGTTTATGGCATGTTAATTAATATGAAATAGACTTAACTAAAAGAATTTTAACCTAATTTCCTTTCTATAACCATGCATTGACTAAAGTTAATGCATCTCCCAGGATCAATATCTTATACTATATTGGGCCTGGATGATCTAATGACATGAGATCATCAATGAATTTTAAATGGTTCTATGAGATCCCATGGACTCAACATATAGAAGATGCTCACTTGATATGTAACTAATATAAGAATTAGGGCTCAAAAATCCCATAGAGGTACTAAGTGGCATAACCATGAGGTTTGATGTAAAGGTGACCAATGAAATGCAATGTCTTGGATCATGATCAATGGCCCACAATGATCCTTGGATCTTGATCAGATGTTGTGAAGCAAAAGGAAAATTTTAAATGCCAACAACTAGTGCTTTGAAGTAATCTATGAAAAATGCCATGAAAATTGATAGATAGATGCAAAATAAGCACCATAAAAGGACAAAATAAAGATCTTATATGCTCAAAAATGAAAATGTATAAAGTTAAAGGTCAAAATAAAATCTAAGGCATGTAGGAGCTAAATTATAAGTAAGTCATCACCATTAAAACATCAAAAGAGCCCCGAACTTTTATAAAATCCTAAGTTGAGTTTAGATTGATCATAGTTAAGCTAAAAGAGAGTCTAATTATAATTTGAGCACAAAATAATTGACCTATAGACCATTTAGAACATAAAAATAATAAATTTTAAAAGTTTGGAAGCCATTGCAACTTAGAGGCAATAATACAGGGACAAAACATAACTATATTTATCTACAAACAATGAAGGAAAGATATTCAAAGACACAAACATAGACACTAATGCATTAAGCATGGGTAATAAGAACTAGTCTAAGCTATTTTGGACCATTGTATACATGTAACCCATCAAATAAGAAAAACAAAAGATTGCCATTGTAACTAGAAAGTATTACAACCTAGTTCTAGTCCAGATGGCTAGTCTCTACCATGTGGCTACCAAACTAGAGGTAATCCACTGTATCAACATCCTTGCTCCCATTTTCAAGGATTGCAAGCTTGAGTAGGGTTGGATTATTAATGAAAGGACCTTTAAAATAATTTCATTCATTTCCCCATTAGACTTTGAAAGTTATTACAAACTTCAAAACCCTAAGTAGATTTTCCCACTATTAAGGAATGGACTAGCAAGAATGATCTAGAAAACATCCTTAGGAAATGGTTTCTCTAAAGTAACAATGTGATCCAAGAACCTAATATCAACATCCTAGTTACCCAATTTAGAAAGGGTTTTAGGGTAATCATGACTCTATTGAATAGAATCTCTAGAGCCCCTTTAGCCATTTATGTTAACAAGAGTTGGGTGTCTTACTTTTACTTCATGTTAGAGAAATGGCTCACTCCCCCAATTAGAGAGATGATCAACATATATTTAGAATGAAAATTCATAACCATTAAGAAGAAAACTAGTACAAAATTATTCATGATGTCTTATCTATTAGATGTCTTGCTAACCTCCACCTAGATCCCTTATATCAAAAATTGGTCACCAGAGGGTAGATTTATAGTCTCCCACCACTATTAAAAGCTACACATATTCAAATATAGGCATAACATCTAATTCATTTATTATTGTGTGTATCCAACCTTGGTAAAATCCATCATAGGGATCACTATGCCTAGGGTAAGCCCTCTAATAAAGAAATATGTGGATCTAATGAGATACATCTAATTATATCTAGATTGTATAGTGATCAAAATTGAAGGGATTTTTATCCAACCTTATAGGTTTCCTGTCTATGTTCCCACCAAGCTAGTAAAGCAAGAAATTACATACCAAATTCTAAATGGTGTGGAGAGAGTGTGAAAGTACAAGAGGAAAGGCCTCCTCCATTCGTTTCCTTTAATCATTGGTAAAACTATGTTACAAAATTGGGATTAGGTGAATATTATGGATAGGCATATGGAATCTTTAAAATTACAACTTGAAGAGCTGATGATATGGGACCCTTATGACATGGTCTCCACACACTTGAGATCCAAGAAATTGTTCAAGCCAGTTTATGAACACCAACTCAATGTCCATAATACCATATATATAAAAGCAAACAATTTTGAATAAATATTGGCTAGGCTCAAGGGACATAACGTTATATGTGAGCATAGATTAACTAGTGATTAGAAGGCCCCTAGAGACATATGGCAAATGGGACCTCTAAAATATAATTTGTTTCCTAGACCTTCAAGGTCCCCTCAAGAGAAACCATAAATGGAAGGGAAACAACCCCAAACATAGATTACATAAGGTCTTGGTAAGGAAAGTATGGAAAAGAGACCTGGTGAGGTCCCATCATCTGTATTCCTTCCCCAAAGGCTAGCATCTCCATTTGAATACCTAGACATGATTGCCTTGGTGCCTAATGAGACAATGGAGGATGCCCTCAAAGTTCTTTTTGAGGTATATGTATCTAATGAAGTGAAGGAGCATGCTAAGGAAGCACAAGCCCAAATAGAGGAGGCTAAGAAAGAGAAAGGGAAAGAAGTTACCCTAGACCTATTCCTAATGGCACCATTAAAAAATATAAAGGTAGAATTGTCAATGGTCCCAATTAGATCAAATAAGTGAAAGTTGACTTTCACTCATCCCATGAGTGAGGTCAACTTATTTAGTGATGAATAACGCATCCATGGACCAATCCTACCTGATTGGTTCATATATGGAAAAGTACAAAAAATACCCATTTGGAACCACTCATGGTAACTAACCAAGACTATTAACATTGATTTACATGATGACATCAAGCGATGGATAAGAGCTTTGATGAAAGAGGAGGAAGGAAGAAGAATAGTGGCCAATGTAGGGTTAGATAACAAGTATATGGATGCTTTAAGAGCACCAAGTAGTACCTAGATGGAAACTCTTGAACCTCTAAAGTACACTTTACTAACTACTACTATGTAATTCAATCTAGAGATAGTTGGATTAGAGAAAGTGAAAACTAGAAAATCCATGGTGGGGACTGAGGAATTCACCTTTCAAAAGTTTGAGCCATTTGTGGGATTAACTCTAGTTGGAGGCATAATGATCACCCCATCCATGTAAAGGACATTAAAAAACTAACTGAGGCTCATTCATCTCAAGTTACAGTAGGTGTTAGAGGTATGAATCAAAGAATAACTAATTTGGAGAAGGAAAAGTAGAATTTGGATACATGAGCTATTTTATCAGTGCCTAAGGAAATGATCAAAATGCTTGATGAATAATTTTATGACATTTTTGATGCATTAAATGTAATGAAACCAAGGAACAATGCATTGGCATAATAAAATGTAGTGGCCAAGGGTTTAATAGCATAATGGAAAGCTTCAGAGGATAAAATAATAGGGTTGATCAGCAACTGAGTTGAAAGATATATTCTTGGATTCAAAACAAGAAGTTTAGGATATTTGAATGCAATTCTAGGAATTTTTGTTGATAAAATCTAGAATCAAATGTCTGGTCCAAGGATATATAGAGACTCCTAAAAGATGATGAGATAATGGAAAGGATTTAAAAGATCCTTTAGATAATGCTTAAAGACCCTACACAACCTACCATCCTAAGCATCATCAAGGATGATAAATTCAAACATAGGGCTACTTTGGTGACTCAAGAAATAAAAAATAAAAGTCAAGGTCAGTCTAAGGTAGACAATAGTAGGATCTTAGACATGATACTTAATGGAGGGGAAATAATAATTGAGGCCAAAATAATCAAAGAATCTATGGCTAGGAATGACAAGGAATTAAAAGACATTAGTGACAAATAGGAATACTATCTCTTGAAACTAGTTGTGGACTTAGAGTTGGTTATTGAACAACACTAGAGGGATATGAACATCCTTTAGTAACAACAATAAAATTCTCAAGCACATACCCCACAAACCAACTAATTAATATTCCATTTTGTAAAATCTTTGTAATATTTTTAAAGAGGAATATTATTTTTAAAGGCATATGCGAGTTTGTTAACATATTGCCTCTAGGTCAGTTTAGTTTGGAAAAGCAAATGTTTTCTATAACTTTGTAGAAAAAGGATAGTTATCCTCAATTCCTATACATTTATATCTTGTAATTGATTGGTATACTACCTTGTCCTCCTATAAAGGGAACTACTATAATTTTTTAAAGGGAGAGAATTTTGAGAAAAATTTGTATACTTTGAACAGTTAATAAAAATAAAGGAATTATAAAAAGATCATACAATTTATTTTGTGTTAATTGTTACATGGCTTTTCTCTCAATTGATAGTCTTAAGCCTTAAATTTTAATAGTTTCTATGAATTCTGAGTTGCATCTTTGATTACAGGGTTGATAATTTGTGATTAATAGATCTTGAGTTTACTTCATTTTATTTTCTCTACATTAGAATGTGAAAATGTTATTTGAGTGTGGTAGCAAATCTTTAAAGTAAATTTAGTTCTTACTTGTACTTCTTTATATCATCCTTGAAGGTTTACCTAGTGTGTAGTGATATCTGAGCTTATGTTGTTTTGCACTATATATTCATTAAATGTATACTCAACTATAATTGAAACTTTGTCATAATGTTTGAGGCTAAGATCAATAATCACTTATTCTCTTTTTTCCTTAACCTTCTCTTTTTCTTCATTTTTTGACCAGATCACTTTAGTTTAGATTCCATTGTAAATATCCATTCAAATTAGTTTATAGTTATAACTTTGATCATAATTCACTAGTATTAGTATAGATACTTAAAATTTGCAAAGATTTGGTCCATGATGGATCCCAACCATCAATTAATATAAATTTCATGGAAACGTTAAACATTGCTCTATCGCTATTTCACCATAGGTAATATAAATTTCCAAAACCTACTACTCATGCTCTAAATTTATAAAATTCTAAAATGATAAGTGTTATTTGAACACTAAAGGCACATGTGATACATTTATAGGCATCAAAAAGTCCTATTGGCACTAGAGGGAGGGCCTCTTTGTGAATTGATTGAATCTTTGTTAATCTTAGTGTTTTGATCTAAGATTGGTGTTATCTTTTCACTTTTGCATAATTATTTTCTTAAAATCATAAATATAATTTATCTTTGTGGTCTTTGAAATATATTTATGCTTCCTTTAGACAAATATCATATTTCTTTGAATTGTGATGCTTAATTTTGGTAAAGATGGCTTAAGATATGAAAATCATCATGATAGTTGAGGTTAGAATAGCATTTTTTGATCAAAGGTGGGTATATTTTTCATAAATGAAGGTTTATTTAAGCTTGGACTTATTAAGATAGACCATATTTACATTGGACACATCTTTGAGCTAGATTAGTCAAAGATTTACATCCTTTACTATTCTTTATACAAATATTTACAAAATTAGCTTAATGTGCAGGTTTAATCCTTATTCTTTATAAAGATTAACTTGACACATTGTATTTTAAATAGGATATTCAATATTAAAGCTATAATTTCCAAGGATCCAAATAAGATCACATTTAGAGACAAGAGAGCCTTTGCTTGAGCATGAAGTCCATATAAGAGCCAGGAAAGATAAAGGTAGGCATAGACATTCCAAATCTTTGCCAACATCACCTCTTCAAGGTATGCCTTCCTTAAACCTTCATCTACGGATGGATTAGTTGGGAGATTATTTAATCAACATGCCAAGCATGGTACATGATCTCCCACATAACCTTGAAAAATACTTGCCAACATTTAGTCCTATTGGTATTGTAACTATTGAATAACACATTAAATATTTCAAAACTACTTTGATGTTGTTAAATGTCATACATGAAGATGTAACATGTAGATTGTTCCCCTTTACTTTTGAATATGTTTCATATTAATGGTTTCTCAATTTGATTGACAATTATATTACTAGATGGGATGATTTTAATAACATTTTCATAGATTAGTTTGACAACATTGTTAGTCCATGTGTCATATACCACTAGTTCACCACCATCGGGAGGGATGAAAGTGATCCCATAAGGTCCTTTATTGATAAGTTCCATAAAATGTATAGTAGGACTATAAACCATTATAAGCCAAATGATGCTCTAGTTCTATAAATCTA
Organism: Torreya grandis; assembly: GCA_037957365.1. Lineage (NCBI taxonomy): Eukaryota > Viridiplantae > Streptophyta > Pinopsida > Cupressales > Taxaceae > Torreya > Torreya grandis. The sequence goes on along the minus strand of JARHVA010000440.1, from coordinate 3,932,714 downwards.
AGAGGATTTAGTAGATCCTATGACTTCTGTATTATTAAAAATATCTCTTCCACCTATAACTTCATTATCTAGGGTTTATTTTGAATCAATAATCATCAGTGATTAAATGAATCCCCAAGGACAAATGGCCTACTCTATTCCAAATATCAACCCACATTTATCCATTCTAAACATCTTCCCCAAAAACAACCAAAATGTAATAACCATTAATTAACTCCAAAATCTAAATCAATTTCCTTTGAGTCATGCTAATCCTAATTAGAATTTAGGATTCTTAAGTCATCCTATTGCTAATGGATTTAATGAAAATGATCAAAGAGATTTACTAATATCTACTTATACTAACATTAACCAAGTGCATAATTATGAAACTCGTAAGAATGAGAATGAGTCTATCCTAAAAATGATCCAAAAGTTAAAACTCATTTCCTTTAGCTACAAAAATAAGTTGGAAATACTAGAGAGAGATCTAGTAGGAAATTATCATTCCAAAGGTTTAATAGACCTAATAATAGGTTTTATAATGATAATTTCCATAATAATAAGAACAATTAACCATCTTCTAAAAATAGGACTATGGACATTAATCTTACTAATATTGCTTTGCCTAATTATTGTAGGGTGCATTATACATCCAAGCATGGTAAGACTAATTACATAGATTTTTGTAAGGCTTTGAAGTATTCCAAGGATATTTAGACATATTTGAAGTAGTCCTTAATAAGGATAGTGGTGGAGGTACTTCAAGGTCTAACCCTATTGATCAAACTTTCATGGTGGAGATTTTTGATTTCCCTTTTCAAGAGGATAATGAACTTGATGACATCCTTGAGGAAATACAAGCCTTCCAAAAACACTTGAAGAAGACTTATCCTTTAAGGAATAGAGAGAAAAAATATCCCATTTACTACCTTAATGCCTCCAAATAACTTTGAAACTCCTTCAGACACATCTTCAAGTAATGATCTATAGCCACCCAAAGGGAGTACCTCTAAGCATAATGTTAATGTTCCTAGTTCTTAAAATAAGATTGATTATAATATTTTTGAAGACATGATGGAGATAAAATCTAACATCACATTTCATGAATTAATGTAGATCATAGAACAAAGGGACCTCTTAATGGAATCATTATCAAAGAAATTCAATAAACCACCCAAAGCTGACAATACTAATGTGGCTTTGCACAAAGCTAAGGCAAAATATCATCCTTTCTTTCTCATAGTTAGGATGTTCAATAAGAATTTGCACAATTATTTATTAGATTCTAGTGGATCCAAAAATATCATGTGAGTAGTTATTTTCAAACAACTTGGTTTGATACATATCAAGTCTAATAGAGTTGTTACTTAATTAGACAAATATAGAGTCTAGGTGATTGGGGGATTATTAAATGTCCATATGCAATTAGCTTCTGAGCCTAGATTATAGTAGTTTATCTATATCCAAGTTGTTGACATTCCTAATGTTTATGGGATATTGTTAAGCAATGAATAGACCAAATTTCTAAATGGGTACATGTCTATGGATTGTTCACATTTATGGTTACCTTAGAAAGGATTTCCAAACCAAATCAAGGTTGAAAGAGAGCCAATAATGAAGCACATGATCACTAAGTATAATATTATCAATGAAAGGGTCAAAATAATTGATTAAAACTTAGGGGTTTTCACCCTAGGGACTGCAAAGGTATGTGATCCTAAGAATACTCATGTTATGCTTGGGATATGAAGCTACATTTTAGTGGTACTAGGTGTAAAGCTAGATCTAGGGTAGGCATTGTTCTAACTAACCCTATTGGTAAGAAACACCATGCTTCCTATAGGCTCTATTTCTCATGTACTAATAACCTTATTGAATATGAGTCCCTAATTTTAGGCTTGTAGTTTTCCATAAAAAATAAAGTCAAGTAACTACTAATCAATGGTGACTTAGAACTAGTAGTCAACTAGGTGAGAAGCAAATATCAATGAAAACTCTCATACCTTAAGAGGTATAAGTTTAGGGTCTGAGATTTAATCAAGTCTTTTGATGCCTTTAACATTGTATCCATCCCTAGAGAGGAGAACAAAGCTACTAATGAGTTGGCATCTATTGCAGCCAACATCATGCCTAACCAAGACTCACCCAACTTTATTTTTGAGATGATACCTTATCCTTTAGTAAAATATAATGTGAATCATTTTTAGGCCTTTAGTGGTGATCAATAAATATTGAATTTAATGACTAGTTCAAGACCATTTGAGGCTCATAATATTGATGAAATTGATAAAAATTCACTTAGGGAAGAAAAATTTGATGGTAAAGTCATTCAGGTGAATGACAATAAGATCCCTAAGGTGATTACTACCTTAGAGAGACTATTTGATCAAGATAATCTAGTTGAGGTTTTTAAGATTCATAAAGCAAGTGGGAAGTATTATAATGCAATTGATCTTAGCCCTCAAGATCATCCTCAGTTGTTTAACATTAGAAAAGCTTACACTAGTGTTGAGAACAAGAAGACCAAAGAGATGTTAACAAAGTAAAATATGTCATAGCCTAGTCTTATGATGACATGAATATCTTTGATCCAAGAGTCCTCACCCATTCTATACCCCTTAAGTAAAGTTATAAAACCATTAGGATAAAGAAAACACCTATGCCCCCTATCTTAGAACCAATGATCTTCAAAGAGGTTAAGAGATTGTTAGATGCTAGAATTATGTTTCCCATCAAGCATTCTACCTGGGTGGCCAATTTGGTGCCAGTCAGAAAGAAGAATGGTGAGATTAGGCTATGTATTGATTTTATAAAATTGAATAAAGCATCTAAAAAGGATAATTATCCTCTTCCCTCTCTTTACCAGGTAATAAAAATTGTCTTAGGATCAACCATGATGTCTTTTATTGATGGTTTTTTAGGTTAAAACTAGGTGTTGGTTGACAAAGAAGACAAAATGAAGATAACTTTCACAACTAAATTGGGCACCTTTGCATACAATATAATGCCTTTTGGGATAATAAACATATGATCTATGTTTTAAAGGGCCATGGACCATGCCTTCAAAGGTCTAATTCATAAGTGCATCATTATATATATGAATGATCAACCAGTTTTTTTAAAAATAGGGAAGATCACATTATGAATTTATAATAAGTATTTGAGAGGTGTAGAAGGTATGGAATGTCCCTTAACCCCAATAAAAGAATCTTTTGTGTTACTAAAGGAAAATTATTTGGCCATGTCATAACTAAAGATGGGATCTCCATAGATTCTAAAAGAGTGGAAGTTATATCTAAGATATATCATCCAAATAGTAGAAAAGAGTTAAAATCATTATTTGGTAAGATAAAATTTATAAGAAAGTTCATTTCTAGCTTTGTAAAGATTGTCAAGCCATAGAATAACATGCTAAATAAGGATTCCAAAGTCTCATGGAATGAGGAATATTTGAAATAATTTAATTAAATTAAAGAATTAATTATTTAGGCTCCAGTATTGATAAGTCCTAACTTTTCAAAAGACTTCTACCTCTATTCTTTTGCATCTGACCATACTATGGCTACAATTTTAACTCATAAGGTTAATGGGTGTGACTTCCCAATAGCTTTCATGAATATTAACCTTAATAATGTTGAATTGAACTATTAATTGATTGATAAACAAGTATATGAATTAGGTAAAGTATTGAATAAATTTAGGCACTATATCCTTAGAAATAAGGTGCATGCTATTCTACCAGACCCTGCCACAAACCTTATGCTAAGCCATAATGAGCTTGGAGAATACAGAGGTAAATGGATGCCATTTTTTAAATAATATGACATAGAAATGAAAACTACAAAGTTGATAAGGTGCGAAGGTCTAATTCAAATGATTTCTAATACCAGCCCTAAGCTAAGTATTATGAAAGTTGATTAGCAAATCTTTCAAGCTAGTGAGTGGTATGATTCCATCATCCATTTAAAAATTAATGGTACTTGTCCTATATGACTAACCAAGGACTAGAAGAGAGCCCTTAGGCTCAATTCAGCCCATTATCTAATAAAAAATGGGGTTTTATATAGGAAGAACTTTGAAGGTGTCTGTCTGATATGTGTCTCAAAAGAGGAAACTACCCAAATCATGGGCACCTTCCATGATAATTTTGGACATGGGCACCCATATACAAAGACTACAACCCATAATATCATTATATCTACCTACTATTGGCCAATTATTTTCAATGATTCTCATAATCACATGAGGGAATGCCACTCATGCTAGGTCTTTAGCACTAGATAGCCTAAGTCATCAATGCCTTCGCAACCAATCATAGTTCATAAACCTTTTGCATAATAAGGGTTGGAATTTATAAGGATAATCAACCCTAATTCATCAAAAGGTCAAAATTATATCCTAATTAACATATATTATTTCAAAATGTGGATTAAATCTATATCCACCAAATAATGTAGAACTAAAGAAGTGATCAATTTATTAGAGGAGAACATATGTCCAAGATTTGGAACTCTAGTTTTTTTGGTTTGTGACAATGGAACCAATTTTATGTCCATAAAGATGATAGAATGGTCATATGTTAAAGGAATTTGTCTTAGTTTTCTATCCAACCATTATCCTCAAGGAAATGGAATATCTAAGTATACTAACAAGAACTTAATAAAAACAATCAAGAAGTCTACTAAAGACAAGCCCAGGACTTGGCATATGATTCTCAAGTATGCCCTATGGGCAGATATGATAAGGATAAATAAAGCATTAAATGCATCACCATTTTTTTTGGTGTATTTCAAATATCCTATCTTCCCTATCACTCTTAAGCTACCTACATACAAATTCATGCAAGAGTATATAGAAGAAGCTTAAGAGCTTGAAAATTCAAGATCACTAGACATCATCTAGATAGAAGATGCACATGAGAAGGCTTTTGATAAGTTTAATAGACATAAAACCATGGTGAAAAAAACATCTAAGCCTAAGGGAAATCATGTAAATTTCACACCTCTATGGATTGAGCCCTATCAGATTGTAGACACACTCGGATATAACACCTTTAGACTCAAAAACCTACTAGGAGTAGAGTTCCCACTACCCACCAATGAACAGTACCTCAAGCATTACTTTTATACTTCTCTCCATGAGGTCTTTATGGATTAAATCAATAAGATGGTTAGACCTAATGTAGGTAGGCTAGTTAGTTTCTTTCAGTTCTTTCCTTCTTGTCCCTTGTTTGTACATAAGCATGTATATATCTATTTTTTCCCTTTCATTTCTTTATTTATTGATTTTGTTGTGTATTTTCTTTTGTTTCCTTATTATATTTTCCCATTAAGTCCTTTTAGATAACTCATCTCAAAGTTTATTTAGATTACTTAAAAATCCAAAGTCCAAAAGTGTGGGTATGAACCTAATACATGTGCTAACCATGGGTCTAAAATGTGAGCTTAATGTTGTGATTTGAAGAAATTGAAGGCCAATAGAAGAGGCCAACTACTCCATGAGAGATTAAATATTATCTTGACCTAAATTTGGTTTTAATAATATTTTCACTTTTAGGATGAAAGCTTAATTTGTTGAGGCATATTCATGCTTGCACTTAGTAAACATCCTTGCATAGGACAATTGTTACAACCATAGTTGATTTTTTGAGGATCAAACACTTGAAAAAATACTTAAACTTGGATACCCTAGTTCATAACCTTATTTAAATCATAAAAGATCAAAAAAATAAAAAAATAATAATGTAATGCAAAATCAAAATCTTTTCAAGTGTAGGTGATTCTGGTAATCTCCATTGGGGCTATGGATGCCTAGTTGGTAGTGAATCAAGGTCATGAGTGGAGCTAAAGGCATCTCTATCAAGGCTATAGATTCTTATTTAGTAGTGAATCAAGGTCATGATTAGATATAAAGGCATCTTTGTTAGGGATATGGATGTTTGGCTGGTAGTAGAGCAATGCCCAAGCCTTCCCTGAACTAGAAACATGGTTCTTAATGAATATATAAACATGATCCAAGTCAGTTTTAATGATCAAAGATATGAAACCTAGAAGTTTTCCACTAAATCCCATGGAAAATAGTAAGTGAAATCAAACCACACACACAACATGGCTATGTCTTAATGTTTGATCCCAATTCTACAAGTGCAAGGTTTGTTTCAACCATAAAATGATTTAGATAATGGTATTGATCAAGTGGAGTGGATGACTTAATTATTTGTCTAAACCAAAGTCTTTAAGTTCTAATGTATTGCTATGTTTCCCATAGAATTTTCCATTTGTGGAGGTAAACATACCTCCATTTTAAAAAATTGGGACCCTTGAGATACTTTGAACCTTAACCCTGAAACCATGGCATGTTTTGATCATAATTAGAATTTGAAAATCATCAAATTTGATATATTTAGCCTACTAGTTTGCATGGTTTTCATTTATGTTTGCCTAATGCTACTAATAATTGGTCTTCATGTCTTAAATATATAGGTTTCATAGAGCTCTTGTTGATGGATCATGCTTAGATTTTATAGATTAACTCTATTCATGATTCATTTTTTGAAATCTCTCCTTTAGAAAACCTTAGCTCAAACCCTTGGTTCAAATTTACACTTGGTGAGAACATTTCAAATTACTTTGGACATCAATTTAATTTTCATGTTAGGGCTTAGTCAAATTTATTAATATGACCAAACCTTAACTTGAAAGTCCTACTTGGTCCCTTTTATTTTCCCGTATTGTTTCTTATATTTCTAACTAGACATGATTTCTGTATTGATAGGGTCATTTTATTTTCCTAAGCATGGTGCCTTTTATTATCTATTTAGCCTAAATTTTTAATTATAAAGCCCTATTCATGTTTATCAAAATGAATGAGACTTTAGCCTTAATTATTTATCCTAAGTTTATTTCATCCTAAGTATTAACTGAAATACCTCACTTCTTTGTAGATTCAATGACCTATGCTTAAGTAGAATCAAAGATCTAATGGTATGAGGGAATCTCAAAGGTTAGATGGGCCACATTATTAAGTATAAGCTTAAGCTGAATTTTTATCATAAAGCCTTATGATATATTTTAATACAACAAGACCTTAGTTTAAAACTTAAGTTTTTGACTTTGATTAATCAAAGGAAACAATCACGTATAAGTGCCTAGATCATGATCCATGGTTCACGGTCACCATAGATTTAGATCTATGGAATGAAGACAACATCAAAAATTCAAAAGGACCAAACATCCCCATGGATTCACCATGTGTCACTCTTGCATATAGAAACTTCACAAGATTAAAATTGACATTCTTGTGACCATCATTTAGCATCCATAAGGCCATCATTGATGTCGGCAAGACCATCATCCTTAATTCCACTAAACCTAAATGACTTCATAAGCTTAAATTTGAAATTCTCATGAATGTCACTTAACATCTGTGAGTTTATTGTTGACATCAATAAGGCTATAAAATTCAATCTCATCTAACATTTTTACTTAGACAAAGGGACATGTTTTATATCATTCAAGGGGTCATTTGATATTATGATTTAAAACCTAACATAAAATTCTTTAACCTAAGTTTGTGGCATATTAATTAATATGAAATAGACTTAAATAAAAGAATTTTAACCTAAGTTACTTTATATACCATGCATTGATTAACTTTTGGACATCTCATAGGATCAATGGCTCATGTTGTGTTAGGCTAAGATGTTCCAATGACGCAAGATCTCCAATAACTTTTCAATGGTTCTATAAGATCTCATGGGACAATACTTGATGAATGCTCATTCAATATAAAATTGATATAGGAAGCAGAGATAAAAAATCTTATGGAGGTTCCAAGTGGTGCAATCACGAGGCTTGATGAAAAGGTGGCCAATGATATGTGATGCCCAGATCATGATCAATAGCCAGCACTGATCTTTGGATCTTGATTGAATGATGTAAAGCAAAAGGCAATTTTAAAATTTTGATGGCTAGTGCTTTGAAAGAATTTATGAAAAATGCCACAAAAATCGATAGATAGATATCAAATAAGCACCACACAAGCACAAAATGACAAAATGAATATCTTGTATGCTAAAAATTGCAAACATATAAAGGAAAAGGTGAAAATCAAATCTAAGGCACATATGAGCCAAATTCAAAGTAAGCCATCACCATTAAAGCATCAAGAGAGCCCTAAAATTGCATAAAAGCCCTAAATTAAGCTTTAATTGATCACAATTAAGCTAAAAGAGAGTCTAATTACAATTTGATCACGAAAGAATTAACCAAGAGACCATTTAGAACAATATAATAAGAAATTTGCAAAGTTTGGAATCCATGGAAACTCAGAGGAAATAATACAGGGACAAGATAGATTTGTATTTGTCTACACACATTGAAGGAAGGGTCTTTAAAGACAAAAACCTAGACACTGCTATATTGAGAATGGGTAATAAGAACTAGTTTCAGATCTTTTGGACCATTAAAGATATGTAAGTCATCATGAAAGAAGAACAAAAGATTACCACTATAACTAGAAGGTATTATGATCTAGTTGCAGTCTAGATGGAAAGTCTCCAACATACAACCACCAAACTAGAGGTAATCTACTATATCAACAACCTTAATCCCATTTTCAAGGACTATAGGATTGATTAGAGTTGGATTATTCATGAAAGGAACTTTAGAAGAATTGAATTCATTTCCCCATTGGCCTTTGAGAGTTATTACAAGCTTTAGAAACCCCTAGTGGATTTTCCCACTATTAAGGAATGGAATATCAAGAATGATATAGATACCATCCTTAAGCCATAGTTACTCTAAGGGAACCATGTGATCTGAGACCCTATTGGTAACATCCTAATTTTTGAATTTAGAGAGGGGGTTAGGGTAATCATAACTCTATTGAATATAATATTTGGAGCCCCTTTAACTACTTATGTTAAAAATATTTGGGTGTGTTATATCTACTTTATGGTAGAGAAAGAACTCACTCCCCTAATTGGAGAGATGATCAACATCTATTTAGAATGAAAATTCATAGCCATTAAGAAGAAAACCAATACATAATTCTTCATGATGTCCTATCTATTAGATGAATTTATAGCCTCCACCTAGATCCCTTATATCAAAAATTGGTCACCTGAGGGTAGATTTATAATCTCCCACCACTATTCAAAGCTACACATATTCAAATATAGTCATAACATCTAATTCATCTATGATTGTGTGTATCCATCCTTGGTAGAATCTATCACAAGAATCCCTATGCCTAAGGTAAGCCCTCTAATAAAGAAATATATGGAGCTAATGGGAGACATCTGGTTGTATCCAAATTGTATAGTGATCAAAATTGAAGGGATTTTGATCTAACCCTATAAGTTGCCTATATATGTTCCTACCAAGCTGGTAGATCAAGAAATTATATACCAACTTCTTAATAGTGTGGAAAGAGTATGCAAAGACAAGAGAAAAGGCCTCCTCCATTTAGTTCCTTTAACCATTGGTAGAATTATGTTACAAAATAAGGATTAGGTGAATATTATGGCTAGATATAGGGAATATTTCAAATTATAACTTGATGAGTTAAAGATGTGGGACCCTAATGACTTGGTCTCCACACACTTTAAATCTAAGAAATTGTTTAAGCCAGTTTATGAAAACCAAATTAGTGTCCATGACACCATATTTATTAAAGAAAACAATTTTGAATAAATATTGACTAGGCTCAAGGGACATAACATTAGACTTGAGCATAGATTGACTAGTGATTAGAAGCCCCTTAAAGACATATGGCAAATGGGACTTCTATAATACCATTTAATACCTATACCTTCAATCCCCCCTCAAGATAAACCACAAATGGAAGGGTAAGATACCTAATCATATATTATATAAGGTTCTTGTAAGGAAAATTTGGAAGAGAGACCTGGTGAGGGCCCATCATCCTTAGTCCCTCCCCAAAGACCAACATCTCTTGTTGAATACCTAGACATGATTGCCCTCAAACCTGATGAGATAGTGGAGGATGCCCTCAAGGTTCTTATTGAGTCATATGGCTCTGATGAAGAGGATGATCATGTTAAGTAATAAAAAACTGAAATAGAGGAGGATAAGAAAAAGAAAGGGAAAGGAGTTGTTTTAACCTAGTCTTAGTAGCACCATTGAAGAAGAGAAAGGTAGAATTGGCAATGGTCCTAGTTGGATCAAATAAAAAAAGTTGACTTTCACTCATATCATAAGTGAGGTCAACTTATTTATTGATGACTACCCAATCCATAGACCAATCATCCTTGATTGGTTCATCTATGGAAAAGTGCATAAAATACCCACTTGGCAAAAATCATGGGCACTGACCAAGACTATTAACATTGATGTACATAATGATATCAAGACATGGATAGAGGGTTTGATGAAGGAGGAGGAAGAATAAATAATAATGGCCACTATAGGGTCAAATAGAAAGTATATGGATGCTCTAGAAGCATCAAGCAGTACCTAGATAGAGGCTCCTAAACCTATGAAGTACACTAAACCAATTACTACTATGTAATTCAATCTAGAGATAGTTAGATTAGAAAAAGTGAAAAATATTAAATCCATGGTGGGAACTAAGTAATTCACCTTTCAAAAGGCTGAGCCATTTGTGGGCTCAACTCTAGTTAGAGGTTAGAGACTTGGTGAGCACCCCATCCATATAAAGGGCATTAAATAACTGACTGAGGCTCAGTCAACTTAGATCAGGGTAAGAATTAGAGGTATGAAGCAAATAATAGCTAATTTGGAGAAGGAAAAGGATAATTTGGAGACATAAACTATTTTATCAATGCTTGAGGCAATGATCAAAATTCTTGATGAATCTTTTTATGACATGTTTGATGTATTAAAAGTAATGAAACTAAGGCATAATGTGTTGGAAAAGTAGAACAATATGGCCAAGGGTCTAATATACTAATGGAATGATTCAGAGGATCAAATAATGGGGTTGATCAACATCTGAGTTAAAAGGTAGATTCTTGGATTCAAAACAATAAGTTTAGGACATTTGAATATAATTTTGGGAATTACTGTTAATAAAATCTAGAATCTGAATGCCTGGTCTAAGGATATAGAGAGATTCCTAAAATATGATGAGGATATAATGGAAAGCATTGAAAATCTCCTTGGGATAATGCTTAAATACATTTCACAACCTACTATCTTAGGAATCATCAAAGATAATTAATTTAAACATAGGGCTACTTTGGTGACTCAGGAAATAAAAATTAAAAGTCGAGGTTAGTCTGGAATAGACAATAGTAGGATCCTAGACAAGATCCTTAATTTAGGGGACAAAATAACTAAGGCAAAGAGCATGAAGTAATCTATGGCTAAGAATAATAGGGAATTAAATGAGCTTGCTGATAAAGAGGAAGAGTGTCTCTTGAAATTAGATATGAACTTAAAGCTAGTTAATGAACAACACCAGAGGGATATGAACATACTCTAGAAATAAACAAGAATTTATTAGGAATAGGGCCTACCAAATAGCTAATTAATATTCCATTTTGTAAAATCTTTGTAATGTTTTGCAAGAGGAATATTCTTTTGTAAAGGCATATGCTAGTTTGTTTGCATATTGCCTCTAGGTCAGTATAGTTTGGAAAAGAAAATGTATTATATAACTTTGTAGAAAAAGGATAGCTATCCTTACTTATTATACATTTATATCTTGTAACTAACTGGTATACTACCTTATCCTCCTATAAAAGCTAGTACTACCATTTTATAAAGGGAGAGAATATTGAGCAAAATTTGTATACTTTGAGTAGTTAATATAATAAAAGAATTCTAAAAAGATTATCCAAAAAAAATTATATCAATTGTCACATGGATTTTCTCTCAATTTCTAGTCTTAAGTATTAAATTTCAATAGTTTCTATGAATTATGAGTTGTGTCTTTGATTACAAGGTTGATAATTTGTGTTTATGCTAGATTAGTTGAATGATCTTGAGTTTAATTTGTCTTATTTGCTCTACAATAGAATGTGAAAATGTTATTTGAGTATGGTAGAAAATATTTAAAGTAAATTTAGTTCTTACTTGTACTTCTTTATATCATCCTTGGAGGTTTGCCTAGTGTGTAGTGAGATATGAGTTTATGCTATTTTATACTATATACTGCTAAATGTATACTCAGTTGTAATTGAAACTTTGTCATAATGTTTGAGGATAAGATCAGTAATCACTAGTCTAAATAACTAGGTTGAAGGATCTCATGTATAAAAATAGATGAAGCTTGGATTAATTTTAGTAGTGTAAAGTTTCTAAGATACTTGATTGTGTTCTTTGGTCGATGGATTGTAGTGTTTTATCAAGCTCTCTATTGCAATCAAGTTGCTAGTTTGTACAAGAAGTGCTTGATAAATAGATAGGTAAATTTGACTAATTATAGTAATAAATAGATTGATATTAATGCTAAATGAATTATGTATGGCCCAAAAAATATGTTGAGGCTCTTTGATAAGTTAGATGGTCTAAAATTTAGATTTACTTGAGGTTTTAATGTAAGATACTCTGGATGGATAGACCATTGATAATGATGGATTGATTGATTGATATCACACAATTACCATTAGGAATATTTTGAGTTGATTCTTATATCCAAAATAACTAATTACTAGAAATAGATACTTAGCTTGTTGGTTACTAGTCTAAATATGGTTGAAGGATCTCATGGTGAAGCTTGGATTAATTTTAGTAGTGTAAAGCTACTTGATTGTAGGTCGATGGATTGTAGTGTTTTAAATCTCTATTGCATTTGCTAGTTTGTTGGTTTGCTAGAAGAATACCTACAAAAAGGAAGTGACAATGTAAGATACTCTGGATGGTGATAATGATGGATTGATTGATTGATCTATTTATTGATTCTATATCCATCCCTTTGGAATCAAGGAGAGGTGAAATAATAAATTAATAAGAGTTTCAATAAGCAGTTTAAATTTAGCTTTTGTATGAATTAGATAAGCTAAATATAAAAAATCAATTTAGAGTTTGACTAGAGTTGACTATTTAGGTGGTTAAAATATGACCATCAATGGTTAAGCCTAACCATGGGTGGTCAGGGTGACCATCAATAGTCATGGGTAAAAGGTTAAATTTGGTCAAGGCTAGTCAAGGTGAGTTAGGTTTGGGGTTAAAGGTTATGGGATAGTCCTTAGGGGGTCTCAAGGTGTTTTAATTTTTAGTTAGACATCTATAACTATTGTGTGTGGCTTTTTAGTGTCTACATTTTGTCACTTTTTATTATGCAAGTTATATCAACGAGCTATAAAATAAAAATGGATTGTGGGTCAAAGGCTAGGTTATCCTAAGCATGGGAGGAGGTGTTCCCACTCAAATTAGGAATCGATGAGGTGAAATAAAATTAGGAACAGGTTTGATGAGTGGGTAAGTTGGTGATGATATGGTTGATAGGTTAGGAACTAAAGCACAAACACACACATAAAGTGAAACTAAGTGCGATTACTAAAATCACACAATGACTATGTTGTCATAGTTGATAAAAATAAGGTTGGTACTAGAAGGAAAAGTGACAAGTAGACCACATGACCATATGTGATAGTTGGGATATAATTATAAATGTAGGTTTCTTAGACAAGGTCAGTGTTTTCATGGGTATAGAGGTAGGAAGAACTCCTATGAAGACATAAATTGGTTAGGTGCAATCAAGGGAGAGAAATTTCAAAATGTTCAACTTGGTAATTTAGTCAGTGTGGTCAAAATGACCAAAGTAAGGTTATCTCAAAACTTGCGATAGTTGAACCAAAATGGCCAAGTGGAAAAGTTGAAATCATTGGTGGTCAAGGTTGGTAAAAAAGGGAGCTTCCATTAGATGGAAATTGGATTAGGTTTGGGTAAATAATTGTGGTCAAAAATTTATGGTAAAGAGGGAAAAATCCCTAAAAAAGATTGTCTTCGATGGTCATGTTTGACAATTGGGGTCAACCATCATCGGTCACCCTGACTATTGGTGGTCACATGTTAAGCCTAAAAAGACAAAGATAAAAGATCATTGGGGGTACTATTTTCTCATTTGAGCATATTGACCCTTGATGACTACCTATTGGAATTTATTGGAGGAAATAGTGATGGTCGAGGTTGATTGATTGAGTGTGTGACATTGTGTGAGTTGACCAAGGGTGGTTTGGTTGTTTGACCTAATTAGGATGTAGCATGGATGAGGGAGAACATGGGGCCAAGTTGTGGTTCTTAGGGTTACTCTTTGATGATGATTAAAGAATGAGGTAGGGGTTGTTTTCAAATTGGTAGAAGAGTTTCAAATTTTAGTCAATGAATGTTTATTTGTATTTGGTTTTTATTTATTATTTATGGGGGTGGATTTGACCTAGGGTTAGGGTTGTGGTAGTTTGTTATTGGGTTTGGATTTGAAATGGTGGGTTACGTGTAAGTGTTAAATTTTTTATGAAAAACATGTTAAAACACTAAGTTTGTTTCTATCAAACCTTGTAGGCAAAGGATCAAATTTAAATAAGGGATATAGTACCCTAGATACTAGATGAGATTTAGCATGGGATGATTGATGGAGACTGGGAGCATATGGAGGATGTAGGCCTCAAATATATGAGGTATTATTATCACATACCTCAATATGTAGTGATGTTAGTGGCACTCATTGAGAGATGGGACCCTACCACCAACACCTTCTTACTTCCTATAGTTGAGCTAACTATCTTTCTTAAGGATATTCATAGGATAGTGTGGCCACCCATTCAAGGTGAGCTTATTTACCACATTGATAGTGATGAGAAGGATGGATATATGGATCTCCTATACATAAATGACCTTAATTTTGTGAGGTGGCACTTAGGAGGCTTCCACTACACACCACTATATTAGATAGATAAGGATGTAAGGAGGCTTTTCACAATGATGATGATGATGATGATGATGATGATGATGATAGTAATTATATGTTGTGTGTTACCAAATTATAGCAATGGGAGGTTCCCTTACTTATTTTTAGGGGTGATTATGTAGATGTGGTTGGGTCACATAATATTTACATGGGCACCTATGCTATTGGTTTAGATTTATTGAGAGATATAGGGATTTCACACCCATAGGAGATATGGGATCAGTGTCAAATTTATTCTTCATTACTAGGATTATGAGCACATCAGGGTGATAAGACCTATAGGGCTACCCTAGGAGGGTTTTTTATTGATGGATTATAGGGTTGGATACATGAGGTAGAGAAGAAACTATGCCCTCTTAAGACAAGGAGGAGGATCACATGATATAGATTCGTATAGGGGTTGGATAGATGCCTTAGTCATGGGAGATGTGATATAAAGATCATATATTAGGTTTCTAAGATGGACACACTATAGGAGGCATACATTATCTCTATAGAGATATAGGTGGATATATGGCTAATGTGATCAAGAGATAGAGGTGATTCCATTTGATAGGGTATGGAGGTAGTTCAACCTTGTATAGGATATACCCAGGGAATTCTTGAGATATAGGAGGGAGGATACAGAGTTTCCACTACCTATTCCATATCCAATGCATGATTTCATTAACCACAAAAACTTGCCTATGAGGATAGATATGGATGATGTAGGTGTTATAGATAGATATCCTACATGGTACTAGGCACACTATATCACAACTAATATTGGTCCTAAGGATGGGGGTCATTAGGATATGGATGTTTATGCAAGAGGAGATGGTTAGTAGGTTCAAATGTTATGAGTTGCCTAAGATAAATAGGTGATGACCATAGAGAGGGACCAAGCATGAGCGGCACTAGCCATAGCATATGTATATCTAGTAGTAACATAGGAATCCTTGGCATTAACATAGGGTCAGGTGGCTACTCTAATAGGGGAGAGAGATCAGGCTAGGTCTTAACTAGCCTTGGTGATGTAAGAGAGAGATTATTTCTGATAAGTAGGAGGTAGAGTACCAAAAAATATAGGACCATGAGGGAATATCTTGATGTAGAGATATTTAGTGACTATGGAGGAGCTATGGTATTATGAGGCCTTGGTCTTCAAACATTTTATATATGAGCCCTAATGGGGTGAGTACAGGGTTAGGATTATAGGAGGTGCTAGCATGATGACACCAAGTTATTAGGTTGTATCTATAGGCAAATAGGTAGGCATAGGAGGGAAAGATCTAGGAGGACATGATCTAAGAGGTAGTGGTGTCCCAAGACCATAGGTTGATTTTAGACATTATATTTTTGATGTTTCACATGATTTTGATATTGACATGCAAGCTAATGTAGTGAGATGCATATTTTTTATGAGATACATGCATATTTTGTATACACTATGATGACTATTTATGAGATATAGATGTGATCCTTTATTTATGGTTTGTGGTTCATTTTTATTATTTTCATGTTGATTATTTATGATGTCATATTGATATGATTATGCTTATGAGATGTTGATGTGGACTCACCTAACTAAGCATGTGATGATATGTCTCTTTAATTTATGTTCATGATGATGTTCAATATGGATTGATGTTATTGATGTGATTGTTATGGATCACTCTGATGATCCTAATATGATTATGTGGTGTTAATGTGATGTTGTTTGACAATTAGGATGATCATTATGACACTATGATTATGGTATTTTATGGATATTGTTATATGGATGTGATCATTTAATTTCATGTTTTAAGATGATTTTGCTTAGGCTATTGATATGATCATGGTTATGGATACTAGTTATGCTTTATAGGGTTTCAAAATTAATTTAATATTTTTGATGTATAATAATGGGTCTTTTATTATTTTTTATTTCTTGAGAGGGTTGGGGGAAGTTGATCGATGTGAGAAGCTTCCAAAAAAATTGCTATGCTATGACAAATGCTTTACTCAGCCATCCTTCAAGGGAGTGGTCTATGTTTTATGTGCTTTGTTTAAGGCTTTTGATATATGTCCTTCAAGGGATAAATATACCTTATATTGAATAATTTTTATGTGTGTAGTTGTCCTTCAAGGGAGTAGTCTATGAATGCTAGAGAGTCACCCATATGGTTTCTTCTAATTTTGATTTTGATTTTTTATTTTGATGTCATGGAATTGCTTATATAGGCTTAAAGGGTCACATTTTATGAAGGAAATACCTAAAACACAAGAATTTTAGTTAGGTGTAAAATAGGTCTAGGTGACAAGGAACATGGGAATACATCCAATTAAAGGGGTAGAAAGTACCATGAGAATCATGTCATGGGTAGAGTCATGGTACCCATTATTCAATATTAGGCTATGGCTATGATGGATAATCACATGATTCAGTTTCAATCAATTTTTACTAAAATAAGGAGATGAATATGGTTTAAAAACAAGAGAATGAGCTTAAATTGGATAAAAAGTGAGTTTAATCCTATTTTAACAAAAGAAAGGATGAAGATGTGAAGCATTGAGGGGCTGAAGTTCTAGGTTCCCTTTAAGAGAGGATAATAGTAAGATCCTAATCTATACTTATGCACTATGATATAAGGTCCAACCCAATTCAAATAAAACTTACCTCACTTGCTCTTCTCCATATTGGTAAGATATTGATTTTCTTTGAGGATGAGGTCTTTGATATTGAATTCTTTCACTTTAAGCTATTTGTTATAAGAATTCTTGATTAATTTTTGATATACATGAATATGAGTGAGTACTACTAAATTATTTTTATCATGTTTCTCATGTTGGGCTAAATGTTATTGATGATAACCACTCTCAAAGATGATATTGTACAGGGATATGTGAAGAGAGGGCATTTGGACTTTGAGAGGCAAGACAACCTCTACTCTAAAAACTAGAGAGAAAGGGGGGTAACACCCATAGGGGTTTGAATACTTATACAATATGTCCATAAGGTGAAGGGGATATGTAAATTCCAATCTTGACTAGATGTATTAACCATTTTAATTATCATGTTATTTAGGGTTTTGTTAGAGGTTTTCACCTATCCATTAGCTTATGGATGATACGGTGAAGAGAAACTTAACTTGATACTGAATACATCACAAAAACCTTGGAATTATTTGATTTTTAAATATTTTTCATTATCATTAATAATTTTATGAGGAACACTAAAATGATAGATGATGTGATGGTTGATAAAATTGACAACTTTCTCAACTTCTGTTGATACAAGAGGAATAGCCTCTACCCATATCATAAAATATTTAGTCATAGTGATGATATAATGATGTCATTATGATGAATGGCAGTTAATTTCACTAATAAGGTCTAAAACCCATTGTGAGAAGGGCCATAAATCTCTATATACTTGAAGACTATGGCTAGGTACATGATTTAAATTGGTATGTTATTGACATTTGACACACTTTTTTACATAATCAAAATAGTCTTGGTTAAGGGTAGATCAATAATAACTAAGGTGAAGGATGCATTTAGAAATGGTTATGCCAATAAAGTTTCCCCCATATATCCCATCATGCATTTCACTGATAATATGAGAGGCTTCATTAATACATAGGAAATGGAAGAGAAGATTGTCAAAGACATGTTTATAAATAATTCCCCTTGGTATGGTATAATGTGAGGTGTTCTAGATAAATGCTCTTCTATCATTCTTTGAAAGTCTAGAAGGAATGATGGCAAGGTTGAGATAGTCAAAGGTCTACTGATACCAAAGGTTGGGTTGGGTCTCCTCCACATTAAATATGGTCAGAGAGTTTAATTTAACATAAGAGGGCTAGGTAAGTCGGTGGATAATGATAGATATCTTAGAGTTAGAGGGTACACATGGGATATGAGAAGAGAGGGAAGCAATTATATCAACAAACCTATTCATAGATCATGGAATGGTTTGGATATGGTAAAATTCAAATGATGCTAAGAAGATGTTAGGTAATTATTTGTACTATTGCAAAACATCATTCTTACACCGGTAAGAGCCATTTATTTTATTGAACACAAGTTGAGATTCACTAAAAATGTTGATCATTTTGACTCCCAAGGCTTACCCAGTCTAGAGGCCTATCACTATGGCTTCATACTCAGCCATATTGTTGGTACATTCAAAATCTACTTTAAAGGATAAAGGAAAAGGTTCACCATGAGGTGGGATAAGGATGATTTTAGCTCCCCCACCATGTTGACACTTTGATCCATAAAATAACATGGTCACTTGATAAGTGAAATCTACTTGAGAGAGGGTCACAATGGACTCATCAGGGAACACAATAGGAAGAGGTTGATTTTCTGCTAAGGGTGCTTTGACCAATTGGTTAGCAATGATTTGCTCTTTAATTAAATTCTACTAAAGAAACTCAAGGCCAAACTCAACCAAAATCATGATCCACTTGGACATAAATTGGTTTTGGTATGGTTTTCAGTGCATATAATTGAGTGGGTTAGTATTGGTTATGATATAGGTCTTGTAGTTGAGAACATAGTGGAGAAATTTGGTGGCCACAAAGACCAAGGCTAAGAAAAGTTTCTTGGTATGGGTGTACTAAGTTTTATACTCTAAAAGCATGCAGATAATGTATTAGATAGATTTATCTTTATAATGTTTATCTCAATGAGCCATCATTGCCCCTAAGGAGTGGTCAATGGTGGAGATATAAAGGTAAAAAAATTGATATTTGTTGGGAGGAATGAGGATAGGTAGAGACAAAAGGTTATTTTTTAATGAATCAAAGGCCTTTTGATAGTCATCATTCCACCTGAAAGATACATCTTTCTTTAGGAGGTTTTGGAAGGTGTGGTGTTTATTTGAGAGATAAAGTGATGAATGGATTAGAGTTTTCCATGTAAGGTATGAAATTTCTTGAGGTGGATAGGAGGCATGTCAAGGATTTTTTTGATTTTGGCTAAATCAACTTTAATTCCCTAAATGAAGATAATAAATCCAAGGAGATTTCTTGACAAGACCCCAAAAATACACTTCTTGGGGTTAAGGCAGACATGGTAATGGATGAGTCACTTAAAGATAATCTTAAGAATGACCAAATGGTCTTTATGACATTTGAATTTTCCAAGGAGGTCATCAACATAGTATTATAAAATTTTATGAATAAGGCCATAGAAGATGTATGCCATAACATGTTGGTAGGTTTCACCAACATTATTCATCCTAAAATTCATGACCCTATAATAGAAAGTCCTCCATAGGGTGATAAAGGTAGTTTTGGGTTGATCTTCAGGGGCAATTGAGATCTGATTATAACTTAAAAGTCTATCCATAAGATATAACATGTCATGGCCGACTATAAGAACAATTATATGGTCAATGATTGGTAGAGAAAAATCATATTTAGCCAAGCAAGGTTAAGGTCACTAAATTCCACACAAATACATAGTCCCCCTATGGATTTGGTGATAGGTATGACATTTGAGACCCATTATGGATAGTCAATGGGTTTAATGAAATTGATGGATAAAAGATGTTGAAGATCTTCTTTGATAAGAAGGGACACACAAGGGTGAATTCATTAAAGTTTTTTCCTAATGGGATTTTCATCATGATTGGTGACTATGTTGTTGGTAGCAATGGAGGGGTCAATTCTTATAATGTCACTATAAGAACAAGAAAATTCTATGTTGTGGTCTTATATGAAGGAAGGGAAGTCCCAAAGTTCCTCATAATTTAGTGATTGGATAATTTTGACAATACATGAGTTATTAGGAGTGCCCAAGTTGATATCCATGGTGGAATCATTCAACATGGTTGAAGTCTTAGGAGGAAATTATTTGTGGATAGAGGGATATTTTTCACCAAGATAGGTGACAATAGAATCATCATCTTGACACCAAATGGTATTAATGGTAGGAGAGTCATATCCTAACATCTAAGGGTGGGTCAGAGGAATGGTTATGGTTTTCCCATCTATTTGATAAGTTAGAGTTTAAGGCTAATCATGTTGATGAAAAAAATTTAAGGGGGATGATGTTATAATCCTCATTTATTGATAAATAAGGGGTTAGTGAGGAAGGGATGTCTTCTTAAACAATGGTGACAAGAGGTAGGTTGGTTTGCTTTTCATGGGGCATGAAATTGAGGTTAAGATTTTCATGAGGTTTTTGGGTCTTTATTGGAAGCAACTCATGCAGCCTATGTTTGTATCAACCTAGACCAAATCCCTTCCAATCACACCTATAAAGGTATGTCTAGGCAAAGTTTGGTTTATTTAGGTCGGAGAAAATGAAGGTGAATGGTCAACGTGAAAAAGAGGTGGCAGAAGTGTCAAGGTATTTATCAAGTCCACCATAGATGAAATTGGATTGATAATTTAAGGGTCCAAAAGAAATGATGGTTATAATATTGGGTTCATATCCAAGTTTTTGGTCAATATTTCCATACTCTTGAGGAGTAAGAAAAGTGTCAAGGGTCAAAAGGTGATACTCCCCCAATGAAAGACATTAGAAGGTTGATTATAAAGGGTCTATTATGGGGAGTTGGGTAGAAGGAATGGATGAACTGGTGGAGTCTTCAACATTAGAGGAAATGGATCTTCATTTTTTATTAGTGAGAGTTTGTTGGATGAGAAAAAAAGAACATTATTAGGTCATTACATCATGTTACATGATGTGAAAGGACTAAGGTTAGTATGTATGGTAACAACTTGACCTTTGTGTTTAAATTTTATAAATTGGTGTAAGGTGGATAACACATAACCCATAGAATAGATCGAAGGGTGTCTTAGAAAAATTTTGTATTGTAACTCTCCTTATACTATGTAGAAGAGCTCAAGAAGCATACGAGGTCCTAGGTGAATGTGAAGGACAATAATTCCTAAATTTGTGGCCATGGTATTGTTGAATGATTAGAGCATCATAGAGGTTTTTGACATAATGTTATTATGTAATTTGAGTTGGTTGTATGCATGGGATGAGATAATGTTGATACTATCTCCCCCATAAATCATAACCCACTAGATATGGGTTTGGTTAATATAGACCGTAATGAATAGGGGAGGATCTAGGTCATCTAGATGGATGGGAGATATTTATAAATTTTTGAAAGTAACAACTTTAGAAATTTTAAGAGATCTAACAAAGGCTGATAGAGGTTATGCATCTTGTTGGCCAAATTTGGCCCACATACCAATTTGTGTTAAAGGGATCAAGTTGCTAATGTATGAGTGGATGAATAATGTTCTAGATGACATGAGTGGACCAGAGAGATCTTACAATTCTCAAAAATATTTTGAAACACTTTAGGATTTCTTAAAGTGTATTTTATCAAATTCTAATGGATAGACTTGTAGAGCAAAGAAAAAGGTTCTTGAGTAGTTTTCATGACAAAACTAGGCAGTTCAAGCATTTCGAAGATGAGTTCAAAAGAACATACGATCCTTGGAAAAGGTTTAGCCATTTTTAAGGAATATTTGAGTAGATTTTAAAAGATATTTCTAAGTGCCACACCTTACACATGTAGTAGTTATAAGAATAGATCTAGAAGAGGCTATTTTTTTTACAAGTTAGAGAAGCTAAGTGTTTTTGCTCCTTCCAGTGCGAATTGGGTTCTCTCAAAAACATAGTTTATAAAGTTTTTACAAACAAAATTAATCTATGTTTATGAACCTAAATTACTCATGGCCAGTGTAAATTAGGTTTCTCAAGGTAGAAGACTTTGAGTTTTGTAAGATGCATTACTCAAAATGTTTTATAAGTTACAAGCAATGGTAACTCTGAAGTTGAAGAGCTTGGAAAACTTGAATAAGTCTTGAATAGTGTTTTTAGGATTCTCTAAGGTCAAAATTGATCAAAAAGAACTTATAAACCTTATAAGTTAAGTAGTGAAGAAAGCTCAATTTACACTATGAAGAGTAACTTAGGTTCTCAAGTCTATAAGATTAAATAAAATAGTTAATAATTCAAAGGGATAATTAGTTAGTGACAAGTAGCATGAGTGAATCCAACTAGTGGGGAGATTGATAGCTTGTAGGCATCTATGGAGACTTCATCCTTTTTCAGTCATGACATGTGAAAGTAAAAGGAGCACATTGAGTCTTAATGTAGGAATAAACTCATTCACATCAAGTAGGAATATATAGCTACCTTTGATATGGAACTATCAGTTTAAAAGGAAGGGAATTGAATGTGAGAATGCCTTAAGGATATTTGGTGGTGATCTTGGGAGATGCATCTCATGGTCAAAGGAGGATGACAACAATAGTCCCAATCATCAATAACTCATCCACTTCTTCCCTCTTCCCTTTTTCTCATGCAACCCTTTTTCTCTCTCTTCATTTATATATATATATATATATCTCATGATTTTCTATTGTAAAGGGTTCCACATTTTTAGAGTTTTGATCATCTTGTTGGGAGACAAATGCCCATTGAGATAATTGTAAAAGCATGCTCCTTAGACCAGGCTAAACCCTATCAAAGTAGTGTAAGAACTACCTCTTAAATGTAATGAGACTCAATTTACTTGCCTATTTCTTGTATTCAATTAGTAATTTAGTATGCTTGTTTCTTGGTGGGATTATGAATGCATTTATTCCTAGTCCATTAGCCTGTTGCTTACCTCTTGGAATTATTTTCAAGTTTTATAGGTCCAGATTGGTGTTTTGACTAAACCTCTTCTAGTGTGTGTTATCTTGACCCTAAGATCCTACAATCCCAAGTCACCTCATGACTGATCTAGTGTGGGTTCAAGCATAGATGAGTATCCATTTATTTTTGGTGCATCACCTAGTTATCCCTCTTAAGAGCCCTTATCTACCTTCTAACCCTTTTCCCCATGAATTTTCATTTCAACATTAGTTTTAGGTGATCCACCAAGAGGAACCATCTCTTTAAAAATCCTAGAGGCTCAACCTTACCATAGGACACCCACATCCTAAGGTTGTTCCCATGATTATAGTGGGAAGTGGGAAAGCCTAAAAAAATCTCCCATAAGGGTACACTTTTGTGTTATAATAGGTATTTTGGTTGGACCTCTATGGATTATAAAACCTTTATCATCACTTGGTGGTGATGGGGTGAGGTATTAATTAGTTTATAAAGACTCATCTTTTATCAATGTTTAGTGAATCTATTTCAAAAATAATCATTAGATTGATTTAAAAGGGTTTGATTCAGGGGGACCCAAGATGGACACTTTGGTTTGGGTAGAAGGTAAAGGTGCTTGGTGTTAGCCAAGTAGTTGGGTGGTGGAAGATGGATATGTCCATGGAATGGACACCTTTGTCTTTCCCTTGTCCTTTGGTTTATTCTGTGATTGTGTGACCACATGGATGGTATGGATTGGTGGAGTTAGGATAGATGATTTCTTCAATTCTTCTTCACTCCAAGGTGAGAGTGGAGGAGTAGGTAAATTTTGGTTGATGGTTCTTTTTTATTAGATCATTGGTGGGATAATGGGAGGATCTGATAATAAGTCATCCTCATGATATAATTGATGGGATAATACTTAGAGATATTTTTAGTTCTCCATGTCATGCCTAGGTGTCCTATAGTATGAACATACTAATTTTTCATTGTACCAAGATGGTTTAATACTGTGTGGGTCAAATGGTTAATAGGTGGTAAGGTTAAGCAAGATGCTTGTAGTAGCCTATGTAGGATGTTTGAGTAAGACTTAGGCAATGGTGGCAAAGGTATAGGGGTTTTAGTTTTTGGAGTTGAGGTGGAATCCCTTTTAGGAGTGGGTTTGGTGGTATAGGGTTTGGGTAAATGAGAATTATTGGTGGATGGTTTCATCTTTGGTAGAGAGATTGATAGCTTAGGTTTATAAGGTTTTGGTGTAGACATTCAAGAGATAATCAGTTTGTCTATAGATGATTGGGTGATAGAGGGTATGTTTATGGGTAGTTCAATGAAAATAGGTGTGGATGAAAGTAGGAGTGATGGAATAACCAAAAGTTGTGTTTAGGTTTTTATTGGAATGGCTAGTTTACCAATTAATGTAGAGGGATGAGGTCCTAAAATAGAGGTCAAAGTGGATAGAGGAGGTAGATTTTTTTTTGGCTTCTAAGTGGTTTTACCTTATTTTTTGGCTTATTTTAGGGTTTGTTTGATAGGTTTAGTGGGATTAAGTCCAACTTTATTGATGGGTGAGTAATTTTATGGATAGGAAATATGCCAAGGTTCTTGGTGTGTTTGGTTAAAATGGTATAAGGTGATTTAGTGAGTTTGGGTGAGTTTAGTTTTGATGGTGCTACTATAGTTTGAAAGGTAGAGGTGTGAAAAGGATGGGTTGTGGTGATAGTGGATTTGATAGTGGAAAGGGTAGGTTATTTTGATAAATAAGGATCCTTCTTGGTTTTATATAGGAGCCCAAGCTATTCTTAAAAGGTGTCTCAATCTAGGTTAGGGTCAGATATGAATTCTATGTTTTTAACCAATCTTGAGAAAGCTTTACAGATGGGTCTAAATCCCATAATAGTGGATTCAAAGGATATACCCAAGGGTTGAGGGGAAGAAAAATTACCTCATCCTTTTCTTGATAAAAAGGTTCTAATATCTAGTAAGGTAACTCCTTGATGGGAGGTGTAGGAAAAGTTGTTTCTTCCTTAGGAGTGCTTTCTAATGGAAGAGTGGATTGTTTTATGATTGAGAAAAAAGGTATAATGGTAGTGGATGCCTCCTATGATGTGCATATAAAAGGAGAGGTTGGTGGATCTAATTTCTCAATAAATGGAGTAGGAGAAGAGGTGATTTGGTCAATAGTTTCCTTAGTAATGAGTTCACCAAGAACCATATTGATAGTATGGGCCTTGTAAGCATGAAAGGATTTTTCTTTTTTTTTTATATTGGAAGAACAAGTGTGGTTGGGAAAGGGTTATTTGAAGATGTCAAGTGGATGGTTTGGGGGTGTATTAGGGTTATCCAATACAAGTTCCCCCTTGTCAATGAGAGTTTGGACAATGTTATTGAAGGTATTACACCTACTAACATCATGTTTGATGACTCAGTGGAAGGCACATAATTTATTTTCCTTGTACCAACTAGGTATGGGATGAGAAAATTTGAATTACTATAGAGGTTTGATCAGAGGGAGTTGTATTAGATTGGATTTTATGAATTTTTATAAGACAAAAGCATATGACTCCCCAAGCAGAGTAAATTTATTTTGGGTGTTTTAGTTTGGGTTCCTAATGTTTTGATTAGAGGAATTGAAAGAGTTAGATTGGTTAACAATGTGTGGTGGGGTGGTCTTAAGGACAACCACATTTGTGGTTCCCTTGTTTTTGGAGTTAGTGTTAGTCTAGTTGTTGGGTTTAGAGGATGAAACCTCATTTGATTTGAAGGTATAATTCTTGTTTCTCAATTTCAATTTTCCCTCATAGATGGCTCTATTTTCTAGTTTTTATGCCATGGTAAAAGCCTCATCAAAGTTATTGAAGCTTTGAAACTGTAAGGTAGAATAAATATGTTTGGCACAATCTTGAGCAAATATTTCAATCATCTCAGGTTGGGGTAGAGAGGAAAGTTGGTTTATCAAACTTCCCCAATGGACTGGAAAGTCAACAATGGATTCATCATCAAATTGCCAAATAGAGTAGAGATCAATGATGGAGACTTTCTTAGAGATGTTTATAGAAAAGTGATCTAAGAAAATTTGAGCTAGTTAGGTGAAATAAAAGTGGGAGTACTTGGTAATAACATTGTACTAATCTAGTACTAGACGTAATAGAGATATAGGAAAGGTAAAAAGAAGGAGAGCATCATCATAGGCAATCATATAACATGAATGACTAAATGCTCTTAGATATTGTTGAAGGTCCCCCTTACTCTAAAACTTTGAAAAATTTATAAGTTCCCATTGAGGAGTGGCTAAATGGGGATGGATGGGTGAGTTGGTTCATTATAGATTTAGTCATATTATAAAATATTATGATATCTAGAAATGGATGAGTTTAAAGTATTCATTTTGTTCATTAACATTTTGACAAGGTTGGTTTAGGGTTGTGTACCCCTGTAGTTTTAAGGTAGATTGTGTTGGGTTTGGGTAGGTGAAAAATATGGGTAGATTGTGGGGCATTGAGAAGCTTTCACATATTGGTATGTGTACATGGGTGGTTGGGATGATGCCACATATTAATATGTGGAGATAGGTGGTTGGGTGGAAGATAAAGGCATATACCCTTATGGGTTAGGGATGTAGCTCAGGTTTGGTTCAATGTGCATTTATTGAGAGATTAACATAGGTTAGGTAGGATATATGGTTGGGTTAGTGGATAGAGGGTAACTGGTAACTTTGGTTCTAATAGGTGGAAGGGTATAAGTTATGAGGACCACCAAGATATGTAATGGAGTGGAGGTAGGTAGGTTAGAAAGGAGAGGAATGGTGGTAATACCAATAAAGGGTAATCCTATAATAAGGGAAGTTTTGGAGCCCAAAGGCTAGCTTGATCCTATACTAGAAGGGTTGTTAGTTAGGGAAGAAGGTGCTTGGGTGTTGCTTTGTTGAGTGGGTTGGTTTTGGATGGTGGTATTAATGGGGTTATTAGTAAAGGAAGATGCATAGATGACTAAAGGTTGGTTGGAGATGGTGGTAAAAAGAGTATCACCAATAAGGTAGGATGACATGCCATAGGGAGGGTCAATAAGTAGAACCAAAGTAGGGGTACAATGAGATATGGTGTTAAGGTAATGCTAGAGGGCTATAGGGTTATTATCTAAAAAGGTGAAAAAATGTGCATCACCTTGGTCAACCATCCAAGGGATGTTAGGAATTTTAGAAGCATGGGGAAAAATATCTACATCTGAGATGTACTCCATGGATGAGGGAGAAGAGGAAAACAAATGATTAGTAGGTGGATCTCGGTTTGTTTGGTTTTTTAGTTCTTTCCTAGTTAAAACCATGAAGGCAAAAAAAAGAGGAAGATACAAGCAATCTCACAACTCAAATAAAGAGAAGACAAGAGAAATTTATGGAAACAAAACACATGTTAAAGTACATTAAATTCTAGGGTTTATTTTTAGTCTCTCTTATGGATTATGCCTTAATATTTAAGAATTGTGTGACTCAACTTGGCTTGTAGAGCGAGAACTAGAAAAGAAGTTTATGGATGGTTTCAAGTTGTGTTTAGGTTCTCAAAGGAATTTGTATTAGAAATAAATACATGGCTTGATATTAAGGATTGACCCCTCACTTCACACACCATAATGATAAGGGTGTTGGGTGCTTAGCCAAGGTATACCAATTTATAGAGATTATACTCAACTAGAGAGTTATGTTGGTTCTCCCCTTGGTGATTAAATCCAAGTAGGATATCCAAGAAAGGTGACCATTAGGTGATGAAATCCTAGTCAAGCCCTATGCTAATATTTTTATGATTTATTAAGTGTAAGTGGTTTGGTCTTATGTGTGTGATAATATTGAATCTATGATTAATTCACTTGGTTAATTAAGCTATGTGAGATAAAATAAAAAAATCAAATAATGGATGCAATCAATTTTAAGCCTAAAATGAAAATTTGATTTTGTTGTATGAGTAGAAAGAGAAGAATAAGAATTACTTGGATGTAAATATGAACCCAATAAAATACTTGAAGGTCCCATCGAGTGTGCCAAAATGTTTCAAATAATTTTCACTTATATTCTTTAGAAGAAAGAAGAAGAAAATTGAGAAGGGTATGGTATAAAAACCTAATATGTTGTGCATGTGTTGATCTAGAGGGTTGTAGATACTCATCTTTAGCTTAGGAAGAATGACCTGTAGATAAAAAATCACTAAAAAAATGGTTTGATTAGTTAGATAGTAGGGTGGATTGCGTAGCAAGCTAGATCCAAGAATCATGAGCTTCCTTGGAGGCTATCAATCCACACTTCTAGACAATCAAGTTATAAAAGAGAAAGATGAAGTACTTGAATATATCATAGAAGATACTAAAATTAAATACAAGAAGTGTTTTATAAATGAATAGCTAAATTTAACTAATTATAGAAATACATATATTGATATTAATAATAAATGAATCAAGTATGGTCCATAAAATAGGGTGAGGCTATATGATTAGGGAGAGGGTATAAAATTTTGATTTGGTTGAGGTCTGGTGGATGAAAAAAACTTGTTTATCTATCACATAGTGACCATTAGTGGTTATGGTGATCATTGGTGGTTGGGTAACCATCAGCGGTTATGGATAGACCATCAACGATTAAGGTGACCATCAATGGTTATTGTGGGTTTTAGTTTGGTTTAATAAATTGGTCTAATGAGGTTGTAGAATGGAATTATAGAAAGTGGGTTTGAGTCATAGGTTGGTTGTGAGAGGAATAAAATAACTAATTACTAAAAATAAATACTTAGCTTGTTAGTTAATAGTCTGAAGATGGTTGAAGGATCTGGTGGTGAATCTTGGAGTGATTTTGGTAGAGTAATTATACTTGGTTATTGGCTAATGGGTAGTAATTTCAATCTCTATTAGACTTCCTATTTTGATGGAAGAATACCTATAGAAGGGAAGTACTAATGCAAGAGACTAACTCTAGATGCCGATGATGGATGGATGGATTGATTGATTAATTAATTGATTGATTTTGGATCCATCCCTTTTCACCTCCTCTTCCTCTCTTTTTATATAAAGGAAGGAGAGGTGAAACAATAGGTTAACAAGAGGTTTAACAAGAAATTTAAATTTATATTTCACATACATTAGATTGCACATGAATTAGATAAGCTAAATATAAAAAAACAAGCTGGAGTTTGATTATAGTTAGTTGTTCATACAATTAAAAGATGACCATTGATGGTCAAGCGTAACCATTTATGGTTAGGGTGACCATTATTGGTCATGGGTAAAAGGTTGATTTTTGTCAAGGATAGTAAAGGTGAGTTAGGTTTGGGGTCGATAGGCTATCGAATAGTCCCTAGGGGGTTATGAGGTGGTTTAGGGATTAGTTTGACACCTAGAACCATTATGTGTAGTTTTTTAGTGTCTACATGTAACTTTTGGATATAACCATATATCCCCCATAGCTTATATATATTTCATGATTACAGGGATAACTCTCATCATTTTGATGCTATTTATAGACTCAGTCAAGGCTAGATAGACACAACCACAAATAAATTGAATGTGATCCCTATATTTGTAGATGTGCAACTTAGATTAATATTGGAAAACTATTTGTGTTCCATTTGGGGACCATTCCATTTGATTTATAATCTTTTTTGTTTCACATATGAAATCTAGGAGGTAAGAAATCATGAAAAACTCATTCTTGTTTTAATGGCTAATTGCATATACTTATCTACTCTAAGAGATGCTAATTATCTTACTTAGTTGGGGGATTCATTTTTTCAAAAATGAAGTAAACTATGGGCACCCATACTAGATTTACATAAGTTGTGGTTGCATCCCCACACAATCTATTCAACATTGTCATTATCATCCTAATTTTAGGTCTAAATTGGATGATAAGAATGTTCTTGTTAAGGTCTAAAAAAACTTGGTTTTGAAAATATAACCATATGGCAAGGGTGTCCATCAAATTATGTTATTTATCCTAATAATTTATATAGGCTAGGTCAATTTATGGTTTGGGTAACTTATCTCAAATGTAATAGCATAAATATAAGCCACCTTCTGATTATGGTCATTTATTAACATGCCTTTATCTATCTTATCATCTTTATAAATGAGATAAAGAATTTAAATGTAGTAGAGTACATTAGGCTTTACAAATTCATGATGTAGGATAGTCATTTATATTACAACAATGCCATCATATAAACTCTTTGTCAAGAGATTCTTCTCCTCTTCCTAGGCAATAGATGGTTGGTTCTCAATCCTCGAGAATAATTTTGACCAATTATTATCTCTTATGTTCAAGTAAGTAGCAATGACCTTCAACATCTATAGCTATGTACAAATCCACATCTTCCTTTGAAACATGCTTGTGTGTTGCCATTTGATTCGATTATATAATTGTAGATAATATTCTAGCTCTTCTAGGTTTAATTATAGTTCATACAAAGGGAATTAGGGAAATCTATATACTTAGGGATTTTCTAAAGGTTTATTCAGAGATTTAATGGTGGTGGCTAGTTCAAACTATGAGCTTTATGACTTAGATTTTTCTTGGATCATGTATTTGTACCTTTCATGTCTATGGGTCCACAAGATATTCTAATCTAACTTGTCTTTTTTATGTGGCATTGCCTTGTCATATTGCTCATTATTTTTCAAATTGTGATCATTTTTCATTTTTAGACACATGTCACCTTCACGTGCCATCTTGAGTCTTGATTAATTTTCACTATTGATATATTGGAAGTTTACCCAACCTTAACTTCATCAGGAGTCATTGATCTTCATTTTATTTTCCTAAGAATGTTCCACATGGAATCTCCTCAAGACCTTTATTCTCATTATAAACACAGTCCATAATTTAACACCTTTGTGTCATGTGGTGACTTATCATTCCATTTAGGATCATTGAATTATCAAATCCATTGCTCACCGTAGATCTTGATCCAAGAGTTTAAATGTCATTAGTTGATCTTTATCTCATTTATCATGGTTATGACATGTGTTACTACCATGTTCATTCTAATTTTTTTTAAAAAGTCTTCTTTCATCTTATACCATCATATATACTTTCTATATATTAATGCACTCTATTGATATTGATTCATTTGATCATGTTCTTTGTACGTTCAGTTGAATGCAGATCATTGATTTTGGGATAAGTCACCAAGATTGTTCCACTTGGCACTCTCAAATTCCTCCATATAACCTTGACTTATTAAATTTTCCCCACACCATTATATTTTTATTGTATTATTAATACACTCTATTAATTTTGACTGAGGAGATTGAATGTGATTGGTTACTCTGCTTCCTTATTGATGAAATTATGACACTTGTAACTTTGGAATTCCC
The DNA here is from genome assembly GCA_037957365.1 of Torreya grandis. Classification (NCBI taxonomy): domain Eukaryota; kingdom Viridiplantae; phylum Streptophyta; class Pinopsida; order Cupressales; family Taxaceae; genus Torreya; species Torreya grandis. The sequence goes on along the minus strand of JARHVA010000440.1, from coordinate 3,900,905 downwards.
TTATATGATGCTTGAATTATTGACTCTTCACTCATTATAAGATATTAAAGCTACCTTTGAGATGGTGGGATTTGCCACTCTTGTACTTGATATGATTCTTTTAACATTTTGGCTTGATTGGGTTCTTGTATACCATTAATATTGACTTGAGCTCCAATATCTCACCATGTGGCATCCTCAAATTGATTCTTTCCTATGGATACAAAAAAATATACTATGTTAGGGATCAAGGAATATAAATATCTTAGGATAAAGTTTTAGCCTAATGTTTTACTTGTATTAATAAATATAACTAGGACTTTAGGATAAAACTTTAGACTAAGTTTAAAATGTAATAAAGTGTTCTCACATTTAATTAGTCTATGTGAACAATAAAATAGACTTGGTGGGATTTTAGGATATAAAGGAATTATAATAAAATTTTAGACTAAGGTTTTGGTCATGTTGATAAACATGATGAGAACCTTAGGACAAAAATTAAATTAATTCTAAGACATAACAAGATCTTCTCATGTAAATTTGACCTGCACAAATTTGAATCTAATTCAAATGGACCTAAGCTAAAACATATTAGACTAAGGTTTTAACATGATTAAAACACAAATTAAATTAATTAATTAAAATAACATGGTTTATTATAAACAAAGTATCAAATTAGCATCAATGTATAAAACTTTGGACACTATTCACACAATTGGGACTCCATTAAACCTGCACATGGACACACAAAAGTTGAACATTAGCAATGTTAGATAAATTTAAATGAAAATAATATGATGTCATGTCAATGAAAGATGAAGTAAAAATGGTATTAAATAATGTATTTTTGATTATTTTGAATGTTAATTTAACACAATTTGCAAAATTGAACAAGGGTCCTCATTTTTCAAAAAATAGGGGTATGTTGACTTCAACAAATGGTGACTTTTGGGGGAAACATTTCAAAATTTTATGACTCAAATACTTTGGTTTAAGCTAATAACTAGACTAATTATTTCATATGATCAATTACAATCATTTAGATCAATTCATAATTAAAACAAGTCTTATAAATGCAAAATTAGGCTCAAACATCAAAACTTAGTCATGTTTTGTGTGTGCTTTGATTCCTAAACTAGTTTCTATGGGATTTAGAGAATAACTTTCATATTTCATGACCTTAATCATTAGAATTAACTTATATAATATTTATATATTAATTAAAAATAATTCTTTATGAAAAGGAAGGCTTGGATATTACTCTGCTACCATCCAAGCTTCAATAGCCTTGATAGAGATACCTTTGGCTATACTCTAGGCCTTACTCCACTACCATCTAGGCATACATATCCTTGATGGAGGTTACCCAAATCACCTTTGCTTATAAATCTTTAAAATTTTAAATAAGGCTCTTATTTTATATTTTTTTAAGTATATTTATCTTGTTGACAAAGTTTGGGAACCAAAATTAGCCACGTTTTAGGTATTTTGTCAAATGTTTGCTCTTTATATAATCATCCTTAGTTATAAAATTCATCCTAGGAAATAATTTTATTTATGTGTTAACATGAATTTGTCTAAATAATTCAAACTTTTACTCAACAAGTGAAATCCTTATCAGAACCAAACTTAGATCAGAATAAATGTAAGATTTTAAGGAATAATTAACCTAGATATGAAACCTTACCAATTTCTTCAAATCATAACATCAAGCTCAAATTTATAGAATCCATGGTTAAACAATGGTTAATATTCATACCTTCATTGATGATTTGGTGACCTTTGAGAAACTATATGCATTAGAGCTTGAGGACCATCTTGAAAAGACATATTAAAACTAGGGAACAAGCCAGAGAAAAAGAAACAAACAAAAAACAAAACAAATAGACATAAAAATAAATAACAAGCAAAAAAAATATGTACAAACATTATGTAAAAATAAGGAACATAAAATAAACTAATCTAATCCCACTTATACTAAATCTAACTATTCTTACAAATTACTCCATGTAAACTTGAGGTGGGATAGTAGAGAATTAGTGCTTGAGGTATTGCCCACTTTTTGGCAAAATAAACTCTACTCCTTGAAATTCCTTGAGTTTAAAGGTGTTTTCCCCTAGTGTCTCATCAATATAATAAGGACCAATCCACAAAGGACTAAATTTCCCATGCTTTCCCTTAGGTTTAGATACTTTGTCCCAAAGGAGAAATAGGTCTCCCTACCTAAACACCTTAAACTTTGAGTACTTGGTGAACCATGTATTGACTATGGTTTTATGTTTTCTAAAGTTGGAAAATTTTTCTTCTCTTTCACCTTCCATTTTTATGATGTCAAGTAGCCTTTAATTTCTAAATTCTTTGTCTTCATCTATATACTCTTGCATGAACTTGTAGGTTGACAACTTGAGAGTAATGGGGAATATTGGACCTTGACCATATACTAACAGAAATGGTGATGATTTTAATGCTCTCTTTACTCTAGTTTTGTCTACCCAAAGGACCTACTTGAGCAATTTATGCATGTTCTTGGGTTGTCACTAGAAGACTTTTTAATTGCCTTCATCAAGTTCTTATTTGTTGATTCTAATACTCCATTACCTTGAGGGTAATGATATGATGAAAACTTGATAATTATGTTGTTATCGTAATCCCATTCAGTCATCTCAATGGATATAAAATTTGATCCATTATCACATACTAGAGATACTAGTGTCTCAAATCTTATGTATATGTTTTCTTCTAAGAACTTGATCACATCTTCCATCTTACATTACTTAGTTGTCATTACTTCTATCCATCTTGTGCAATAATCAATAGTATTAAGCACATATTTATGTCCCTATGAATAATTGGGATTGATCACCCCAAAAATGTTTAATCCCCATTGAGTAAAAGGCTTATCAATCATAATTGGATTCAATGGCATGGCTACTTTTGGCTCCTTGATGTTGAAAACCTAACATTGATGACATTCTCTTAAATGTTTATGAGTATCCTTGAAGATTGTAGACCAACATTACCCTACCCTTAGGATCTTATGAGTTTTTATATTTTTAGACATGTGTCCACTTCCAATATTTTTATGAAAAATACTTAGGATCTCAACTACTTCTTTAGAAACACACCTATGTAAATACCTTCATATTTCTTCCTGAATAGTGCTCCATCTTTGATCAAGAAATTTACTACATTGAGCCTTAAAGCTCTTATTTTCTCTCTACTCAGTCCTACATGAGAAGAGCCATTGATTTGTAGATGAATAATTACATCATACCAATCATTTGGTTGAAAATGTTGTTAGCCCACCTACATGACACTTACTTTAGGATTGGTGTTAGCAATTAATTGAATCAATCCTTGGAACCTTACTAACTTGGAAGTTTTTATCTCAATATTATATTATTAGAGACTTGACATCCATTTACCTCTTCTCTCTCCTAATTCAAATTGACTAAGCATAAGTTTCATTCTAGGGTAAACAAATATTACATGCACTTTAACCTAATAATATAGTGTCTAAATTTCTTAATAGCATTACTAAATCCAATGTTTTTTTATATCAATTATAGTATAGTTTAACTCAAAATTATTAAATTTAGTGCTCATAAATGCAATAGGATAATCACATCCATCTAATTTATGGGTTAAAATAGTAACTATGGTATGATCAAAAGCAAAAGAATAAAGATAAAAATATTTAGTGAAATCAGGACTTATCAATATTGGTGCCTATACTATTGCTTATTTAATGTCCTTAAAGGATTTTATCATTTATTAATTCCATGTGATCTTGGCATCCTTATTCAACATGTCATTTAGTTGCTTTACAATTTTTGCAAAACCAGAAATGAACTTTCTTACAAAACTAATTTTCCCAAAGAAATAATTTAATTCTTTTCTACTATTAAGGGGTTATATCTTAGATATGGAATCAATTCTATAAAGGTATATATAAATCCCCTCTTTGGTTATAATATGACCTAATAATTTCACTTCTATAACAAGAAAAATTCTTTTATTGGGATTGAGATAAATTCCATACCTTTTACAACATTCAAATACCTATTGTAAGGCATGATGTGTTCCTCCTTGTTTTTAGAAAACATAGTTAGATCATCCATATAGATAATAATTAAATTACCTATGAGACCTTGGAAAACATGGTATACATCTCTTTTAAAAGTTTCTCTTACATTTATAAGTCCAAAGGGTATTATCTTGTAAGCAAAATTTCCCTACTTAGTTGTGAATGTAGTCTTTAATCTATCCTCCTTGTCGATAAGTACTTAGTTATATCCTAAAGAACCATCAAGAAAAGACATCATGAGATAACCAATAAAAATTTTAATGACTTGGTCAAGTGAAGGTAAAGGATAATTATCCTTATCAAAATATCTATTCATATTTCTAAAGTCTAACCACAATCTAATTTCCCCATTCTTCATTCTAACTAGTATTAAGTTAGCTACCTAGGTAGAGTGTCTAATGGGATAAACTATTTGGGCACCCAACAACTTCTTGACCTCTTTATATATCAAAGGTTATAAGATAGAGGTGACTGGCCTTTGATTTTTCCTAAAAGGTTTACAAGTTTCCTTTAATGGAATGGTATGGGTAATGACTCTAGGATCAAAGATCTTTAAGTCTTCATAGGACCATACTATAACATCTTTGTATTTGTTTAGTAACTCTTTATCTTTTCTTAGTTCTTCACTTGTGCATGTTTTACTAATATTAACTAGTTGAGGTTTACCTTGAATTAAAAGATCGACAACATTATAAGCTTTCTCACTCACTTTGGTAACTTTGACAAATTTAACTAGTTTGCCTATGTCAAATAGTCTTTCTAAGGCAATCATGCCTTTGATAATTTTATTATCACTTAATTGCACAATATTTTCATCGATTTTGTCTTCCTCAAGAGAATTTTCATTAACCTAATCAATGATGTGAGACTCAAATACTCTTAAATTTTTCATGAATTCTAAGATTTTTTATCATCATTAAATACTTATGAATAGTTAACATTTTTAGGAACTGAGGGACATGGAACAAACTCAAAGCTAAAGTTTTCTAGTTTAGAGTCCTAATATGGCATGAGGTTGGTTGTAAATGAGGCTAGATCATTATAAATTTTTTTTATTTCTCAATGAATTTAGAATATTAAAAGCATCAAAATACTGTATCAAGTCCCACACTCCAAACTTGTACTTCTTAAGATATGACAATTTGCATTGGTACTTACTTCTGACCTAGTTAACTACTAGTTTTGAATCACCATAAACCAATAGTTCTTTGACCTTATGCTTGATGGAAAATTGTAATCCTAAAATTAAAGATTCATACTCTACCAAATTTTTACTATAATAAAACTAAAGTTTGTAAGAAGTATTAAACTCTTTCTCAATGGGATTGATTAGAACAATTCCTATTCTAGAACCAAATTTACATCTAGCACTATCAAAGTATAATTTCCACATCCCAATCACAATATGAGAATATTTAGAGTGACATACCTAAGAAGTGTCAAGAGCACAAAATCCTAACTCAGAATTGATCATGTTGACCTTTTCATTTACAAAAATTTACTTGGTGATTATGTGTTTCATCTTTGGCTCTCTTTTTATCCTAATTTGATTGGGAAATCCCTTCCATGCAAGCCACATATGTAAATAATCAGTAAATATGTATCCATTCAAATAATTTGTCTAATATATGATGAGCAACATCCCATAAGCATATGGAATGTCCACCACTTAAATGTATATAAATTATTGTATCCTTGGCTCAACAGTAAGCTGTATATGAACATTCAACAATTCTCCAATTACTTTAACTCTTGATTTTTATAATTGAGTAACTACTATATCAAACTTAATTAGAGTTAAACCAAGTTTCTCATCAATACATTTAGGCATGATATTAGCAGAAGCACCTAAGTCTAACAAATAGTTATGTAAATTCTTACCAAAAATTATAAATGTTAGTAAGAAAGGGGAACATCTGCTTTGTTGTTGTATATAACTACATTAGCATTTGTATCCTTTGGTTACTTACTAGGATTCTTGGATAAATATTGAAGTAAAAATTCTCTTTGCTCTAATAATTTGAGTGAACTCATGTAAATTGATGTTATTCTTAATCCCTTTCATGTCCTTAACTATATTATAGCCACTCCTAGTGGAAGAACTAGATGTATCAACATTGTGGTTAGAAGTACTTCCGTTTGGAGCCTCTAGATTATTATCAATTGTAGGATCAGGAGGAGTGTCAAATTTATGTGGTGGAGTTGAATTTATCAAATATTTTTTCTACTCACTATTTCTCAAATGATAAGTCTTTTCTAGGTACTGTTGAAAATCATGCACCTCTTTTAGAGTATTCTCAAGTTCATTCTCTTCTTGCAATGGAAAATCAAATGTCTCCACCATCAGGGTTGTATCAATATATTTAGATAACTTTGTAGAACTAGATGTACCTACAATATTAAATTTTTTAGGTCCACCTTTAGATGTATTTAACTCATCTTCAAACAATTCAAAAGCATTACATAATTCAATATAATCTAACTCACCATAATTTAAAGTATTATAAACCCTATAATATTTAGTTAAAACCACATCAAAAATATTTATTTTAGGATTATTATTGTTATTAGATGATTCATTATTGTTATTTTTATTAACATTATCAAACCAATTGTTAGGTCTGTTGAAAATTTGATATAAATAATTTTTGTTAGAGTTCTCCCCAATATTTCCTACTTGTTTCTTCAATTGAAGGAAGTTAGTGCTTAACTTTTAAACCATTTTAATTGTGGAATCATTCTCATTCTTTGGTGCCTTTGAGTTATGATATTGAGTACTATTACTAGTTTTTGGCACCAAATATATTTGATCTTGTGGATGAAATCCATTTACAATGTTAATTAAGAATCCTAGGTTTTGGCCAAGATGAGCATGACTTAAGGGTAATTTATTCAACACTGGTGTTTGGTTTAGACAAGGCATGTTATGATTTACATTTGGAATGAAATTTAATTTAGGAAAATTAGGATTAACATTGGGAATGGCATATGCAAGTTGACCTTGAGGCTGCATTTGATCATTGATTGTTATAACTTCAGCATAGGCCAAGGCTAATGTGTTTATAACTCCAATAGGCCTTTTAATAAACATAGAAGTCATGTGATCTAAAAAATCCTTCTAAATTTATAAATCCAAGGCTTCATTAGGTATATAAGGAGATATGGTTCTAATAAATATCTTCTAAAATCTGGCATTAATGGCTCTAATATTTTCACTTGAATCTCTTTTCATAGTAGTGAATTATTGATACAGGATACAAGGACTGATGATCTTTGAAAGTAGATGGAAACTAATCTACATACCACATCATTCCAAATGGTGATATAATTCTTAGGAAGGTTTAGAAACTAATCATATGTAGCATCTTTGAAAGTAAATGGAAATAATTTGCATGTCATATCTTCATGAACAACATTTAAAAGTCTTAAAGCAACCTTAAGAGATTTTATATGTTCTTCAATAGTTACAACATCATTAGGACTAAAATATGGTAAATACTTCTCAATATTTCTATGTAATTCATATACCTGACTAGGAACATTAATGGAAGATCCACCTAACCAAGCCATATCATGATAGGGATTGATCATAGGAGCACCACAAATAGGTGAAGTGGGTTGGGATTTAGAAACACTACGCTTACCTCTATCTACTCTTGCTTTCCTATGAAATTATAATGAAAGGAGAGGTAATCTTGTCTTTAAACATGACCTAATCCTAATTCTTAGTAGTTATATCTTGTAAACATTGGATCCTATTGAAAATATGATGTGTAAATATTAATGATAACATTTTCATGTTAATTTAATTTTTCACAAATTTATACAAAGAACCACTATATTTAACTAAATTAGTTCAAATATATGTCTAAACTAATGAATATGAATAATATTTACACTTATAAGTTTTAATAAAACTAAATTTTCAAAGAATAAATAAATATTTGAATAAAATGGCTATCACTAACCTTAAACATGGTAGATTTATAAAGCTTAAACTAACTTTGCAGCAATTTATCACAAATCTTTAAAGAATAGCAATCTTTAGCTAAATAAGCCTAAAGACTAGTTTAAAACCATGTGTTTAATTATATTTACACAATTGAGATAATAATAACACAAATATGCAAATAACTCACTAATTTTTTAACAAAATTCATTAAAATTAGTAAAGACACTTCAAATTCACAAAGATTTATTTAAGGCCCTCCTTTTAGTGCAAATGAAACCTTGTCTGTTGATGCCTAGAAGTGTATTTAAAGTATTTGTAGAGTGTTTTGAGACACTCTTCTCATTTATAAACTCAAATTATCCATTGCATCAACATCAGGTTGTGATATTCTTGATACCTATGGTGGACTAATGGCAAAACAAATGAACTATTTCATAAAATTTATAATGTAACTATTTGGTTGTTGGGAGCAACTATGGCCTAATAACTTGCTTATAAAATGAGAGTAATATAAAATAAATGAAGTGAATTATTATTAAATTATAATTCTAAATCTAATCTAATATTTATATTCACAATGGAAGCTAAACTAAAATGAATTGATTAAAGAGTGAGCAATAGGAAGGGTAAGGCAAATAAGAAAGATATTGTTGATCTTCAATCCAGACATTATGACAAAGTTTAAATTTCATCCAAACATAAAATTAAACTAATATATGACATTAAATATATTAAACTCAAATCCTATCACACATTAGGAAAACATTTAAGGATAACAACAAAGAATGAAAATAAGAACCAGATTCACTTTAAAGAATTACTCCTACAAATAAATTGTATAGGCACATCAACAAGAAGAGCAATGAAAATAAAATGAACCAAATATATTTAAATCAATAAAGAATTAGCAAAAATTAACAATTATATATTTAAAGGTGCACATCAAGAATCCATAAAACCATTCAAATCTAAAAATTAGACAAATTAGTCTACAGAGTAGCCATAATAACAATTACACAAACAAAAATGAGACAATCCTTTCATAATTCTCTACTTATATTAATTTCTCAAAATTTTCACAAAGTTTTATTGATTTAAAACTCCAATTTTATAAAATACTAAAGAGGTATGTCGATCAATCATGTCAAATGATAATTGTACAAGTGTCATGGATAATTGCCTTTCTACAATGTTCTAAAACAAAACACTTTTTAAATAGACTAACCTATAAGGATTGCACTTTATCAAGTTAAACTTGCTCTTATAAAATAATATTATATTTTCAAAATATATATGTTTAGTTAGAAAAAAATATTCTAAAGTCAACAAATTTGACTTTAGGACTCCCCTATTGCTGAATTCTTTTGCTTCTGCTGCAAATCTTCATTCTATAGTGTTTCTCATCAATTAGCTTGTGGTTGACAATGGGTTCCATAAAGAGATATTTATTTTGATCTACTAAATCCTTGTGATCTTTATCTTATCTATCCAATTCCTCTTTTATGCTCATTACATCACTAATATTATCATCCATTGATAAAATCATCTACATGATCCTCTTGTTATCTAGCCCTATCTTGCCTATGCTTTAGTTCTTTACCTCCTGCACAAACTCATCATCTATGATTAAACTAAGTGGGTTGAGTGAAGTAGGATAATTAATTAAGATCCCCAATATGTGGGTTATCCTATCCTCTAAGTGTTTGGGATCACTTGGAAGGATTCCCATGCTCTTAGACCATACACTTAGAGCCTTGATCTTATCCACCAATATTGTTATGGCCATATTGAAATGTTCCATGATCACTATTCTAAACCTAGGGATTTGGTTATCTATTAAGACATTGATCAAATCCTTCACTTTGCTACTTGAATCTTGCCATTGGCTAACTTGGCTCATAGCCCTAGAACTCTGCTTGTTCACTATATCTTGTGTGGATTTTATGGCCTTCAAGGAGCTAAATAAATCATTCATGGTGGTATCAAATTGGGTGACCATCTCTCCTATTATTAACAAGATAGATTATTCTTCTAAATTATTTTTTATGCCCTTGATAGTAACATGTAGATATTTTGATTATGCCTAAGATAATTCAAGAGCATTTTCCTTAAAAATAGGGTCTTTGCTATGACTTTATCCAGACTTTTGAGTCAAATTGGTCAATGCCTTTGATATATCATTTCTTCACATCCTACCATGACTTTCTTCTCTATTACTATTTACAAGCTAGAAGTTTTTGGATCAAATTTGACTCCAACCATAGATTGAGTCACCTATGGGATAGGGATCTCAACTTGTGACGGAGCTACTAAATCACTTGGTGTAGGTAATATTATTGCCTCTTATTTTTGTATGGAAATGATCTATGGTTTAATCTCTTGATACACAAGAATTAATGGCTTTAACATAGCCCAAATATGATGCATAGTTGGAATTTTCTATAATCTAGGTTCATATAAGAACCATTATGGAATTGATGGTCCATATAACAAGTTTCTTCACTGAATAAATTGACTTCACTTAGAGGAGTAGTTAAAGTTGCTTTGGGTCTTTTTCCTTTACAAAAAATGACCAAATTATCCTTTTTTTTAGGGGTGTCAATAGGATCTAAGTCCAATACTTTCTCTTTTCCCTTATTTTCCTAAACCTTTATCTCCTCATCATCTAACTCTACCTCATAAGCTATTAATAGTATCTTAAGGGCATCCTCAATAGTCTCATTAGGATCTAATGTTATCATATGAAATTCTTCTTGATTTGTCTCTTATTATAATATTTTGTGAATTTCATGAGTTAATGAGCTAGCTATTTCACCTAGCCTTTTCTCTTTAGGCCTATGCTCTATCTATGTCTCTATTTAGTCACTGACTAATGAAGGCATATAAGATTATCCACTAATCAAATGGTACTATCTTGGTCCTAATTACTACCTATCACCTACTTTATGATTTCTCTCTAGTCTTGACTCAGGCCTTAGGTATTATTCCTTTACCCTTATAGTGACTTAAAATTAAGTATAACCTTTGATGTATATAGGATCAAAGGTAATAGGCTCATGATCATAGGGCACATTTAGGATTCCTTTTATTTTCAAATACTCCTTGACTTTTCCATAGGGGTCCCACTATTTAAGTTCATTAATTTGTAGGTTTAATGGTGATCTATGTTTTGATGCTACCTCAATACTATCCCATTATTTGAATATGGTATTTCCAATTGTCATTTGAAGCTGTGAAGGATTCCCTTTCTCTTGGTTTTACACATACCATTAATTCCATGGAATAGTTGGTATGCAACTTCTTATTCAACTAAATTTTTAGGGACATGTACATGTAGCTTAAGAGGATAATTTTGAGTTCCTTCAATCCTAATGACTATATATTATAGATATAACCATATATCCTATTGAGACCAACACCCCCCCCCCCATCTTTCTTTTTTGAAAAGGGGACCCCTATGACTATTTCTAGAACAACTATATTTTGGATTGAATATGAAAGATTGTTTTATCTTAAATTTTAAAGGTAAATAAATTTTGAAAAGGACATGAGATTTCATTTATCTGATTATGATCATGTTTTATGGATTAATGTTGATAATAATCATTTTCAAGGTGATTCATTGTAGGTTACATAGAAGAAGCCAAGGTTCCCAAGCAGTAAACCCTAGGGGTTTAAATTTAAATTTTCACAATAAAATTTAGTGGGAAAAATTATTTCCTTTCAGTTAAAACAACCTTAAGTCTAAATTTATATTAATCTTCAATTATTTTTTTAAACATAACTGAATATTAATTTAAAATCACGACATAAACCTGGACCTTTTTTCTCTTTTAAAACCCGAGAGCACTTTTGGATTAAATAAGTCTTGTTAAGGTTTAAGTGTATTTATGTTTGTAAACATGAACAAAATTTATAATTATAAACCTTAGGCTAAACCTTTATATATATCAGGCTTAACTTAAACCTCATGCACTTTTACAAATCCAATGCTTCTTTCTCAATCAGAGGATTTGATCTAAAGGTGTGAATCAAAGCTAACATCCAAAAGGACACCAATCACTATCAAGCACTTATATTATGATATGAAAATCCTCACTACCACAAAATATTTAATATTTTAGTACAAATAGACCCCAAATCCTTAGGAACTCCCTAAATCTTGACATGTGGCATTTGGTCATTAGACTAAAGCATTCCTATTGTCTTAAATTTGACAAGTTCACTCTCATCATTTGACATCCATGAGGATGTATTTGATGTTGCCAAACACATAAAATTTAGCTTAGATAATTTTTAAAGCCTAAACAAAGGGTGCATTTCTAAAAAACCATTTTAAGAAATTCTTAGCTTTATATAAAGACAAACCTAGTATATAAAGATCTTAGCCTAATTCATTTTGTGTTTTTTAACATAAAATTGTAAATGTTATTTTTAAGTCTAAGATTTATATAATAATAGAAATGATTAAAATGTATGCATATTTTAGGATCTAATGGAAATAACTTGCTCAATAGATTTGATCCAATGGTGTGTCAACCCTAAAGCATTCTAAAAAAGCTTATGGATAATGATTTGACCCTAGACAAGATCTAATGGCGATCGCTTGCTTACTGGATTTGATCCAATGGTGCAAAAAATTTAAGGAATTTTTAAAGGCCCCATGAGCTTGACACATGGTATAATTAGTGAGATTAAATATCTAAATATGAAGGAAATTCAAGGAATTAGATTTGGTTTTTCAATTCAAAATAAAGAGGACTTTCAAAAGCTAACAACTAGTCTTCAACTAGCATTTATGAAATTTTCCATGAAACTCATGGAACCCTGGCATATAGGCTCCACTTAAGCATGAAGGATAAAAGCGATAGATAAATTATGCTTGAAAATGTAGAGGACATGAGAATGAGGTCCCATCAAATCTAAGGCATGTATGAAATTAAGAGTTGGATATTTTTGCCATTAAATCTAAAAACCCTGAACCCTCTATAAAGAAAGACTTGAATCAGTTCAAATTGATTGCATAGCAATCAAAATAAGTACAAATAAAATTCAAATAAATTTCATTAGTGAAATATATAGTAACATGATGACTAAAATTTAGTGTCATCAATGGTCGTAGGTAGCAATAGATGAAAATTGAAGTGGAGCTCTATCTAACTTTAGATGGTGAAGGAAGGGTCTTTAAAGACACATAGTTAGATTTGACAAACTTGAATGTACATGGAATCAAGAATTGTTCTAAATTATTCTTCTTTATATAGGAGTTAAAACTAATTTCCCAAGAGGAAAAGAGGAATACTATAGTGTACCAAATATACAAAGACCTAGTCTAATTTAGCTGGCATGCCTTCACCATGTGGCTGATAAACTAGAGGAGATGCATTACATCTACCTTCTTGTTCCTATTTTTGTTGAATAAAAAATAGATGGAGAATATATTATCCATGAATTAAGTACAAATAAATTTTAATGTATAGTTCCCATGTCCTTTGAGGCTTATTATAAGCTCCCTTTGCCTCATGTCGATCTCCCATCCTTGAGAGGATGGACAAATTCCCAAAACATGGATTTAGTCCTCTCACCTTGGTTAATCCAAGGTTCCCATGTTTTTAGGTCCCATAATGGTGAGATTACTATTTATTAATTTAGGGAGGGTATTAGGGCAGCTATGACCTTATTTAACAGAGCCATTGGTGCCTCTTCTACTAATTATTTGATTAAGGTCTGGGTATCTTATTTCCATTTCATGTTAGAGCAAAACTTAACCCCTCCCATTGGAGACCTAATAAGTTTTTTTCTTGGCCAAAAAATTTATATCCATTAAGAGAAAGACCTCCAAGTAATAATTTATTCTATCTTACCTCTTGGATTCACTCTTAGCCTCTATTAATTTCCCTGGCATCCAAAATTGTTCCCCTAATGGTAGAATTGCCATTTCCCATCATTACTCCAAATTACATATATTCAAATATAGGAACTACATGAAATTCATATATGATGGTATCTTCCAAATAATTTTTGAGACAATCACTAGTATCCCTATGCCCAAGCTTCATCCTCTAATCAAAATACAAGTCGAGACCATGCGGATCTGTGCTTCCATCCAGATTATACTAATAGAAGGAATCATGGTACAACCATATAGATTTCCTATATATGTTCCAAATAAGCTTTTAGATCAATAAATTTATTCTCAAGTCATCTAGGGAATAGATTGGATATGCAAGAAGAATAAGAAGGCTTAGGTTCATCACTTTCTACTAGAAATTATCAAAATTATCATCAAGGATTGGAAACATTTAGAGATCATGGTGGTGTACAAGAACTCTTTTGATTTCTAACTAGATGACCTTAATATTTGGGACCCCAATGATATAGTGGATAACCATATTCAGGATTAAAAAAAGTCCCAAAAACTAAGTATAAACATCAACTAGGTGTGGGAGATGGTATTTATACAAAGGCAAGGAACTTTGAAGAAGTCCTATATAGGGTTAAAAACTACAACATCAAATTATAACATAGGTTGGCTAGGTATAATAAGCCCTTAAGAGAAATATGGCAATTAAATCCCTTATATTATCACTTATTTCTAGGGCCATCTAGGATTGCACATCAAGAGACACCTATTAGAGGATAATCTTCTAAGCCTCACTAGTAGAAAGAATTGACAAAGTCACCCTAGGTTTGGTAACATGAGGATGTAAAAGGAAAAGGTAAATATGTGATTCAAGAGTCCATCATAGAGCATAGACTTGGTGAAGGTCCCCAAATTTAGGCATCCCCACTAAGGTCATCTTTCCTAGTAGAGGTTATTAGCATGAGTGCTTTAGAAACTAGAGAAATAGTGGAAAGTGCCCTTATTAACATCATAGATATGTATGGTTTTAATAAGGAAGAGGATCCATATGAGGAAGTAATCAAAGAATTAGTTTTATTAGATGGAGGAAAGAGATAAGAAAAATTGGCCTTAGTTCCTAGTATCGAGAAAGAGGCCTAGGTTAACTTTCACTCACCCTACTAGTGAAATTAACCTCTTTAATGATGATAATCCTATTTATGGACAAACTATTCCTGATTGGTTTGTTTATGGGAAGTTGAAAAAAATCCCATCTCTTTCTCCTTCATTAGCTTTGACTCAATTTGACATGGATTTTTAGGATAATGTCAAGCCTTGGAATCAGTATATTCTAAATAGATAAGTAGAGAGAAGGATCTAGATCCTTCACAACAAGGAAATCCATGGGATTAACACCCCAAGAGCCTCTGGGAGTTCAAATGTAGATATTATTGAAAAGTGATAAGTAAAGGATTCTAACCCTTAGGTCCATTTCAATATAGATACTTCAACTCTTGAGAGATTAGTGACCAAGAAGGTTACTATTGGTATTCAGGAGTTCACCTTTTAGAAGGTAGAACCATTTTTAGGCTTAGCCTCTATTCTGGGGTAGGCAGTAGGTCAACATATTATATTTCAAGATGTAGCTAGTATGGTACTATCCCAATCAATAATGACCATGGCTAGAGTTTAGGGAATGAAATAGAAGATTCTCAGCTTGGAGAAAGAAAAACAAGATTTAGAAGCTTAAGTCCTTTCAATTCCTAAGGATGTATTGTAAGTGCTAAATAAATTTTTTATGGATGTATTCAATAATTTGAAAAGCATCAAGCTTATATTGAGTACTTTAAACCATCAAACTGAGATGGAAAAATCCTTAATCACCCAATGGTAGGATTCTCAAGCTCAAATGGAGGAGATTATCAAGGTACATAAGACAAAGCAGGCCTTGGACTTTAAGATTATCAAACTTAGACATCTAGACATCTTCATGGTAGTTTTGATGGATAAGTAAGAGGATTTGATCACTTGGATAAATCATGTCAACAACTTCATCAAGAGAGACACATGCTTGGTAACCTGGATTGAGAAACTTTTGGGGAATCTACTAGATAACCCTTCTCAAATCACTACTATAGGCCTGATTAGTTATGAAAAATTCAAGTAAAGAGTTGGTGTTCACATTTAAGGCATTAGATATAATAAAGGACATTCAACCAAGGATGACTAGAAGATCCTTGATATCATTATTTCTGTAGGGAAGCAAATTGTAGAAGCACAATGTATCAATGAACTTGTATTTTGGGTTGATAATGAATTTGACAAGTTAGTAAATCAAGAAGAGGATTGTCTAATGAAGCCTATAATGGATTTTGAACTAATCAAAGAGAAAGAAACCAAGGTAAAATAATTCCTCAGATAGGGATAATTGAAGGGCCCACCAATGAAATTCCTAGAAGAATATTTTATTTGTAAAACATATGCTAGTCTATTAGCATATACTTATTCTTGTTAAGTTGGCATGAAAGATTTTTGCATTATGTCTTTGTATCAATGATAGTTATCTTTATCCACATCTAGATATTTTGAAAGTTAATTGGTTAACCACCTATGTTTCCTATAAATAGGTATATGGTTACCATTTTAGGGATATAGAGTTTTTGAGAAATTGTATACCATGAGCATTTAATATAACTAAAGAATTTTGAAAATATTTTATATATAGTTTGTTAAATGTCCATGTTATCTCTTAATTGTAGATATTCATCTTAAATTTGAATGATTCTTCTTGTCTTGAGTTACATTTTTTGTCATAGGTTGTTAATTCATTCTACATCCTAGATTAACTATAAATATCTCACGTATACTTTATTTTATTTGATTTGCATTTGGATGTACTTTGGTTATTCAGATAAAATTAGCAAATGTTTAAATTAAAATTGGTTATTACTTATGTTCATAATTTTCCTCTAAATTTTTCTTGATTTGTGATGTAATTTGAGCTTATGTTGTTTTATAACATAAATTGGTTCATGTGTGCTCAAGATAATTGGAATATTGTCATAATATTTAGGATGAATATCTATAATCATGTTTTTTTATTACTTTACCCTTCTCTTTTCTTATTTTTATCAAGTTTCACTTTAGCTTAAAGATAATTATTAATACTCATTTAATTTAGCCTCTAAGTCATCAAACTATTAAGTATATAAATATTTAAACCCTAGTGACTCCCAACCACAAAATCAAGTAAATATTATGGAAAATTATCATACTTTACTTCTATTCCACCACATACATCACTAAATTTTCACAAACTATAAATCATTCCTTGGATTTTCCAAATCCTAAAATGAGAAGTGTTCATCAACACTAAAGAGCACTTGTGGTACATTTTGAACAATAAATAGGAGTAGCTCCACTGGCACTAGAAGGAGGGCCCATATTTAAAGATGATTAATATTTTTTGGGTGTATTTAGTCAAAATTACTCTACATTTTACATGATTATGTTTCTTTTAGCATAAATTGTGTAAAGATTGGTGACCTTTACGGAAATATAGCTTTTGGTGCTAAGAATTTATTAGTATTTGGAGTTAGGATGGCTCTTTTTTTTTTAAATTGATAATTCATTGACAATAAGAGGTTATTTGAGTCATAAGTTGTAAATATTTGTCATCTTTTCATAATTCCATACATCTTTGAGATTTTTTAGTTAAATATTGATGTCCTTTATTCTCTTATGAACAATTTTTTTCAAATTAAGCTTAGTGTGCATATTATTTTTCATTATTTGGAAATTAATGTGTTACACCATGTTTCAAAATAGGATCATTAATATTCAAGATGTAATTACCAAGGATTAGGACTAGATCACATTCAGAGATTAGAGAACCCTTACTTGAATTAAAAATCCATAGAAGGACTAGGAAAGATAGAGGTAAGCGTAGGTATTCTAAATCTATACCATCATCATTGTTGAAATGGATTCCTATGATTGATATTCATCTAAACATGGAATGGCTTGGAAGTTCCCCTATCAATATACCAGGTGTAGTTCATGATTTACCATGTAATCCTAAAAAATATTTGCCAATATTTAGTCCAACTAGTATTATGACTGCTGAAGAACATGTTAAATATTTAAAAGCTACATTAATATTGTTAAATGTTATTCATAAAGATGTATCATGTATGTTATTCCATTTACATTCAAATATGTTGCATATGGATGGTTCCTTAATATTCCTGATAATTGTATTATCTCATGGAATAACTTTGACACTACTTTTATTGATCAATTTGGAAAGATCATA
Organism: Torreya grandis; assembly: GCA_037957365.1. Classification (NCBI taxonomy): domain Eukaryota; kingdom Viridiplantae; phylum Streptophyta; class Pinopsida; order Cupressales; family Taxaceae; genus Torreya; species Torreya grandis. The sequence goes on along the minus strand of JARHVA010000440.1, from coordinate 3,882,730 downwards.
AACCCTTGTCTCATCTATCATAAATTTAAAAATATTAAGATAGATACAATCAAACCTATTAGGTCCTTTAAAGCTAGGTTTCAAAAGATGTTTAGTCAGACCATGAATCCATATAAACCTAATGAAGCTTTAACTTTGGAGGTTTATAAAGATGCTATTGACCCCATGACTTCTATGTTTCTAAAGATAGCCCTTATAGTTATCATCACATTGGCTCAAGCCTATTCTGAAGTAGTGGTTATTAGTAACCAAATGCAACCCCAAGGATATATGGCTTATTATATCCCAAATGTTAATCATCAAATGCCTACATTAAACCTTTTCCCAAATAATGACCAAAATGCTCTAACATTAAACCAATTCCCTACTTTGAATGTATTTCCTAATAGTCATGCTACTCCTAATCAAAATTTAAGTTTCTTGAGTCATCAAGATACTAATAGATCCCATGTCAATGACTAGAAGGCCTTAGTGCCTATCAATGGCATTAACAATAACCAAGGTCAAAATTTCAAGGTTTTAAAAAATGAGAATGAGTCTATATTAAAAATGGTACAAAAGCATAGCATGGATTTTTTGCAATTGGTTGGTAATGCTAATACCTTCCTATAGTAAAAATAATACATATATAAACCTCACTTATATTGCCTCACCAAATTAATGTAGGTTGCATGCTACTTCCAAGCATGGTGAGATTGATACATTAAGTTTTGTAAAGCCTTTGAAGCTTTTCAAGAAGAACTTGACACATTTGAAGTGGTTTTAAATAAAGATGCTACTATAAATTCTTCTATATCTAAACCATCTAACCAATTGCATATGGTGGAAACTTTTTGATTCCCTTTTCAAGAGGATAATGAGCCTGAGAATATTCTTGAGGAGATTCAAGCATTCCAAATTTCATATCCTCTAAGAAATAATAACAACTGACTACCTCTACTCCTAAAAATTATTGAACCCCTCTAGACACTACATCAAGGAATAATCCTGAACCCCCTCTAAATATTGATCCTCTAAGAAAAACTAGCTATAATATTATGGAAGATATGAAATAGATTAAAGCCAATATCACTCTACATGAGCTAACTTAGATCATAGAACAAAGATACATACTATTAGAATCTTTGTCTAAGAAAATTGGAAATCCCCCTAAGAATGATAGTGCAAATGCACAAGTAATCAAAGTAGAGTCTCCACCATTTTTACTTACAATCAGGATATTTAGGAATAATGTTCATAACTGTCTTTTAGATTTTGGAGCCTCAACAAACATTATGCCTACTGGGATATGTGAACAACTTGGGTTAAATCCAATCAAGTCTGATTGGGTAGTTACTCAATTGGATAAATCTAGAGTTAAGTTTATAGGGGAATTATTGAAAGTGAATATATAGCTAACTAGTGAACCCATGGTTCAACAATTCATTGATATCCAAGTGGTAGAAATTTTAGTGCTTATGGATTGCTCTTAAGTAGAGAATGGATTAAGGCCTTAAATGGTTACATGTATACTAATTTCTTACACTTATGGATTCCTTGGAAAAGTGTGCCAAATCAAATAAGAGTAGAAAGGGAACCCAAAATGTTACACATGATAACGAAATACAATGTTGTCAATGAAAGGTTAAACTTCCTAGATTTTGATTTGGGAGTTTTCACTTTAGAAATTGTAAAAGATCTAGTTTCTAAGAGTTCTCCTCTAATTTTTGGTTTGTGGAAGTTATACATTGATGGTGCCAAATGAAAATTAGGATTAGGATCTGGTATTATATTGATAGATCCTTCAAAAAAGAAATACCATACAACTTATAGGTTACAATTCCCTTACACCTATAAATTTGAGTATGAGGATCTCATCCTAGGACTATAATTTGCCATTAAGCACAAAGTTAAATAACTCTTTTTTTATGGATATTATAAACTTATAGTTAATAAATTAAGGAGTAGGTACCAATGTAAGTTGTCCTATCTTAAGAATTACAAATTTATAATTTGGGACTTAGTGGAATATTTTGTTGCCTTTAATATCTCATATGTTCCCAGGGAAAAAAACCAATTTGATAATGAGATTGATTCTACTGTAGCTAACCTCATACCTAATCACAATCCTAAAAAATGTAGTATTGAGCTTGTACTATGTCCTTTAGTCCCTGATAACATAAATCATTTCCAAGTTTTCAATGATGATCAACAAATCATATATTTCTTAACTAATTATGGAGCTTTTGAATCTCACATTATTGATGAGGTTGATGAAACTTTTATTGATAAGGAACTTAATGGTAAAATCATCCAACTAAGTGACAATAAGATACCTAAAGGGATGATTTCATTAGAAAGACTATTTGATCTTGACAAGATTTTTGAAGTAACTAAATAACCCAAGGTAAATGGTAGAGATTATCATAAAACAAATATTGGCTCACATGACCAGCCCCAAATGGTGAATATAGGGAAGGCTTGCATTGAAATGGAAAATAGAAAAGCTAGAGAGTTGTTTACTATTAGGTTGTGGAGCTAAAAGCTTCACTGATGCAGACATGGAGGAGGTTGCAGATGAGTTGCGGAGTGTGACAGACACCAGCGTCGATTAGGCAAATCGACGACAGCATATAGGAGATAGGAAGCAACCAACGTCGGTCAGAGATTGGCCAGCATCGGCACCCCCAGGTAGATAGGGACCGACATCGATCACCTGTGTGGTTCGACTGTGAGTATATTATGGGTAGTTAGTTGACAAACCAAGTGTTTGCATGATGAGAGGCAATTTAGACTGAGAGTTGTGGATCTAATTATTGTAATTAGATGTCTAATCATTGTTTGGATGAGATATATATATAATAGACTCATGGTTATATTGGAAACTTGTGCTAGGGAGTAAGAGAGCAAAAAACTCCTTCAGAGAGAGGTAGAGCAATGGTGCGTTCCTCCTAGTGCCTCAGTACCAGGTGTGGGTGCTGGATTGGAGAATCAACAGGGTTCTTCATGTATGTATGATCTTGGTCATCAAGTGAGCATGGCCTTTATAGGAGATCTACATGGTAAGTAATATTGTTGATCTGCAGGTGTATGTGTGTGCAAGGTGAAGGTTCACAGGTGTGCAGAACCAAGTTGATTTGCAGGTGTGCAAGATTAGATAAGATAGCAACACAATAGGGAGCAGAATCAGGTAGGATCTACTTGGAGTACAGGTGTGTACTCAGATAGAGCAAAGAGGAAGGCAAGGGAGTTCCTTCCATAAGTATGGTCTTTTGAGGTGCAGGTTATTGCAAGTTCATGGGAGATCTACTTGAAGTACCTTGAGTACTTGTGGAGTGCGTGGAACACTTGTGGTGTGCGTGGAGCACTGGAGGTGAACACCAACTCTGTGTTTGAGTTGTGTGTTGGGACCTAAGAGAGAGAGCTTTGAGGAGAGAATTACTATTCACTTGAGGTGTGGGAAGCCTCTGAAGAGGTGGTGGAGAAGAAGTGGCATCTTCTTTATTATATTCTTTTCTTCAAGAGTTTTAATACAAGTTGTGTATTGTCTCTCATATCATGTGTTATTTCTGAATTCTAGTTACTTATGATTCTGGTTAATTTCTGCATATTAAGTTGCTTGGTTTGGTAATCAATTGTGTGCTTCTAGTGTTTCATATCCCTGACAAGTGGTATTAGAGATTTTGGTTAGGTTACTGACAAGTGGTATCAGATCCAAGGTTGCAGGAAGCAGGGTTTGTGTTTGGTTACAGGTCACTCTCAAGGGTTTCTGATTGAGTGGGAGTAGAGCAATGGCAGATGAAAGTAAGCTAAGAATGGAGGAGTTGAAAAGTATAGATGGTCACTTATGGTCCCATGGAAAGAAAGAGCAGGTAAAAGAATATTGTTGGTTTGTGGAAGATCAACATGAAGAAACTAAAGAAGTAGATGTAGCAGGTGTTGTTACACAGGATGCTCTGGGAGGTTTCTTGGATAAAGTTGAATCTTGGATAAAAGATTCGGTTGCCTCTTTCCATGTAGCCCCAGGTAGAGGAGCTGGTGAGCCTTGCCAAAGAATTGGCAAAGGGGAAGTGAAGATGAAATTGTAGGTGGCCAACACACAGGTGTTGATGAAGGTCATGCAGGTCCCAGGTTTGGAGATATGGCTAATTTCTTCAAAAAGATTGGGTGATGAGAGATGCATAAGAACTCTCATAGCGGATGCACTTGAATTAGCTGGTGGTAAGAAAATAGGTACTCTTTATTTACTTGTTTATATTACTGATTCTTCTTCTATTGCAGAGACGTGTTTCGTAGGCTTGGTCGCATGAGCAGGAAGGAGATGCATGTTCTTAAGCGGAAGATAGATATATTTGACAGGCTTAAGAAATGGAAAGCCTTGGTGTTTATGGAGGAGATGGTGGATAGAAACCAGTGGATGGTACTGGATACTTTTGAGCAAAGTAGTTTGGACATGGGTTTTGATTCAAAGGAGCTTGCGGGTAAAAAGTCATCACTCACAGGCGAACACAGGTACCGGCGTTGGTCAGGAGGAACCGGCATCGAACAGATAGGTGCCGATGTTAGTCATGTGCAGACCAAAGCTGGTGATGTCAGGTAGGGTAAGACTGATGTCGGTCAGAAGGACTGACATCAGCAACAGGGACACCGATGTCAGTAGGGTCAGTAGTTAGGGATAGATGCATGGGAACTGACGTCGATCAGATGCAGAGTGTGGAGTGACCGAGGTCGGTCACTGTAATGGATTTTGGGTGGATAGCACACTGTCAAGGAGTCTCAAACACCCATATAGAGGATTGAAGACATAAGTAGGCCCTCAAATTCATTGTTCCTCTTCTTTATACTCGTTGCTGATTGTAGAGTAGGAAGGATCTAGGAAAGAGGTGGGAGCATGGCAGGGATATGATGCAGAACCAAAGGGGAGTTTTGGTAGGGTTGCCAGCCGATGCGAGAGCATAGAGATGAATGGATTCCTTAGTTGAAGAATAGAGTGAATGGACACATGAGATGGAAGACCAGGCATATGGTCTTGAGGGAGCTGCAGGATAGTGGGACATGACTGACAGGTGGTACCAGGTGGATGACAAAGTAGGGCTTAAGTCAATGTCAGTATAACCATTATGTTTGTCTTACCAGGTGGATGATGGTCACAACATTATCCTGCTGTTGTATGTGGAGGATGAACTTGGTACAGGTTCAGACATATAGGGTTTTGCTGAGCTAAGGGTAAGGTTAGTTCAGTGGCATGTCATGAGGAGTTTGGAGCAGCAAAATTCTTTGACGTGGGAGACATGGAGATCATAGGTTGATTTTGTCTCCAGTGGGAGCTGATGTGAATCAGGTGTTGGCGAGGTTCATGATGCAGAGCTGGAGCCACTAAGGGTTGGACAGGTACAGTGTCCAAAATCACATGAGGTCTGGTATAGACCTGAGTATTCCCATTCAGTGGGAGCTGTCAGAGAGTTAGGAGCCAATTCGGGGAAGTGGGTTCTCAGGTATTTGAGAGGGACTAGTAGCAGGGATTCATGCTATGTAGGGTCAGGACTTCACTACATGGGTTTGTAGGTTTGGATGTGGTAGGGTACTCGGATGACATGAGGTACACCATGGGATGTGTGGTGGGTTGTCTTCAGGATTGATCTTGAAGAGGGATATAAACCAGGAAACAGATTAGATGGGGTACAGGTATAGGTACAGTGTAGCTATTTATCTCCAAGTGGGAGATTGTTAGGTTGTGGAGCTAAAAGGTTCACTGATGCAGACATGGAGGAGGTTGCAGAGTGTCACAGACATCGGCGTTGGTTAGGCCAACTGATGATGGCATATAGGAGACAAGAAGCAACCGACGTCAGTCAAAGATCAGCCGGTGTTGGCACCCCCAAGTGGATAGGACTGATGTCGGTCACTTGTGTGGTTTAACTCTGAGTATATTACAGGCAGTTAGTTGACGAACCAAGTGTTTGCATGATGAGAGCCAATTTTAGACTGAGAGCTGTAGATCTAATTATTGTAATTAGATGTCTAATCATTGTTTGGAAGAGATCTATATAATAGACTCATGGTTGTATTGGAAACTTGTGCTAGGGAGTAAGAGAGTAAAAAACTCCTTCAGAGAGAGGTAGAGCAATGGTGCGTTCCTCCTAGTGCCTCAGTACCAGGTGTGGGTGCTGGATTGGAGAATCAACAGGGTTCTTCATGTATGTATGATCTTGGTCATCAAGTGAGCATGGCCTTTATAGGAGATCTACATGGTAAGTAATATTGTTGATCTGCAGGTGTATGTGTGTGCAAGGTGAAGGTTCACAGGTTGCAGAACCAAGTTGATTTGCAGGTGTGCAAGATCAGATAAGACAGCAACACAATAGGGAGCAGAATTAGCCAGGATCTACTTGGAGTACAGGTGTGTACTCAGATAGAGCAAAGAGGAAGGCAAGGGAGTTCCTTCCATAAGTATGGTCTTTTGAGGTGCAGGTTATTGCAGGTTCATGGGAGATCTACTTGAAGTACCTTGAGTACTTGTGGAGTGCGTGGAGCACTTGTGGTGTGCATGGAGCACTGGAGGTGAATACCAACTCTGTGTTTGAGTTGTGTGTTGGGACCTAAGAGAGAGAGCTTTGAGGAGAGAATTACTGTTCACTTGAGGTGTGGGAAGCCTCTGAAGGGTGGTGGAGAAGAAGTGGTATCTTCTTTATTGTATTCATTGAAATGGAAAATAGATTCTGGTTAATTTCCACATATTAAGTTGCTAGGTTTGGTAATCAATTGTTGCTTACAAAATATATGGATGTAATTGCTTAGTCTTGTGAATATTTGAAAATATTTAACCTGAGGGTCATTACTCATACTTTACCTCTTCAAGAAGGTTCTAAACCCTTTAGACAGAAGAAAAGGCTAGTCAACCTTGTTTTAGAACCCATGATTTTTAAATAAGTCAAGAAAATACTAGATACAAATATCATTTTTCCTATGAGGCATTCCATTGGGGTTGTAAACCTAGTCCCAGTCAAAAAAAGAATGGAGAAATAAGATTATGCATATATTTTAGAATTATGAATAGAGAATATAAAAAGGATAATTACCCTTTACCTTCTCTAGACCAAATTATCTAAACTATTTTAGGATCTTCCATGATGTCCTTTTTGGATGGATATTCTAGATATAACTAGGTGCTTGTTGCTCTAGAAGATAGGATGAAAATAACTTTTACTACTAAACGAGGAACATATTCTTACAAGAGATGCCTTTTTGATTAATTAATGTAGGGGAAATTTTTAAAGGGCCATCGACCATGTTTTCCAAATTTTAGTGGGTGAGTGTATCATCATATATATGGATGATCTTATAGTATTTTATAGAAATAGAAAGGAACATATCATAAATTTGAGACAAGTATTCGATAGATGCAAGAGGTATGGTGTATCTCTTAACCGTAATAAGAGTATATTCTATGTCATAGAAGGAAATTTTTTGAGACATATCATTACCAAAGATAGGATTTCTATAGATCTTGATAGAGTAGAGGCCATCTCTAAAATTGGGTTTCCCAACAGCCAAAAATAACTTAAGTCATTCTTTGGCAAGATTAGCTTTATGAGGAATTTTATTTTAGGCTTCACTGAGATTGTCAAACCTTTGAATGATATACTTAAGAAAGATTCTATAATTTCTTGGAATGAATAATCTAAGAAGGCCTTCACTGACATTAAGAAGGCAATCACTAAAGCTCTAGTCCTCATAAGTCTTGATTTCTCAAAAGATTTCTATCTATATTCATTTTCTTCTAAGCATACTATCACTATAGTGTTAACACAAAAAGTTGATGGGAATTATCATCCCATAGCTTTCATGAGAACCAACTTAAAAAATGTAGAAGTGAATTATTCTATGATTGATAGGCAAGCTTATGCATTGGTAAAGGCAATAAAAAAATTTAGACATTACCTCCTTAGAAACAAGGTACATGCCATATTACCTGATCTAGCTATAAAACTTATGTTGAGTCAGAATGAACTCAGATCAAGAAGAGGTAAGTGGATGGAAATTATATAAGAATATGATATAGAGATGAAAATAACCAAATTAGTGAAATGTCAAGGTTTAGTGCAGATGATCGCTAGTATTGACCCAAAATTCCATGTCATGTAAGTAGATCAATGAAACTTCTAGCCCAATGAGTGGTATGACTCTATTACCCATTTACTTATCAATGATGTTTGCCCCATTAGATTTATAAGACAATAAAAGAGAGATGTGAGGCTTAAAGTAGCTCATTACCTCATCAAGAATGGAGTCTTGTATAGGAGGAACTTTGTGGAAATTTATTTGAGATGTGTGTCCAAGGAAGAAACAGCTTGGATTATGACTACCTTCCATGAAAAGCTAGGAAGTGGACACACTTCAAGAAGAACCACAAATCATAAGATTTTTAGTGCTAGATATTATTGGCCCACCCTCTTCAAAGATGATTGTAATAATGTGAGGGATTTTCATTCATGCCATAGTTTTAGCACAAATGGGCCAAAGGTAGCCATGCCTTTACAACCATTGATGGTGGATAAACCTTTTTCACAATGGGAATTAGACTTTATGGGAGTAATCAACCCCAATTATTCTAAAGCTCGTAAGTATGTCCTAAATGTTATGGACTATTACACTATATGGACTGAGGTAGTGGCCACTAAGCAATGCATAATAGAAGAGGTGATCAAATTTCTTAGAGGAAAATATTTGTACTAGATTTGGAACCCTAGTTTCTTTGGTTTGTGACAATGGATCTGCATTCATTTTTATTGAAATGATAGAATGGGATTATGACCAAGGCATTTCCCTCAATTTTTCTTCCAATTAGTACCCTCAAGGAAATGGTGTTTCTGAATCCACAAACAAAAATTTGATGAAATCTATCAAGAAATCTACTGAAGATAGACCTAGAACATGGCATAAACTTCTGAAGTTTGCATTATGGGTACATCAAATTAGGCTCAAACAAGATCTCAAGGCTTCACCATTTTTTTGGGTATATGGTTAGGAACCTATCTTTCCCACCACCTTGAAGTTTCCTATGTTCACATTCATGTAAGAATACATGGATGACAACCAATAACTTTCTAATTATAAGCTATTAGACATCATTCAAATGGAATATGCTAGGGAAAAGGCATTTATAGACTTCAATAGACACCAATCAACTATGAAAATATTGTTTGATAAGAGATCTATAGTGAAGGTATTTAGACAAGGAGACCTAGTCCTTCTTTGGGATAAGGCATCAAAACCTAAAGGCAAACATGGTATGTTCACTCCTTTATGGATTGGCCCTTACCAAATTGCAGAAATCTTGGGAAATAATACTTTTAGGGTGAAAGATCTCCAAAGATCAGACTTTACTTTACCCACCAATGGGAAATACCTTAAGCATTACTTTTATACTACCCCACTATGGGTATTCATGGAATAAATGTGTAAGATTATTAAATTTAGAATAGGTAGGCTAGTTAGTTTCCTTTCTTGATTTGCTTTTTCTTCCGTGTTGGGCTTGTCTATATTTGTTTGTTTGTGTTTTGTTTCTTCCTACTTGGTGGTGTTCCTTGGTTATAGTAATGTCTCGTAATATTGTGTTTGGTTTGTAATTACTCAAAAGTGTGGATATGAATCTTACAAAAGTGAACATGAGGTGGAAATAAAGCATCATGAAGCAACCATAATAATTAGTATAGATTGGTACATGAACTCATTATCTCACAAAGATTTAAATCTTATTCTAAATGAAAACCTATTTTTAAGAAGGGTTATATGTATACAATGTGAATTTAGTTTATTAACTCATATTCATGCTTACACTTAAAACACATCCTTGTCATCGACTAAAGTTTTAACTAAAGGAGAGTATCCTAATGTCAGGGCAATTCACCAAATCCTTAAAACCAGGCTGTATTGGTTTCTAACCTTTGGAAAAGACCTAAAAAATGTATAAAAAAAACTTATTGCAAAATCTATAAAAATAGAAGAAAAGGTGATACAGGTAACCTCCACCAAGGCTATGGATGCATGGTTGGTAGTGGAGCAAGACCTTGAGTAGAACCAAAGGTATCTCTATCAGGGCTATAGATCCCTCACTGATAGTAGAGAAATGATAAATCCTCTCTTGAACTAAGAGTTGTTATTCTCAAATAATATCTAAAGTGATCAAATACAAGTACAATGGACTAAAAGCTAAGAACCTAGAATTTTTTTATTGAAGTTCTTGACAAATAGTAAATGGAATCTAAGCACACACTGGATGTTTATGTTTTAATATCTAAGTTCAAATTTTACACATAAGAAACTTGTTTCAATTAAAATTTAATTTAGGAGAGATTATATGTCTAAATGGGATATAAAATTTATGTCCATGTTTAAACTAGAGCCTTGTGTTCCAAAATATTTATATGTTGCCCCTGTGATTCACCATTTGTTGAGACAAACACCCCCCATCTTTATTTTTAGAAAAGGGGACCCATGTAAATGTTTCCAAAACAACTGTATTCTGGATTAAATTTGAAATATTGTTTTATCTTAAATTTTAAAGGTAAATCAATTTTAAAAAGGACATGAGCTTTGGTGTATCTGATTATGATCATGTTTTATGGATTAATGTTGCTAATAATCATTTTCAAGGTGGTTAATTATAGGTTCCATAGAAGAATCTAGGGTTCCCAAGCAATAAACCCTAGGGGTTTGAATTTAAATGTTCATGGGAAAATTTAGTGAGAAATCTGATTTCCTTTTGGTTAAAACAACCTTAATTCTAACTTTATATTAATCTTCAATTATGTTTTTAAACATGACCAAATATTAATGTAAAATCATGACTTAAACCTAAACCTTTTTTCACTTTTAAAACTTCAGAGCCCTTTTAGATTAAATAAGTCTTGTTAAGGTTTAAGTGTATTTATGTTTGTAAACATGAGAAACTTTTAAAGGTCTAAACCTTAGGCTAAACCTTTATATATATTAGGTTTAACTTAAAACTCATGCACTTTTGTAGATTTGACACTTCTCACTCAATTAGAGGATTTGATCCAATGGTGCAAATCAAAGCTGACACCCAAAAGGACACCAATCACTATCAAGCACTCAAATTATGATCTAATGCTCCTCATTAAATTGAAAGCTTTAATCTGACTATGTGTATCGACCCCAAAGCCTTAGGAACTCCCAAAATATTGACATGTGGCATTTGGTCAATGGACTAAAGCATTTCCATTGTCTTAAATTTTACAAGTTTTCTCCTATCATTTAACATCTGCAAGGATGTATTTGATGTTATCAAACCCATAAAATTTGACATAGACATTTTTTAAAGACTAAAAAAGGGAGGCATTTATAGAAGAAACTTTTAAGAAATTCCTACCATTTTACGAAGACAAACCTAGTATATAAAGAACTTAGCCTAATTTATTTTTTGTTTTTAATATAAAATTCTAAATGTCATTTTTAAGCCTAAGATTCATATAATCATAGAAATAATTAAAAGGTATGCATCTTGAAGGATCCAAAGATGATTGCTTGTTCACTAGATTTGATCCATTGGTGCATCAAACTTGAATCCTTCTAAGAAGGCATATGATTAATGATCTGACCTTAGCCAAGATCCAATGGTGATAACTTGCTCATTGGATTTGATCTAATAGTATGATGAATTTGAGGAATTTTCAAAGGCCCCAAGAGCTTGACACATGACATAATTAGTGAGATTAAATATCAAAATACCAATGAAATTCAAGGACTTAGATTCAGTTTTTCAAATCAAAATAAAGAGGACTTTTGAAAGATAATGTCTAGTTTTCAACTAGCATTTATGAAATTTACCATGAAAGGCATGAAAACCTAATACATAGGATCCACATAAGCATGGAGGATCAAAATGAAAGATATCTTATTCCCAAAAAAGTGGAAGACATGAGAATGAGGTCCCATCAAATCTAAGGCACATATGAGATCAAGAGTTGGATATTTTAGCCATTATAGCTAAAACCCATGAACCCTCTATAAAGAAAGACTTGAGTTAGTTTAAATTGATCTCATAAAAATCAAAATAAGTACAACTCAAATTTAGAGCAAGTGCTGTAGTGAAATATTTAGTAACATTATGACTAAAATTTTGTGTCATCAATGGTAGTGGGCAAGCAACAAATGAAAATTGAAGTAGAGCTCTAACTTTAGATGGTGAAGGGGGTCTTTAAAGACATAGAGTTATATTTGATAGCCTTGAATGTACATGGAATCAATAATTGGTATGAATTATTCTACTTTATAGAAGAGTTTCAACTAACTTCCTTGGAGGAAAATAGTAATGCTACGATGCACCAAAGATACAAAGACCTAGTATCAATTCAACTAGCAGGCCTTCATCATGTAGATACTAAACTAGAGGTAATGCATTTGATCAACCTTCTTGTTCCTATTTTTGTTGACTTTAGAATATATGGGTAATGTATTATTCATGAAGGAAGTACCAATAAACTTACTTGTATACCTCCCATGGCCTTTGAGGCTTACTATAAGCTCCCTTTGCCTCATGTCGATCTCCCATCTCTGAGAGAATGGAAAAATTCCTAAAATTTGGATTCAATACTCTCACCTTAGTTAATCCAAAGTTTTCATGTTTTTAAGTCCCCTAATGGTGAGATTCCTATTGCCTAATTTAAGGAGGGTATTAGGGTAGCTATGACCTTATTGAATATATTTTTTGTTGCATCTTCTACTACTTATTTGAGTAAGGTCTAGGTATCTTATGTCCATTGCATGTTAGAGTAGAACATAACCCCTCCCATTGGATACCAAATAAGTTTTTTCTTGGCCAAACAATTTACAACCATCAAGAGAAAGATCTCCAAGCAATTCTTTATGATGTTTTACCTCTTGGATTTAATCTTATCCTTTATTAATTTCCATGGCATCTAAAATTGGTCCCCTGATGGTAGAACTACCATTTCCCATCATTAATCTAAATTGCATATATTTAAATATAGTAATCACATGAAATTCATATGTGATGGTATCTTTCCAATAATTTTTGAGATAATCACTGATATGCCTATGCCCAAGCTTCATCCTCTAATCAAATGACAAGTGGAAACCATGGGGGATGTGTGGTTTTATTTAGATTGCACTATAATAAACATAGAAGGAATCATGGTCCAACCATATAAAATGCTTATATATGTTCTTAGTAAGATTATAGAGCAAGAAACTGCTTATCACATCATCCAGGGAATAGATTGGATATACAAGAATAAGAAGAAGGCTCAAGTTCATCCCATTCCACTAGACATTAGTATAACTGTAATCAAGGATTGGAAACAACTAGCGATCATGGTGCTACATAGGAACTATTTTGATTTCCAATTGGATGACCTTAGTATGTGGGATCCTAATGATAGAGTGGATAACCATATTTGAGATAAAAAGTCCCAAAGAGTAGGTACAAACATCAACCAAGTGTGGGAGATGGTATTTATACAAAGGGAAAGAACTTTAAAGAAGTTATATCTAGGGTTAAAAACTACAACATCAAATTAGAACATAGGTTGGTCAAGGACAAATAGCCCTCAGGAGAAATATGGCAACTACATCCCTTGTATTATCACTTATTTATAGGATCATCTAGGATTGCACATCAAGAGCCACCTATTAGAGGACAATCTTCCGAGCCTCAACAAAGAGAATTGATAAAGTCACCACAAGTTGGGAAACCTAAGGATGTAAAAATAAAAGGTAAAAATGTGATTCAAGAGTCCTTCATAGAGCATAGCCCTGGTGAAGGTCCCCCATTAAGGCCCTCTTCCCCAGTAGAGGTTATTAGCATGATTGCTTTGGAAACTATAGAAATAGAGGAAAGTGCCCTTATTAACATCATAGATACTTATGGTTCTGATAAGGAAGAGGATCCATCTGAGGAAGAAATTAAAGAATTAGTTCCATTGGATGGAGGAAAGAGAAGCAAAATTGGCCTTAGTTCCTATAGCACCAAGAAAGAGGCCTATGTTAACTTTCACTCACCCTACTAGTGAAATTAATCTCTTCAATGATGAGAATCCTATTCATGGACCAATTGTTCCTAATTGGTTTGTTTATGGTAAATTGCAAAAAATACCATCTCTTTCTCCTTCATTAGCTTTGACTTGAGTTGACATGGATGTTCAAGATAATGTCAAGCCTTAGATTCAAAATATTCTAAATAGACAAACAAAGAGAAGGATCCAGATCATTCACAACAAGGAAAGCCAAGGGATTGACACCCTAAGATCCTTTGGGAGTTCAAATGTAGATATTCCTAAAAATCCATAGGTAAAGGAGTCTAACCTTTAGGTCTATTTCAATATAGATGAATCAACTTTTGAGAGAGTAGTGACCAAAAAGGTTACTGTTGGTACTGAGGAGTTCACATTTCAAAAGGTGGAACCATTTGTAGGCTTAACTCTTATTCTAATGTAGCTAGTAGGGGAGCATCCTATATTTCAAGAAGATGTAGCTAGTATGGTATTGGCCCAGTCAATAATGACCTTGGACAGAGTTTAGGGAATGAAATATAAAATTCTCAACTTGGAGAAAGAAAAACAAGATTTAGGAGCTTAGGTCCTCCTTTCAATTCCTAAGGACATATTGCAAGTGATGAATAAATATTTGATGGATGCATTTGAGAATTTGAAAATCATCAAGCTTAGATTGATTACTTTTAACCATCAAATTGAGATGGCAAAAGCTTTAATCACCCAATGGTATAATTTTCAAGTTCAAATGGAAGATCTCATCAAGGTACATAAGACAAAGTAGGCCTTGGACTTCAAGATGATCAAACATAGACATCTGGACATCTTCATGTTAGTTTTGATGGATAAACAAGAGGATTTGATCACCTAGATCAATGATCTCAACAACTTCATCAAGAGAGACACAGGTTTGGTAACCTAGATTGAGAAACTTTTGGGGAATCTATTAGATGAACCTTATCAAATCACTACTATAGGCCTGATTAATGATGAAGAATTCAAGTAAAGAGTTGATGTTCACATCTAAGGCATTAGAGACAATAAAGGCCATTCAACCAAGGGTAACCAGAAGATCCTTGATATCATTATTTTTATAGTGAAACAAATTCTAGAAACACAATGTATCAAGGAACTTGTATCTTAGGTTGATAATAAATTTGACAAGTTAGTAGATCAAGAAGATGATTATCTAATGAAGCTTATAGTGGATTTTTAACTAATCAAAGAAAAATACACCAAGGTGAAAGACTTCCTAAAATAGGGATAATTAAAGGGCCCACCAATGAAATTCCTAAAAGAATATTATTTTTGTAAAATGTGTGATAGTTTGTTATCATATAATTATTCTTGTCAAGTCGGCATGAAAGCCTTTTGCATTGTGTCTTTGTATTATTGATAGTTATCTTTATTCACATGTGGATATTTTCAAATTTAACTGGGTAACTGGTTATGTTTCCTATAAATAAGTAGATGGTCACCATTTTAGGGAGAGAGAGTTTTTGAGAAAGTGTATACCAGAAGCATTTAATTTAACTAAAGAATTCTAAAAAGATTGTCTAGATAGTTTGTTAAATGTACATGTTATCTCTCAATTGTAGATAGTCATCTTAAATTTGAATGATTCTTATAGTCTTGAGTTACATTTTTTTGTCATAGGGTTGTTAATTCATGATACATTCTAGATTAACTGTAAAGATCTCAAGTATACTTTATTTTATTTGCTCTGCATTTGGATGTACTTAGGTTATTCAGATAACTATAGCAAATGTTTATAGTAAACTTGGTTCTTACTTATGATTCATAATTTTCCTCTAAATTTTTCTTGATTTGTGATGTAATTTTAGCTTATGCTATTTTATAACATAAATTGGGTCATGTGTGTTCAACATAATTGGAATCTTGTCATAATATTTAGGATGAAAATCTATAATCATGTTTCTTTCTTACTTTACATTTCTCTTTTATTATTTTTATCAAGTTTCACTTTAGCTTAAAGATAATTGTTAATAATCATTTATTTTATCCTCTAAGTCATCAAATGATTAAGTATCTAAATATTTAAACCATGGTGGCTCCCAACCACTAAATCAAATAAATATTGTGGATATTTCTCATAGTCTAATTTTATTCCACCACAGACATCACTAAATTGTCATAAACTGCAACTCATGCCTTGGATTTTCCAAATCCTAAAATGAGAAATGTTCATCAACATTGAATATCACCTATGGTTCATTTTAAAGCATCAACATATCCCCCATATTTTATATATATTGATTGATCAAAGGGATAACTCTCATCATTATGATGCCATTTATATCCACAGTCAAGGTTGGATAGACACAGTGACAAATAAATTGAATGTTATCCCTATATTTGTAGATGTGTAACTTAGATCAATATTGGAAAACTATTTGTTTTCCATTTGGGGACCATTCCCTTTGATTTGGAATCTTTTTTGTTGCACATATGGCATCTAGGAGGTAATATCATCATAAAATCAATATTCTTTTTATGTATAATTTCATATACTTGTTTGCTCAAAGAGATGCTAATTATATCAACTAGTGGGGTGACTATCATTTTTCCAATAATTAAGTAAACTATGAGCACCCATACTAGACTTACATAAGCTACGGTTACATCCACACACAACCTATTCAACATTATCATTATCATCCTAATTCTAGGTCTAAATTGGTTGATATGATTGTTCTCGTTAAGTTTTGAAAAGACTTGGTTTCCAAAATCTAGCCATATGGAAAGGGTGTCTGTGAAATTCTATTCTTTATCATAATAATTGATAGAGGCTATGTCAATTTGGGGTTTTGGAAACTTATAATAGGACTCAAAGTTAATATTCAAAATATAAGAAATCTTCCTTTGATTATTCTCATTTATTAACATGCCTTTATATATATTAGCATATTTTAAAATGGGAGAAATAATTTTAATGCAGTGGATTACCTCAGGCTTTGTAGTTGTATGATGTAGGCCAATGATTTAGATTGTAATAATGTCATTATATAACCTCTTTATAGAGAGATTATTCTCCTCTTCCTAGGTGATATATGGTTAGTTTTTAATCCTCTAGAATAATTTTGACCAATTATTATCTCTTGTGTTCAAGGTAGAAATAATGAACCAGTGTCTTTGAAAACACAACCTTTAGCATTTGTAGTTAAGTAAAACTCCACATCTTTCTTTGAAATGTGTTTGTGTGTTTCCATTTTATTGGATTATGCAATAGAAAAAAATAATGTAGATCTTATAGGTTTAATTATATTGAATACATAGGAAATTATTATGCTTATGGATTTTTTAAAGGTTTATTTAGAGCTTTAATGGAAATTGCTAGTTCAAACTATGAGCTTCATGATTTATATTTTGCTTGGATCATGTATTTATACCTTTCATGTATGTAGGTGTGAAATATCTTCTAATTTGACTTGTCTTACTTATGTGGTGTTGTCTTGTCATATTTTTCATTAATTTTCAAATTGTGATCATTTTTCATTTTTGGACATCTATCACCTTCACCTGCCATCTTTAGTCTTGATCAATTTAAACTATTGATCTATTAAAAGTCTTCCCAACCTTGAACTCATTATGAACCATTGATATTCATTTGATATTCTTGAGAGTGTGATACATGAAAGATACGTGGGATATCTATGCTCATTTAAAACACACTCCATCATTTAATGCCTTTGTGCTACATGGTAGATTCTCATTTCATCTAGGCCTATTAAATTGTCAACTCCATCACTCACTATATATCTCAATCTGAGAGATTGAATTCCATTAGTTGATATTTATCTCATTTATCATGGTTATGAAACATGTCACTACCATATTAATTTTGGGTTATTTGAAAATTCTTCTTTCATCTCCCACTGATAGATTTCCTTTACATAAATCAATGTGCTCCATCGATCTTGATTCATTTGATCCTATTATTTATATGTTTTTCTAAACATAGACTGTTTATTTTGGGTTAAGTCAAAGAGATTATTTGAATTTTAAATCTCAAATTCCTTCATATAACCTTGACCTATTGACTTTTCCCCATTCCATTACATCATTTTTGTATGCTTTAATTCATTCTATTTATCTTAATCCAAGAGATCGAATGTGATTGGTTGTTTCATTTCCCTTTTTCCAAAATTATGACATTATTTACTTTAGAATTCCCTTTCAAGATGTTTGAATTATTGAATCTTATCTCATCATAATATCTTTGATCTACCTCCAATATGGTGACACTTATCAATCTCATTCTTGATATGATTTCTTTTAAATTTTTACCTAGGTGGGTGCTTATGTACCATCGATCTTGACTTGAGTTCTGAGTTCTTACCATATGGCATCCTCACGTTGATTCATTCTTATGGATAATTAAAATATACTAAGTTAGGCCTCAAATAATATAAACAACTTAGGATAAAGTTTTAGCCTATGGTTTTAGTTGTATTAATAAATACAACTAAGACTTTAGGATAAAACTATAGACTAATTTTAAAATGTAATAAAGTGCTCCCATTATTAATTAATCTATGTGAATAATAAAATATACTTGATGGGATTTTAGGACATAAAAGACTTAGCATAAGATTTTAGACTAATTTTTTTGTCATGTTGATAAACATGATTAGAACCTTAGGATAAAAATTAAACTAAGTTTAAGACATAACAAGATGTTCCCGTGCAAATTTGACCCATGTAAATTTGAATATAATTCAAAAAAACCTAGGCTAAAACATATTAAACTAAGGTTTTAGCGTTATTCAAACATATATTCAATTAATTGATTAAAATACCATGGTTTAGTCCAAATAAAGTGTTAAATTAGCATCAATGTATAAAACCCTAGACACTATTCACACAATTGGGACTCCATTAAACCTACACATGGACACACAAAAGTTAAACATTAGTAATGTTAGATCAATTAAAATTAAATCATATGTTGTCATGTCAATGAAAGCTAAAGTAAACATGATATTCAATAATGCATTTTTGATCAGTTTGAATGTCAATTTAACATAATTTATAAAATTGACTAAGGATCCTCATTTTTCAAAAAATGGGGGTATGATAACCTTAATAGTGGGTAGACCATTTGTGATTCATAAGATTTTTATCCATTATTTACACTTGTTATCAATCCAAATAGATCCTAAAACCATTCCCCTAAGCATTGCCACCTAGTTTGAACACTCTTGTAATCATTTTCACATTCATTATCCATTTTCATAGCCTAAACCCCTTTTTCATAGTTTACATGACTATATTGGCCACATCAAACTTATATTCTTATTGAAAAAACTCATTATGGTCTGGGTTGGCTCCTAGCTGACCTAGTCCTAACCTAGTTAGCTTTTATCAATTATGATACTAGGTAGACCAGGTCAAATTTATCAGTGAAAACTTTTGAAAGGGTTTAGGGTTAGATCCACCTATATAAATAAAATCATTTTTCCATTTATAAGATAAGAGAATAATAATTAATATATATTACACACCTTATTTCAACCATTCTACTTGAGGAGTAAGCTTAGGGTTTTATACTTTCTTTATAGATACAGATTTTGTCTTATGGAGAAGTCTTTTGGATGCATTGATAGGTTGTTTAGCCTAGATCTGATTTATCCTTGTCATACTTACACACCAAAACCTATTATGAAGCACCTTAGCCAAGGGAGATATTGAGGCTCATCAGGTTCATTTTCAAAGGTAATTATTCCTAACTTTGTTCCTCCTTTGTAAGAGTAGATAGATATGCATTTACACTTCTCTTCCATGATTTAAGATTTTGTTTTAATTGACATGAGCATATGTCTTTTATGCATGTTTAATTCTAGTGTTTATTACCCCCACTTTTTTCCACAAGATTTGGTGAGCACTATATTATATTTTTTATTTACTTTTTATTAGTTTAGTGAATATGAAAACGTATGACTTAATTAGGGTTATTGTGTAGTTTTACTTAACTGGAGGCCTTAGAACGATCCCTAGTAATATTAATATGGTAAGAGATACCTTGATTAGGTTTAGTAAATACATATTGGTCTTGACATTGCTTATCTAATTTAACCCCAATCAGAAGTGTAAGTAGGATCTATCTTATATGAGATAGGATTGATTTGTAGATATGTTGCATTTCCCATTACATACATATACATACATACATACATACATACATATATATATATATATATATATATATATATATATATATATATATATATATATATATATATATATATATATATATATATAACTTAGAAATATCTAGGGTTGTTAGGATTAGATTGAATCACATGCTAACCCATTTTTACTAGGTAAAAACAGGTTAAAGGAAATAATATTTAGGTTTTGATTATTGAATATATCTCATACATACATGAACATACTTTGAGGCACTAAAAAAGCATATAGGTGATAACACAAGTCTAAGATAATTTTTGATCATCCCTTGTGCATATCTTGGGTTGGACACCTACATCAGAAGTTGGACATTTGCATTGATGAAACTATCTATGGTCGATGTAAGTGTTTTATAGGTGAAAATAACCAAAACAAAGAGTGAGAAGATTTTATAATAGAATTAATTCATTAAGACAATTATAGACCATTGTCATAGCCTAGATCCAAATTCTAAATAAGATATGATCTCTCTATCCCTTGTTGACACTATGTTTAATTATATTTATTATGCATGCTAAACTAGGTAAATATATATTATTGACTATATTTTTAATGTGAATATGAATAGATTCTTACTCCATTCATATAGATCTATTTATTTTAGTGTATTTGTGTAAAACTCCAAATAACATAAAATAGATATATATCATGTAGATTTTCATAAATTTATTACCTTCACCATCTGTGTTATATGTTCTTAGTCCTAGGGTTCATATTTTAGGTGTCATCTTATTAAATTTCATAAATGAAACAAACAATTGACATTTTTGACTAGTAAAGTATATTTTTTTCCAATTAAGTTATCCCAATTTTTTTCAACTAGTCTTCTTGAATGGTGATCAAACATTTTGTTATACATTAGTTCAAAATATTTTCATCCACTTCAATTCAGTACTTTAATTTTATACACAAAATCCTTAGAGTTATTATTAATGGTGGAATTTGTTAAGATTGTGTTTCCATATCATTATGTTACTTCTAATTTATTCATTATTACTCTCATTGTTTAGTGTTTCTATGGGAAATTATTCATTGCCACTTTCATCATTCTTATGATTCCATGTAATTTTATTCATTATTAGGGGGTAAATAATCATGCATAGATTAATCATCAACAATATAAAAAATACATACTTTGAATGTTGAATTTTAATATAATTTAGAATTTTAGGTAAACATTCATCATCATTATTAAATTCATTATCTAAGACATTTTATTCATTAGGGATAGTGTTTGTACCTTGTATTGAGTAAAATGATTGCATTATTACCTTTCATTTTTCTCTCAACAATTTTAATTGATCCAATATTTTTTTATTTAAATTCTTCCTCTTCTTTGAATGAGATCCATCACTTACGGCTAGACAAACATGACATAGTCTAAAAAGATAGTTTGATAGATTTTGAAGGTGGGGTCTAAAAAAACAACTTGGTAGATTTTATCCTCAACTTTCATGGTATAGAATTATGTATATAATGTAAGTGGGGACACAATTCTTTATTGAGGTTAAAAATAGTCATTAAAAAAAGAGTTTTTATCTATTGTGAAAATATTACATACATGTTATAATTCATACACATTATATTTACATAGTTATATATCATATAGTTATGTCATTAAAATATTATGTGATGTAATTTCCTCTTGAATGATATCCAAAGAAAATCCTATATAGGTTAAATTAGGTCCAATTATTCCTAAGTAACATCCTATACTCATAGTTTGGTTGAAGGGGTTCAAATTACCACCAATTTCCTTTGTGATAAAATTAGGGTCGATTAAGCCCTAAATAACATCATATGGTCATAATTAGGTTGAAAGGGCTCAAATTATCCAAATTATCTATGATGATTAAACTAGAAGACTATTTGATTTAGGGTGTTATGACATTTGGGTAGATTGACCCCCAAATTACATCTTATATAGTAAAAATTAGGTTCATGGGACCCTGTATGGCCCAAATAACATCTCTAATTACACTAATTGATTAATTAGATTAATTCATGTGATGGAACAAGAGCTAATTTAGTCATAAATCACATCCTACTCTTGTATTTAGGTTCAAGGGGCTCATATTATTCCCAATTTCCTTTATGTTTGAATTGACGGACTATTTGATTTGTGGTGTTATGATGGTAAGGTCTATTGACCCCCAAATTACATCTTATATAGTCAAAATTAGATTCACATGGTTTAATTTCATCCAACATGAATCAATAATTATAAAACTCAACTAATTAGTTTAATATGTTAGAAAAATTGAGCTATTTTATCCCTAAATCACATCTTATAATCATAATTAGGTTCAAGGGGTTCATATTGGCCCTATTTATCTTCATGTTTGCATTTGTGATAGAATTAAGGTTGAATAAGCTATATGATGCATCCTACATAATTGATTGAGCCATAAATTAGGTTCACAAGGATCAATTTAGCTCAAATCACATCCCTAATTACACCAATTGATTAGTTATATCAATTCATGATGGATTCAAAGCTAATTTAGCCCCAAATCATGTCATGCTCTTGTAATTAGGTTGAAAGGGCACAAATTGGCCCTAATTTCCTTTGTGATTAAATTTACGGACTAGTTAATTTATTTTTTTATTATATTATAGTCTATTGACCCTAAAATTACATATTATATAGTGAGAATTAGGTTCATGGGGTTTAATTTCATCTAAATTACATCATTAATTTTAACAATCAACTAATTGGCTCAGTATGTTAGGAAATATGAGCTAATTTTGAACCCTAAATCACATATTAGACTCTATGTTAGGTTTAAAAGGTTTGGATTAGACCTAATTACCTTTATTTTTGCATTTTTGATAAAATTAGGGTTTATATTTTAGGGTTTAGAGTTGTAATAATGGACTAATTGGGTCAATATGTCCAGAAATATAAGCTAATTTAGCCCAAAATCACATCCTAGACTCATAATTAGGTTTAATGGGTTTAGATTAGCCCTAATTACCTTCATGTTTATATTTTTGATAAAATTAGGGTAAACTAAGCCATATGTACAATAATATACAATTTATTGAGCCATAAATTAGGTTTATGAGGTTCAATTTGGCCCAAATCACATCTCTAATTACACTAATTAACTAATTGGATTAATTAATGACATGATTAGAGATAATTATCCCCAAATCATGTACTATTGTCATTAATTTTAAGGGGCTCAAATTAACCTCAAATATCTCCTTGATTGAATGAATGAACTATTTGGTTCATTATATGATGACATCAGGGTCAATTTCACTCAAACTCACATCATATATAACTAAAAATAGGTTCATGTGGCTCAATTTTTAAAAATTCATGTCACTAATTACAATAGTTAACTAATTGGCTCATTATGTGATGAAATCAAAGATAATTTATCCTTAAATCACATTTTATAGTCATAATTAGGCTCAAGGGTCTCATATTAACCCTAATCACCTCCATAATTGAACCGATCAAGTATTTCATTCATTATATGATGACATTGGAGTTTATTGAGTCCAAAACCACATCTTAACCATGTCAAAATTGAATTTTTCATTGAGCCAAACTATTATTTACTTCATTTTCTTATTAAATTAGAGTTTATTAATCCCAAAATCATATTTTATAGTCACACTTTAGGTTGAAAGGGCTAAAATTAGCCCTAATTTCCTTTAGATTAAATAAATGGACTATTTGGTTTATTTTTATTATGATATTGGGATCAATAGGCCCAAGTTACATCTATTATAGTCAAAATTAGGTTCACGATGCTAAATTTCTCTCAAATTTCACCATTGATTGCACCAATTCACTCACTCACTCAATATGTCAATAAATCTAAGCTAATTTAGCATTGAATCACATCCTATACATTTAATTATGTTCAAGGGGTCCAGATTCACACTAATTTACTCCACCATTGAAATAATTGACTATTTCATTCATTTTCTAATGAAAATGGTCCTATTTAAACCCTAAAACATATTCTATATATCCAAAATTATGATCATGGGCACAAACTCACCAAAATTACATCACTATATCCATTATGTCATTATTATGGTAGTGTATATATTGACATAGTCCATTTAAAAATAAAAATATAAAAATTATAAATGTGAATAGATAGATTTATAAATATAAACATGTACACATAGTCTCAATTTTTTTTTGTGATATATCAATATAATACATACATTCTATAATGCATATGTTCTATGGTATGTTTAAATTAAAAACAACCATACCTTTTATCTCAAAAATGGATTGGATTCTTGAGATAATGGCTTAGACCTATAGACACATAACTAAATCTGAGATGGTTTAAAAAATATAATAAAATTCAACTTCCATCACCAAAAAACTATGAATTTTAGTGAGACAATTCATAAAATTATTAATGTGTTGATGAACATGCTCTCCTCTTTCCAAATAATTTATTATTATTATTTTTTGGACTATTTTAAGGTTTCCATCTATATTGACTTCTAACTATGGCATTTTTAGGTCACTACACATTAAAAATATATGTGCTTATATAATTTTATGTATTATTTTTGTTGATCCAAATGTAAAAAAATATATATCATCACAAACTATGCCTAATTCTACATGCATTAAAAAAAACTAAAATTCAATTTATTAGGTAGTTAGGGGGCTGCACGACTAGCTATCCATTTTTTTTTAATGTTTTTGATATCTATTTACTTGTAAAATTAATAAAAAAAAATATAGGTCCCAAACTAGATGATCTTATCTAAATTTTCATGAAAAGGTTTGAAACGATGCTAAAAAAATGAGGGGCCACACAACCATCTTTCTACTCTATTTTCTTAAAAAAAGGAGTTCATATTACATTTTTAGATGTTTGACCTATTATACTTAACCAATTTTTTAAAAAAATAATTTTTTTAAAACTAGACTCAAAATGCTACAATTCATATTCTTATACCATATTCAACTTTTGAGTGTATCCATCTCAAATAATCTACAAATGTTGTGATTTCACAACTTTTAAGAAAAACATGTCCATGGGTAGGCCCCTTATTATCCAAAAAAATTTTAAACTTACCCTTCCAATTGATTTTTATTATAGCCAACATGGCTACTAGTAGTATCAAATCATAGAAATATCCACCCACATTTAATGGTAAGAACTATGATGTCTGGTGCATCAAAATGAAGAGTATATTTTTCTCTCATGAGCTATGAGATTTAGTTAAAGGTGGATTTATAGAGTAAATTTACCATGCTACATTTAATTTAATGACACAACCATAAAGGAATATGGTAAAAGGAAAATATGAATAAGGATGAAAAGTCATTGAACTACATTCAACTTACATTGAGTGAATAAATCTTCCAAAGGATAAAAATAATTGTTAATTCCAAGTAAGCATAGGATATATTGTAGAATTCATATCAAGGAAGTGATAATGTGAATTTGGTTATGCCACAACTGTTAAGTAAATATTTTAAAACCCTAAAAATGATGGAA
The DNA here is from genome assembly GCA_037957365.1 of Torreya grandis. Taxonomy (NCBI): domain Eukaryota; kingdom Viridiplantae; phylum Streptophyta; class Pinopsida; order Cupressales; family Taxaceae; genus Torreya; species Torreya grandis. The sequence goes on along the minus strand of JARHVA010000440.1, from coordinate 3,857,013 downwards.
TCTAAGTCTATTAATGAATTTTTAACTAGAACTATGAACTTAGTTAATTAGATAAGGACCAATGGAGATGCAATTGAGGACCATAAGATAATATATAAGGTAATAAGGAGTCTTAATATCATATTTTACCCTATTTTGGTATTAATATAAGAGACTAAGGACTTCAAAAAATTATTTTTGATGAGATGATGAGTTCATTACAAACTCATGAACATAGGTTGAATAGATTAGCCAACTCTTCTTTTGACCAAGCCCTCAAATCAAATATAACTGTGAGAGGTAAGAGGAGAGGAGACAATAGCATAGAAAGAGGTATATTCAACAATAGTAATTAAATAATAAGGAACATACATTTATAATCACAAGTAAGAGGAAGAAGAAGGAGCTAAAACACTTCTCAAGGAGTTTTTTACAAAGGTATGAAAAATCAAATGTGTATTATCACTATTGTAAAAATATATGGACATTATGAAAGTGAATTTAAATAAAAGGAATATGATATGAATATAAAAATGCATTTTTTTCTAAAGCAAAAGAATTTCAAAATGATAAGAATGAGAAGGGGGAAACTTGTTTAACACTTGCAACATAGATGAGCAAAGCAATAATTAAATATGGTATTTAGATAGTGGTTACAATAACGACACGATTGGCAAGAAGGAAATATTTAATAGCATAAATGAAAAAATAAAATTATAAATTAAACCAGGAACTAATTATAAGGTCCCTATTATAGGAAAAGGATTAATATCCATTTTCACCAAGTAAGGTGACAAGAGGTAGATTCAAGATGTCTACTATGTCCCAGGTTTGAAGCATAACCTCATGAATATTTAGAAAATAGTCCAAAATGGATATAGAGTTAAAATTAAAGATTTATAATGCATTTTTTTAAATATATGTAGCAATAATAGGTAAATAACAAATATAAAAATATAAAAAATATGATTTTTCCATTGAGAATGAAAAATGAGTTGTCTATAGCATTCAAGGCAGTTGTAGTGGATCAATGTAATCTATGGAACCTCCAATATATTAATTTAAGCCAAAATGACCTAATAATTATTTATAAGAAATATATTGTAAGAGGAATAACTCTAATTAAGCAACTTAATTAATTTTTTGAGGATTGAATATTATGGAAACAACATAAAAATGCCTTTCCCTTATGTAAGTCATGGAGAGCAAAGGCTCCACTAAATATGATTAACTCAGATCTATGTGGTCCCATGAAAATCTTATCTCTATCTAAATATGAATATTTTATTACATTTATAGATGATTTTAGTATAAATTCATGTGTTTATTGTTTAAAGCATAAACCTAAGGCACATGATATCTTCAATTAATTCAAAACTATGGTTGAAAAGAAGAGTAGACACTACATAGATTCCCAAAAATAGATAGAGGGGTAAAATACATTTCAAATTAGTTTGTAAAATTTTGTAAGGATAATGGGATCAAGAAATTATAAACAAAATGGTACACATCACAAAAAAATGGTGTAATAGAGAGGAAAAAAATAACTATTTAAGAGATGAAAATAATCATGATAAAGGCCAAGGGATTGCCAAATGAATATTGGGTTGAAGCTATAGTAATAATAATTTATTTATTGAATATATGTCCCATAAAACTCATTCATGCCATGATTTCTCAAGAGGTGTGAATTATCAAAAATCCTATCATTGAAAACTTAAGAGTTTTTGGATGTGTGGCATATGCAAATGTGCCTAAGAAAGGAAGAACAAAGTGGGATGACAAAATAGAAAAATGCATCTTCATCTGATACAATGAACAATCAAAATCTTATAGGTTATACAATCTAGTCACCAAGTAATCTATGATCAACAGGGATGTTTAATTCATATAAGATATATTATTGGATGATAAATATGAAAAATACTAGAAAGAACCAATAAGGGTCATTGCACCCACACTTAAGAGTGAACTATAAATTGGTACATCCACTTATATACCTAGCTAGATTCCTATTTCACAAAGGACTAATTCCTCAAGTAGTAGTATCCAAAATGGATCAGAAGGTGAAATTCAAGGTAATCCATCATATTATAAGTCAATCTAACACTCAATAAAAATAAATAGCTACAAAAAAATATAAGAGAAATCAAGTATGAATATTGTGAGAATGAAACTATTATTTTTGATTTGATTTTCGCATTTGGCCCTATGTACTTTGAATAACCAATTAAGGAGATAAAATAGTGTGAAGCCATGGATGAGGAAATGTAAGTAATTGAAAAAAATAATACATGTGAATTAGTAAACATTCTAGCAAGAAAGGAAGTCATTAGCATCAAGTGGTCTTACAAGACCATAAAAACTATAGAAGATAATATTGAGAGACACAAGGCAATGTTATTTTTCAAATGGTGCAAATAGTGGCCTAGATGAGATTATAATGGAAAAGTTACTCCCATATCAAGGATGGAAATTGTGATAACTATCATAGTAATATATACTCAACATAAGTGGATGGTGCATCAGATGGATTTAAAGTCAACCTTTCTAAATGGAGTGTTAGAAGAAGTGTACATTAAAAAACCACCTGGATATGAGATTTCAATTCATGAGATCAAGGTGTAAAAGTTGAATAAATTAGATTAAGGGCTAAATCAAGCACCAAAGGAGTGGAATAATTGTATACCAATAGTTTTTGATGAATGGATTTAGAAAGAATAACAACAAACAAACTCTCTACATCAAGGCAAATAATCAAGATGAAATTTTGATTGTTGTATTATATGTATATGATTTAATATTTACTAGAAATAAACATTATCCCAAAGAAGAATTCAAAACAATAATTAAGAGTGAATTTGATATGACAGATTTAGGATTATTGAAGTATTTTATTGACATTGAGTTTAAACATATGGATGATGGTATTTTTAAATCTAATTTCCAGTATGGAAATGAAATTTTAAAGACACTCTTTATAATGTTGAACATCAAACCTATAATACTAGTAGCAACATGTTTAGAGTTAACCATAGAATATTATAACAATAATATGGATCCAATAATGTATAAGAGATTAGGAGGAAGCTTAATTTACTTGAAAATAATAAGACCTGATATCATGTATGGATTTAACCTATTTTGCTTATTTACATATAACCCAAAAGAGACACACTATCAAATAGGAAAAAGAATCTTGTCATATGTCAATAGCATAAGATGCCATGGATTTTTTAATACTATAAAATTTTGAGTTAGTTAGATATATTGATAGTGACTAGGTAGGTAGGTCATTTTTATTACAAAAATGGCACATCTAGATATTTATTTGATATCAAGCTAGGAGCCATGTCATGGGATTCAAAGGAACATCCCATTCTTTCACTCTCCATGACTGAGATAGTGTATATATTATCAAAATCAATAGCCTATAAAGATATTTGTATTATAATAATACTATAAGACTTAAATGATGAGGATAAATGATAAAAAATAATGTTTTATGATAATTTATCTTCTATTTCCATATTAATGAATCTTATTTTCCATGGGAGGAGTAGGCATATAACAATCAGGTAACACTTCATAACAAAAATAGTTGAAATTAGAGAGATTTAAATTTATTTTTTTGAGTCATCGACTTCTGATGATATTTTTACTAAGGAACCATCAAAATAAAAATTTAAATGCCTCAAAGATAATCTAGGCATCTTGAATTATCTATCGAGTCACATAGACAACTATTAAGTGTTTATAAAACAAATCTCAAGTCACATAGGTATCTCCCAAGTATTTACACAACAAATCTTAAGTCACATAGGAATATACCAAGTGTTTATAGAATAACTCTCAAGTATTGTAGATAACACCAAAGTATCTTTGTAGGTGGAAAAAGGTTCAATAAAACATGGTAGCAATCTCAATATTAAGGGGGAGTGTTAAAAAAATATTAAGTTAGACATTTTGAGTTAACCTAAATTTGAAATTTTAAAATAAAAATGAAATATAAATGGATACATCCATATATAAAATTAAATATTGTTTATGTTTGAATGAATGATATGATAAATAGGGAAAAAAATGAATTAAAATTGTAACTATTTGATTTTTTGAACTTGCACTAGTAAGATAATGAGCAAAAAAAATAAGGACACAAAAAATATATGTAAAAGAACATAAAAATAAAATATATGATTAAAAATATTAAAATTTAGAGGTTTTATGTGCAACTTGAAGCAACAACATGGAAATATGAATTACAATTTGGTAAACAAAATATGCATGGTAATTTTTCCTTCTTCATAGTAGTCCATCCTCATTTTATATTTTTTTATATTTATAATCATCATTTATATAGTCTCTTTGAAATTATATATGTCAACTTAAATTTTTTACATTTCTCAGCATAGTGGTCATGGCAATGACCAAGAGTAGAAGCCATAACTATGGAGTTTATTTGTAACCTCCCTAAAATTTTAATGCACTCATGTTCATAATTTCTGCACAATGAAATTGGAGGCATGGTTTGATATGATATTATATGTAATGGCCTACCATTTTGTTTATTTTTAGGATGAATATTATTGTACTCATAACAACCATATCAAATTCATACTAAAACTAATATAATGCTAAAATTATGAGACCACAAATTTAAATATGATATGTAATCAAAATTTTATTGACCTTAATAAATCCTTCCTTAACATTTGAATAATATCAATCCATCAAATTATTTCATACAAACTTTGATTTATCATAGATAAGCATAATCATGGATCATCAAAAATTCTATCCTCAATAACTTGGTTACATCATATACCACCAAGAGTAGAGCACATGGAAGGAAGCCATTTCCTTTGTGGGTTTAAATCCTACCTAATCATGATTTGAATTCATTTCTTTCACATTTTTGGCTCTTTGCACTTACACTTATTCAAATCATGATCCCAATAAATTTTATTATTCGCCCATATAAGATGACACAAAAAGGCAATAAGGATTACCATAAAAATTTCAATTGCATAAGTTGTGAAAATAAGTTCATTGCATTTAGGAAAACAATCTCATTTCTCATTACCTTGACACCTTGACTTGGAAATAATGAGTCCTATGATTGAGAAATCCTTAAAAAGTCCACAATTTTTTTTATGTTTTTAATTATTTAATTTCATGAAGATTTAAAAAATACCTATTCTTGTATCATTTAAATCTCATATATTTAATATTCAATTGCATTAATAAAGTGAAATTAAAAAAATATTATAGTGAGAGTTATGAGGGGTAGACCATACATTTTTTTAGGGCTTCAAGGAAATGCAAACCTAAAGGTACTTTGGAGATATCTACCATGAAAAAAAGATATTTCCTTAATTACTTATCCAAAAAAGAGGATTGTATCTCTATCCTCCTAGACGGTGCCTATTTTTTAGGTAAAGCATGCATTTTTTTAGGCAATGGAGTCAAGGGTTCAGCCCTAAGAAGGATAATATAAATATGGTTCCCACGTGTGTTAAAATTTAAATTATTCATTTGGATTATTTTTAGGAAGAGGTCATTCAATGAAAATATATAATGTTTGGGTAGATTTTATCCATTGACCCAATAACTATGGTAAGGAAGAGGTTCATCTATGTAAGGTCTTACATCAACACTAATGTGGAGAAATATATTTTTAGTAACATCAATCTTGTCTCCAAGTTTAGAACAAGGGATAGACTGATTGAATTTTAAATTAAATATTTTATATTTATAATTTATTACATACTGAGACATCCAAATGTTATTCTAACCAAATAAGGAACATATTATCTAGAGGAGGAAGTCATAGAGCAACTCTAAGGAGCCCAAATTGAGGAAAATTAAATAAATTTAAGAGTTAGATAAGATACTTTAAATCCAAAAAGATATGAATCACTCCCTATACAATAATAAGACATAATAAAATAAATTATCAACACAAATCAGATTCATGAAAAAGGGGTTCAATAATGGGAATAGTTTTGAAGATATCCCTAACACCTAATTATCATGATACAAGCTAAAAATCTCAAATAGATCATAATACATCCAACATTTAAGAGAGAATATAATGCTATAAGGATAAATAAATATCCATATTTGAGGAAGGATAAATAATATCTAAATGTTTGAATCTTATTTATTTTCTAGAGTTTTCATCTAGTCATTCTACTTAGAAGTTCATAGAAGCTCATAAGCATGATATTGAGGAATCAAGTCCTTGTTCATTCGATCCTTCAATTAGAAGGTTGTTTGAGTCTCCCAAAGTTACTAATAAACAAGGTAAATAATATCCAAGTATTAGAGTCACTATACATTATAATATATATGTAGATGTAGATACTCATCTAAAAAGGGAAGATATAATAAAACTAAAATAACAGGAAGAGAAACAACAAAAGAGGTGGTTGATGATACTAGAATAACTTAGGAGCTTAATAGCTTAAGGTCACTTTCTTGATATCTTAAATGAAAAATAATTTTTTTATGTATGATTGGTCTCTTTAAACTATTTATTTCTTCAAACTTTTGGAAATTTTATAATCATAGTTTTTATTCATGAGTTTTCTCTTCATTTAAGTTAAAAATATTTGTAGCTTATAGTTTTTTTGCATGTTGGTTGTTATTTTAATACTAGTCCACTATCAGTTATTAGTTGTTAAGCATTATTTGATGTTTTAAAAATGTATATTAAATTTAATTATGAAAGGGTTTGGGACCATTAAAAAACTCACCTTTATCCTTTTAAAAAAAAATTAATATCAATCACTCTTAATATCTGACATGCCTCAATGTCTTTTTAAGTCAAGCTTCATATGATGGTCTTGAGTCTTGATGAATTGGTGCACTATAGTAATAATATAGAACATAATTACCACATATAATTTTCTCTACGTTATTAAAATCCATCCTCAATTATTTTATACTCTGCATACATATTCTTAGAGATAATTGTATAAGGCATCTATTATCAGATTCATAATTTATGTAATAACCATGGGTTTCTTGGCACTTTGGTTTCTATTATTTCCTTGTCATTACTTGAGTTTATATATATACTCTTTTCAATACACATAATAGTATATTTTATTCATTAGTAATAATTTATCCCCACTATAATATTAATATTAAAATATAATTTATAAGGGCAGCCATGTCATCTTTGTAACCATACCAAAAAACATCTACGATAATTTTCATAACCAACTTATATGTATCCCATTTCCATTATAATGTTCAGTAGGATGCCAATGTTGGAACATGCATTTTAATTATATAATTAGTTTAATTTTTTAAATTAGTATAGGATATTTATTTAATCTATTTATGTCATATACTAAATATTTTGTTAATTATGAACATTTTTCAACTACTTCATAAAAAATAGCTAGAAGTGCTAGTTAAAGTCCAATTCATTGAATGTGTACTTAATTGAACTCAAATAATTATAAATTAATCCACAAGAGGTTAGGCACACTCTATAATTATTATTTAAATTAATTTAATATTTATTTAGTCAATAACCCACTATGTAGGGATTTGAGGCACCTAGCTTGTATAGTATGCATGTGAGTGTGCATGTTGTGCTTATTTCATGAAGATGCATCTTGTTGACGATCATATCTTATCAATATGTTAAAATTATTTTATTGTGTTTATTTAAAATTATCCTATTATAATTTTTAGCTATATTAATTTTTTTAATATTAATTTTTATTCTTTAACTTATCATTCTTTGTCAAGCAAATTCTTTATAATTGGCTAGATATAGCCTAATTTGTTAATAAAAAATCACATAAAAGTGGGGCACCATAATTATTTTTTGAAATTATTTTTTTCATATTTTTATTATCTAATTTTAGTTTCATGTATTTAAAAAGTTAAAATATCAATCTTGATAAGATTAATTAAAAGTTATTAAGTGCATATTTTGTCATCAATCACACTTATAGCTAGATTAACAACTAGTAACTTTGGGAAAGATTGGATGGTCACTAACTTCATTTTTAGATTAATTTAAGACTGATTTGACTCCCTCCATACTAAAAAACTTCATTTGATATCTAATATTAATTTAATAAAGTTTAAAAAGGTTTTTTAATCCATTATCAAGAGAATCATGGCTTATATGAATTATTCTTCTATGAATATTCCCATTTTAAAAGGTGACAAATTTGAATATTGGAGATAAAAATTGAATAATACTTGTATGGAATGAAGTTTAGGATAATTTTATTCATGGATACACATAACTTGTATATTTGAATACATTTTATGAATATCAAAAGAAATAAAAAATAGAAGAAGAAAAGGATGATGTACAAGCTTTATTATATATTCAGAGTGCCATAGACCCAATCATCAATCCAATAATTGATGGATAAAATAATTAACACGAGGAATTTAATACCTTGAAAAATTCATATCAAGGATATATTGAGGTAAGAAAGTTAAATATACAAAATCTTAAAATTAATTTTAAAAATTTAAAAATGTCTAATAATGAAGAAGTTAGAGAATATTTCATAAGGATAAATGATAGTTCATATAATGAGGGTTTATGGATAAACCATAGAAGATAAGGTCATAGTAAGGAAATTTTAAAACCTTTTTTACTAAGAAATGGTTTCATATTATGATTAATATTGAGGAGTGTAAGTAAATTATAATTATAAGTATTGATGAGTTAGTAGCTTCTCTCTTGTACCATGAGGATAAGATGAGACTATATGAAAGACATCTATAACAAGTACTTGAAACCAAGACAAGAATTTCAAAGTCCAAAGAGAAAAATAAAAATGAGAATAAATGGATTAAAAAAATAAAATTAAAATGGGAAATATAAATATAAATTTATATGTAAGAGTAAGATAAAGCTTGCTTGTCATTATTTCAAAAAACTAGGACACTTTATAAAAGATTTTAGGATACTAGCAACTAAGCATCAAGATAATCAAGAGGGTGAAAGAAAATAATTTAAAGATGAAAAACGTGAGTGAAATCAATCAAATTATTATCTCACATGTAATGTGTGAATAGAGGATTGAAAAATCTGTGGTTTTTTAATTCAAATTACTCATATCACATAACAAGTCACAAAGACAATTTTAACAAGTTATATGATTCCTTAAAAATACAAGTACAACTAGGAGATGTAATGTCCATCAAAATTTAAAAAAAGGGTTGATTTAAAATCACCACAAGTAAATATAAGGGTGAAATAAAGGAAGTTTATTCTCTAAATTTTAGTCATGATATTATTAGTGTTGATAAATTAGTATAAAAGGGTTTCAGATTACATTTTGAAGATAGTTTTTGTTCTATTTTTTGTAATAAATATGAAAATAGATAGATTATAAAATCCTATATCAATAATAATGGGATTTTTACATTAATTTTAAATATTTTGAAGGAAGGAACTTATTTCTCCACCATTAAGGGTGTTGTCATGTTATGGCATTTGAGGTATGGTCATCTCAATTTTAAGAGCTTACATATTCTTGTCACAAAAAGTATGGTAATATGTATTTATAAACTAGATTAAAAGAAATTTGAAGCATGAAAGTCATGTATTTTTTGGAATAATCATATGGAATCTTTCCATATTATAAAATAGAGAGAAAACATACTTGTTATTATGGTTCATTTATATTTATATGGACCAAAGTATTGTATAAGTATAGATAAGAATTTTTATTTCATTTCCTTCATAGATGATGCAACAAGGTTTATGTGGGTATTTATATTGAAATAAAAAAGTGGATACTTTTAATATATTAAATTTTTTAAATATTTGGTTGAAAAATAATGTGGTCTTTCCATTAAGTCTTTAAAAATAGATAGAGGAGGAATATTTTTTTGTAATGAATTTCATGAGTTTTGTTCTTCACATGGAATCAAAAGGCAACAAACCTCTCCTTACACAATACAATAAAATGGTGTAGTATAAAGAAATAATAAATCCATTTTAGAGTTATAAAAGACTATATTAGATAATAAGTAGTTGAAAGGGTGTTTTTTAGCTAAATTATTAAAAATAATAATCTACATCATTAACATGAATGTTACAATGGAAGTCAGATACAAGACACCTTATGATGCTTGGTATGATAAAAAAACTAGATATATATCATGTAAAGGTATTTGATTGTTTACCTATTATAAATTTTCATGATGAAAATATTAAAAAAATATAATCTATGAGTATTTATCACATTTTCATAGAATATAATGATGAAATCAAAGCATACAAGTTTTATAATCCTACTAGAAAATCCATAATTATTTATAAGGATTATATTTTTTAAAAATGAGATGTATGTTGAATATTATCATATAGATAAAGAGATAATAAATTAATTTGGTATATTGATGAATTTTATTTTGAGGGATTAAAAATTCTTGTACTAGTTTCTAGTTCAACAAGAAATAATACTCTCTTCCCAAGATACTAGTCATCCATCTTCATCAAATCCAATCAAGTAAAAGCATTTGTTGAATCCAAATCCAACAAATAATGTGTTATATAATAAATATTAAAGGATATTTCAAGTCTTAAAATTTAATAAGTTAAAAATTTTAGGAGGATTATGATGAAAATATTAGTTTTTCATTGTCCTCTATGGCTAATGAATCTAGAAGTTATGCATAAACTAGTCAAAGTAAATAGTGGGTTGATGCTATGAAAATTAAGATGGATTAAATTTAAAGTAATTATAAATGTAATAATATTAATCCTCCATATAATAAATATACCTCTGGAACTTAGTGGGTCTACAAGATCAAATTCAATATTTATGGTGTAATTGACAAGCTAAAAGCTAGACTAGTTGTAAAAGGGTTTGCATAAACATATGGGGTTGACTATGGGGAAACTTATGAATATGTATTATGTAAAGATAATATAATACTAATGTTTATTTTATATGATAATAAATGATGTAAAATCAATAAAATTGATGTAAAAAGTTCATTCCTAAATGGAGTGATTGAATAAAAAGTATATGTGGGGAAACCACAAGGTTTTTAGGTAAAGGGTAAATATTTTTGGATATATAAGTTGAATAAGGATCTTTATGGGATGAAACAAGATAAAATATATTTTTACTCAATATTTTATATCTAGTTATTGAATCAAGTATTTGTAAGATGTCAAAATGAACCAAATCTTTACATACAATCATTTGGTTCTAATGTGTTATGTGTTTATATCTATTTAGATGACTTGATATTTATAGGTAACTCTCTGGAGATGTTGAATAAATTCAAGGAATATGTGAAATAATAAATTTATATTACTAATATCATACTTATGAACTAATTTATTATCATTAAATTAAATCAATATAAATAAAAAATATTCATTTATCAAGACAAATATGTCTAAGACATGTTAAATAAGTATAATTTTAAAGATTCTAAGCCCATAAACACTCAAATTGTAAGTTAATAAAATAAAATAAAAGAGGGAAATAGTCCTTAAACTCATGAAATAAATTTTATGATTATGGTGATAGGTTTTATGTATCTCATTATGATAAGATCCGATATTAGTTATGGGGTTTCACTAGTTTTTAGATTTATGGGAAATACACCACTTAAATATTTTCAAGCAATGAAAATAATTTTTGGATATGTAAGAGTGAATTGTAATCATATTATTCATTTTATATCAAAAATTTCATTGTATAATTTTATACATAGATTTATATTCGAGAGGATATATTGATGATAGAAATTCAACTTTAGGTTACTGCTTCACATTGGGAAGTAGATTGGTTTCATGATCATAAAAGAAACAATATATAGTTGCATTATCCTATAATGAATTAAAATATACATCTCTTAAATCATATTTCAAACAAGTATTGTTATTGATATTACTATTTTTTTTAATTTCAAAGAGGCTCAACTTGAGCCAACACATATTTTTTGTGATAACAATGGGGCAATACAATTATCCAATAATCTAGTTTTAATTGCTAAAACAAAATATATTGAACTCACACATATTTTTTTCAAATACTTGGTAAATGATAATTTTTTTTCATTGAGTATATGATAATTTAATATCAATTTTATGATATTCTCACCAAGGGATTGCTAAAGTAGATTCATGGAAGACTTAAGGAGATGATAGGCAATTCTTACCTTTACATCAAAGGGGGGAATGTTGATTATGATTTCAATGTTAGAACTTGAATTTTCATGTTATAATTAGTTTCATTTATGTTTTATTATAATAGGAGGGTTATTTAATTTAGTTTCATCTTAAATTAGTTAGTTTTCTAATTATGAACACTTTTCAAAAACTACCTAAATTAGAGTCCAATTCATTGAATGTGTACTTAACTAAGATAAAATAATTATCCATTCATCTCAAATAGGTGGGGTACACATTATAAGACTTATTTAAATAAATTTAATATTATTTTAAATAATATCATATTATGTTGGTTATTGGGGTACCTACCTTTTCTAGTGTGCATGTTGTATTTATATTATGAATAGACATCTTCCATGATGACCATATCTTATCATTACATCAAACTTATTATCTTGAGATTATTTTTCATTATATTAGTATATTTTTAGTTGAATTAATTTTTAATATAAGTTATTTATATGATTTCACTTGTCATACAAATTATTTGTAATTGGTTAGATTTAGCCTAGTTTGTTAATAACAGAGGGTGAAAAAGTGTGGTGCCATAATTCATTTTGGATTTTTTTTTAATATTATTATTCTCTAATTTTAATTTCAGATATTCAAAAATAAAATTAAAAATCTTGATAATATTAATTTAAAGTTATTTAGTACATATTTTGTCTTCAATCACACAACAATACTAGATTAACAACTAGTAATTTTGGGCAAGATTGGATGATCACTATCTTCATTTTTCATATTAATTCATACCCTATTTTTACTCCCTACATAATCAAAAACTTCATATAAAGGATCATATATGTCTTTATACAAATTTAATTTTAGATCCCAATATATATCATGTGAATTTCATCCATTATATTTGGATTTCTAATTTTTTTGTAACATATCACAACTTTGCATGAAATATTTCACTTCCTTATGAAATATAGGCCACTAGAGCTGAAAAGTCCTAAAACTATTTTTCTTCATCATTTAGTCATGTACATAACATCCTCATATAATGAATTCATGGAATTTTCATAGTAATTATGTGTGTTCATATTCTATCAAGCATTTCCTCAACACCTCATCACACACAAGTTTATACAACTCTACACAAACTAATAGGTAAAATTTAACCCTTATTTCAAAATACTAATATTTTTCACCATCCACCCATTTGGTGTAACTCTAATTGTCAAAAATCAAAATATTTATATAAGTACATAGGAACCCTCTATCTTTTGAATAGTTATGTATTAACCATGTCATCTTAAATGAGGTTAATACTTTATTCTATGTTGATATGGGATAAATGATCTAGTCAAAACTTACTTCTAAATTTATTTAAAAAAACCATTAACTAGATCATGTGAAAAAGGTATTTTCCATATATAATTTTTATCCATGCAACATTAGATTATTCACCAACTAATTCAAATATTTTTTATTAATGTATAAAAATATGGTGTTCAAAAGGTATTGTCAATTGTTTTATAATGTATATACTATTTACAAGGATTTTATATTAGTTGTAGCATAATTGCACTCATCTTGAAACAATTTTTTTTATTTTGGGCATGGTATATCTTGTGTGTCAAATATTTAAAATTGGTTATTTATTTAACCTATTTCTTAGATTAGTTATCTAGATAAGCAAGAGACATGTATTAGTAACATTGTCAACTGAAAAGGTGACTACATGGTAACCCATTAGATAAGTAGGTAAGTTATATTTTAATATATGTTGTGTTGAAATGTCTATTTATTAAATAAAATAGTGATGATGTATTATGATAGTTAAAGTGAAATATGTTTGGAAAATAATCCCACTTATCATTATTGGATGAAGCCTATTGATGTATATCACTATTATGTTAGATACATGATTGAAGACAAGAAGGTATTTTTGGAAAAAATATATAATTAACTTAAAAATATTTTTAATATTAAGAATTTTTTTTGGTGTATAATATCAATGGGCATAGTTTCCCTTAGGTGTTTAAAGTATGTATATATGATCCCCTATTTAAAATTTTCAACAAGTAGGATATTTTAAATATATGTTATATACTTTTCATGACATTCATCCCTTATGAATTATATAACATGACACATTTTTGGGACTTTATATGTAGTTTCAAGTCTACAAATATGGTTTTTTTCCCATGGTTTATGACCCAAAGTTTATAATCCTATAATTTTTATCTATTATATTGTAATTTCGTTTGGACTATTTCCTATTTTTATGCCTAAGACTACTCGTAATTGCATTAGGGTAATGCATAACTTTGAAGTAATTTATTTTATTGAAACTAATTGATTTAATATTATAAGGAAGAAGGTTATTAGGCTGTGTTTTTTTTCTTAATATGGTTTTCTTATGTAAAAATATTGTGTATAGTGGATGTGTGGCATTTTTATTTTCTATTATATCTTAATATTTGGTTAAAATTGCTTCTCTTCAATAATTTTATCAATATATTTATCTTTATAAGAAAGAGATAAGGAAAGAGATATAATAAAGAGGTGGACACCATAAAAATGTTGAAAATAGACCAATAATTCCATTTGGACCAATAACCAACAAACACATAAATACTCTATAATAATGCAATTTTATGACTAATAAATATCTAGGGACCATTTTTAGATGTCTAAAATTATTTAAATATTATGGTGACTTATAAGAATTGAAACTTGTTTGACTCATCCCCATGTAAACTCCACATCATCCTTGTGTTCTCCCTATCTTACTACCAATATTAATCATATGGTCTGAACATGATACCTTAAGACACCCTATTAATTAAATGGATCTATTTAATCTTTTTTTTAATTTTCTTGATTCTCACCATCAAAATTAGACTATGAGCATGAATCTCATAAAAGTTTTTAATTTAATTATTCTATAAATAAACATGTTTCCTCCACTTGATTATCACACTTCTATAATTATTAACAAATATTGTTCTTATAGCACTTTCTTAGAGTTATTTCTATTATGAAAATTTTATTATTTTATTTATCAAATTATTTGTGTACCCTAAGGTGTATAAAAAAATTATGAGGGATAAACAATGCTAAAAACTAATCCTCTTTATGTATACACAAAAATACTCATATCCAATTCATATTTGTAGAATTTTCTAGTATGAGAAAGACAAGAGTCAAAGCAAAAAAAAATCTAGAAGAAGAGGTAATAAATTATAATCATATGAATAGGTTCAAATATTCACTTTTTTGCTTGTATATTTTTACTAGTATCATTTATATAGTATTAAAATTTATTAAAACCACTCATTTGATTCTAAGACTACCCATTTTCAAACTCAAATTTGATACATGATGGGTCTTGGACATTTCTAAATGTAAATGGATAGGTTCAAATTATGACTACAACATTATAGATATTGAAGAACATTATAAATCCTTACATGTTTCATTGAGTAGTTAATTAATCATTGTTTGTTATGTTTATTATGATTAACTAAAAAAAACAAATTTTTATACATACATGTATATATGCATATCATACAAATTCAAATGCCCTTCATTCCTTAATATTTAATTAAATAAGGTTTATTATTCATGTTATGAAATAAAATGATTTTCCTTTTAATAATATATTATATTTCACTTACATTAAAAAAAAAAAAAATAAGGAGGTAAGATATGTACACTTACTATTCAATACAAGCAGGGTGTGAGACATGATGGATCTTATAATGGAACTTTCCTTTTCCATGACACATTATTACACCTACCATGCAATGTAATTAGATCAAAAATAATAATTTGAACCTTAAAATTGAAATTTAATTTCATCAAGTGCCAACTTATAGTGACATCTAAATCAAATATTTATTTAATTTGAAAGTAGACACTATAACTTCCTTCTTTAAAGAGGTGTTTAATGTTCATTTTAACTTAATAATGAAATGATAAGAAAAATAAAATTATTAAAAACTAATTCATATCTATATCATACATAGATCTAAATGTGAAATATATAATTTAACAAATTTGAAATGAGTTAAAAATAGTAAATTGATAACTAGATATGAAAACCTAACTTAACCTAATTTTATGTTAAATGTGTAGGTTGACTATAGATGTAAATTGCCTAAAAAGACCTATGAACTATGTCATAACTAGAAATATAAATTAAAACTATACTAGGACAAGGACACACTATGATGATAAAGATATATTACAACCTTATCTGTTGACTATGACCATATCCTAGTTGACTACGAGAATAATTTTTTGATTTGGGTGTGTGCACATGTCTATAAGGGTTTAATGTCTAACTTCATGCCATTTTAATATGTGGAAGGCATGAAAAATGAAAAAATATCTACTAAATGATAAAAAATAAATATAAAATACAAAGGGGGAATCAGGTAAAGGTAATAACTAAACTATCCTTAGAAACCCCTACATAATCTGAGGGTTACCTGTAGAGACCAAAAGGACCTTAGGGTAATGTTGTTCCCCCATAGGGTGCGTATTCAAATATTGAATTTTATGTATGAATTAACATAGATATATTAATTTTGATGATTGACAATGAATACCCTTGACTATAAGAATGCTTCAAATTTTGAATTAGAAAGAATAGTGATCTTTTGCTCAATGTGAAGTAGAATTTCCATGTGATTCATAGATTTATTTTTAGAGGCCTTTATGTAATTATATTGATAATTTTTTGAGTTAATTCCACTAAAAAAACTTTCTAAAAGAATGGGAGGGAAAAAATTTAAGTATCAAATACAAAAAGTTACCGTTGGAGTGTGAGGGACAATGTCATACTAGTGGATAAGGCCATGTGTGGCCTTGAATGCCTAGTGTGGTCTTGTCCTAGAAGGACAAAAAAATTTAGGATACAACTAAAAATATTTTGTAATTCAATATTTATATCTAAAGTATGTTCTCATTAGTATTAAGATAGTTAATAAAATAATTAATTCTCCTACAAAGATTTCAAGTTAACAAAATGATGAATAGATAAAGTAAGGGTAAGGATGTTAAGATTAAACATTTCCAAACACTTAATGATTAATTTTGAGTTTTTAAAGTTTTCCCCAGTTTATTTGAATGGTGAAATGAAGTTATATTAATATAGTAAAAGATATTTGAGCCTAATTTTGTATACACACTTTTTAATTTGATGCAAAATTTTTTTGTCCAAAATGCCTCCATGAAAAACATGCAACAATGTCACTGAAAGTAATTATTACCCATATTTGAAAATGAAAAATCTAAAACATGGAATTTGAAATTTTCAAATAAATAAATGAAAGTATACAATGAAATAATATGAAATTTAATTTCTCTATAACTTAAAATTAAATAAGTATTTTCTCCCTTGTTGAATCATTTGGAGAATTTTTGAACCTATGGCAAATTGAGAGTGATCAAGTCTCAATTTGAAAACTAGTGAAAGCCCTTGAGTTATAAATATTGTATGTTAAAACACTCATATAAATAATTATATTAATTTATAAAATAATTGAAGGGGTGAAACCACCAAATGTGTTTTGCTACCATAGAAAAAATAAAACCATAAACATTGAGTGTCACTAGACTCTAACTTGACCCACTTGAAAAATGAAATGAATCACACCATTGTATATGGATATATATTATATTTAAAAATTTGTATGTTTTAAATTTTTGGACTTGATAAAATTTAAATTTATGTGCATAAACATGAGCATGAATTAATATTTTGCCCATTCTATTTGTATTGAATTGATATTGAATGCCATTTAAACTTGTAACTTTGAAAGTTGTAAGTTGAAATTATTTTTACATATGAACATGCATATTCATTAAGTGTATGTGAATATATAGTTTAGGAATTATTTCACATGCATGTCATGTTCCCATATAAAATAAAAATTATGAATCATGTTGTAATTATGAAAATTGTATAGTGCCATAAATCTGAAATTTGATCATGAGGACTTGATTTTTCAAGAAAATTCCATTGTGGTGTGTGCCATTTGAGATGAGATAAGTAGCATACAAGCCACTAATATGAAAATAAAACTATAAAATATGTGAAATATGTAATCATGTAGTAGCATATGAACATTTGAATTGATTTGCATCATAGTATTTAATACAACATTTGTATGAAACATGTGCTAGATAGATATAACATTGAGGCACATAAACATGATATGAATGATATATCATGTCATAAGAGTATAATATGAAAATGGAACTAATTTAGGATATAAATAATGGAACCATAGTAAAATGTAATGAACATGCAATAAATGTCATAGATAAGTCCCACAACACTCATACAAGGTACATGTGAATGTTTCATAAACACACAAGGATAAGGGCCACACAAAATTGGCATGATGATGCCATTAAATAAATAAAATGTATATGTTACACACACAAGGATAAGTTCCACAAAAAATAAGAAAACAATTCATATCTTATTATGCAACAGTAGGAAGAAAAAAGAAGCAAAAGTAAATAAGACTAGCCTAGATTGATTATATATATATCATTATCATTGTTAGAAAATATCACTTTCATATAACATAATGTAAATTATGGGTGTTTATCAAAAAATGTGTATGAAATATAACTTATAATATTAGATAGGTTTTCAATATATACAACATATTGAAGTGTTCATAGATAACAAAAAAAGGGCCCCAACTTAACAAGGTTGTTGGGTATAAAGGGAAGCTAGACATCAAAGATCCATATAATAGTATGTCATGTATCAAACACGAATTCATCTTAAAAGTAATTATGCACTAAAAAATTAAATATGATATATACTTATCATGAAAAAATAATATATTTAAATAATTAAGATTTCAATATTTAAAAATGTTTTTAAGATCTTGATTTTGATTTTTTTGAGTTGTTGACATATATGATTTTATTTTTGTATTTTTTGAAATATTTGAAAATCACTAATAATAAAGGTTTTTAAAATAGATAGGAAGGATTTGAAAAATCCTCAATAAGGTGTTAAATCATAATGTGGTAAGAAGGAAGGCTAGTAAAATGCCCCCAATATATGTATAAATGAATAATAGAAATGTATCACAAATTATTGATATAGATAAGAATGTATATGCACCCAATCATCAAGGAAAATATGTGATCTTATAGTTTCAATTAAATCCATATCATGGTAGAGATTTTATAGTAATCAAGTATATTACTATACTAGATGTGCCTTGAAAGCATTAGAAGTGAGTTATTTTGGATTGTTTAAATCAGTTTTAAAATTAGTAAGGTAAGTGCCTAAAATGAAAATAAATCTAAGGGAAAGAAGAATTCTTGGATAATAGATATATAAAGTATAAATGAAGTAAAATAAAAAAATATATGTACAAAGGAAAAAATGTAGATAAAAAATCAAGAGACTCGACCCAATTAGTAAACTAGGAGGAAGTAGGAGACTTCGTCCAACCAAAGATCTCATCTAGATGATGTACATATGTATACCCAACAATAGTGTATGAAGAAGTAACTTATTATGAATAAAAGGTGATATTTATACATGCTTATGAATTTGGTCAAAAATGATATGTTTTAATATAACCATTTGAATGACTTCTCATATGCCTATGTAAACTTGTATCCTCGTGTAATAGGAGAAGATGTAATAACCTTAAACTATGGTGATTCATTATTTATAAATTGTGGCACCTTAGGAGATGAAGACCTATTATTAAGTATCAATTTATGATTAGGATATTATTACATACTATTTTAAATTAATTGATTATGCCCATGTGTAACTATATCAGTCTTATAATTAGTTATAGAATACAATTATATAACATAATCATGTGTAACTTGATGATGTTCATAGATAAATGGAGAAAATGATTCTATAGTATGCTCGTATGTAACTTAATGATGCTTATATATATATATGGATAAAATAATTATGTAATGTGATTTGTAATATGTAAATCAAGCACTTGAATAGTCTTATATACTATCTCATCACCATGAAATGTATGTGCCAACCAACTATTCTATAAGATTAAATATCACTGGTTACAAAGTATATTCATATTGGATTCTTGGAATTTTGAATACTTGATTACTATGAATATATTTGAGATAGTTATGCATTGAATAAGGTATTTGTATAATATTTTATATCCAAGGGTATCCTAATAGTATATAAAATATCCATGTACTTGGCGTAACTAATAATGGAGTGTGCACTATGAGAGGCCACACTTTTAATTTTAGCACTATATGCCCAAGATTATATTGTGTATTAATATAAGTTACTTTGAAAACTATATAAGTATCATATAAATATTTATCTATAAAACAAAGATAGTAAAGGAGTGTTATGGTACACGTATTTTCACTTGAACATTGTCTATCATGACACTATATATGGATTATTTTTTAACATATGCTTGAATAAAGAGTGAATGTCTATCCATATAAATAAAAATAATTTCATTATTATAAAATGTAATTATAGGACATTATTCTTGTTTACTTGTAATTGTACCAATTATTTTATCAATTGGATGTCCATGTGTATGAGGAGAATGAGAATTATATGCATAATTTAATTTTTCCTTGTTATTTTTTTCTTCATTATTTGAAAAATGATATTTTTAAATTTATATCTTTGCATTGTAATTTTTATTATGTCTTATCCTATTCAATAGGCTTGAAAATGTCAATAATATTCTCATCAATGAGATCTTGAATTTTGTGTTTGAGATTCAAACATATATTTATGAAATGCCCAATACATTAATGGCATTCACAATATGCATTTATACCAAAAAAATTAGATAGTCATCATGTACACTTACATTTATAGAGGAAGAGTGATAAGACTGAATTCAAGTATATTTTTTAATAATACATGAGTAGGTGAGGGTAACCTTTATAATTGTCTCCTTATGGGAGCTTGTAATTAAAGTTTTTGATTTGGTTGTGAGATAACATAAATAAATAATTTTAGATTCATTATTTATTTCATTTAGTTTGATATTATAATTTGGAATGATTTAAAACTTAACATTTGAATCATAAGGATCATATAAAGTATACTTAATATTTTTCAAAGTAATCAATTTAACTTCACACTCTTTAACTGTATGACATATCTCATAAAAAAAAATTGAACTTATCAAACATAATAGACTCTTGAAGTGGAGATATAAAACTTTGAGAGAAGATTTATTAGATCTCTTTATCAGTAATTGTATTTTTCATTTTTTTTTTATCATGGTCTTGTATCTTATAATTCATTCACTGATTGTATAATTATACTCTTGATTGCTATTATAAATTTGAGCATACAAGATATTTTCACCAAATTTGATAAAAAAGTGTGTTAAAAACAAATTTTATAAAAAATTGAAAGCCTTTATTGATTAAAGAGGAAGATCATAAGACCATAAAATAATATATTCCTCAAGACTTATTGGAAAATATTTGTCAACAATTTTCCATTTATACATAGTCTATATAAGTTACATGGAATGAACACAAATGTTATTTAGGATCACCTTTTCCTTCATATAGAGGAATCTTAGGAGACAAAAATCAAATTAATGTATAATATGAAATTTTAGGCACTGAAGTATTTGTAACAAGGAACATGATTCCATGGAATAGATAGCATCAGAAATGGTTTGCTCAATTTGAGATAACTTGGATTTTAAGATAATAATTGTAAACTCAAGATTATTATTTGTATAAATAAGTGGGGCAGTATAAGTAGCATAAGTAGGCATAGGCATAAATATTTGTTGGAAACCATGTGATATTCTCAAACCAAGGGAGGGTTTTATATGAGTATATTTAATAGTATAAGTGTAAACATTATAAGGAATATCTTGGGACTCTTTATTTTGTTTATCTCTAACAATATATTATAATCATTCAACCTTTTTTTATATGTTCTCAAAGATATTACATAATTTTTTATTCTTCAATTTAACTAGATTATTCCTAAGTATTGGGTTATGAAATGAGATCCATGATGTTCCCTTCAAAAGTGTGTGAATTAATAAATGGAATATCCTTTAAATTTTTAAATTTAATACAATGTATAACATATGCTTCCTCTTGATCTCAAGTCAATTTGGATTTGACAAAAGTTATTTGAGAAGAGTAATGACATGATGTAATAGTGTAACCATTTGAAATAGAAATGCCACATGATTTGGCCTTGTATAGTGTATCTTCTTTATTAATTTGGAATTTAATCCATGTAAAAAAATGTGATAATGAATTATATAACCATATAAATCATATTAAATAAATATTCACTCATTGATCCCATTATGAATATAATACAAGTGAAAAGCAAGGTATAAGGGTGATATAGGAAAGGGTTTAGAATATCAAATATAATTAATAATTTATATATTAATTAAAGCTAAATATTTTGTATCACTAAATACATAGGAGAAATCATGCTTGTAGTGAACTATCCCATCTCTGAGGGTAAGGTGAGAGTAACTTCCTTGGGAGATACACTCTATCAGGTGTACCATAAATCACATGGATTAAAGAGGCATATTTTGGTATAAATAAAGGACCCTAGGAATTTAAAATATAATATAAGGTATGGGGAATATAAAATCCATGTTTAGTGTTTTACAATGAGTTTAGTATTGGGGCAGTACCTCTCACACCATGGTGTTGGTAAAACATACAATTCCTTAGATCATTACCATAGTCACTAAGTTACATTTGAAGTGGGGTGAGTGGGAGTGACCTATAACTATTTCCCTCTCCTATCATTTTGAAATCATTTTCCCCCTATTATATCCATGTGATATTTATTGGGTTATAGCTTAGCATTTTATATCTTTCTCAGTGAGATCTTGTTTGATCTTAATTTGATCTTATATGTTATCTTTGTTATGGGAAGTCCTTCATGTTTTTGGTCTCCTTATATCTCATTGGTATATCTTATTTGTGTGATTATTATGTTATGGTTGATGCATGATCAAATAAGGTTATTTTATCCCCCTCTATCTTGCTTGGAAATCATATGTGCTTGTTTACCCCTAATCAAGGGTTTTGGACAAAATTTATGTTTACTTTAGAGTGAGTTGTAGCTAAAGGTTTGATATTATGAATGACATTATATATTTTTGTTTACAAGATTTAGATCTATGTGATTTACTTTTATTGATATTGGTTTTAAGGGCCTTATTTGTCTTTTACCCCTATGGTTTCCTGATGGACAAGGGATGACTATTAGAAAGAAGACCTGTTATGGTTGTGCATCTTGGTGAAGGGTTGTTTATTTTGGTTTTGTGAATATCTTGGTTTTTGATGTATATATTGTGGTGAGAAAGATTTAGGGTGCTATTTAGTTTTTTTCTTGAGTCCACAATGCTTGCTTGTGGGTCGTTTCTTTCTTTTTCATGTAGCTTTAGATTTTTGTAATCTAATTTTTATAGGGAACATGCTCCATTCAAATTTGAGAAATCCTATAAAAACCCTTTAAGGCTAGGTTTATTACATTATCTTTCATTTCCTCTGTTACTTTCCTATTTTAGGGGACTTTTTAAAATTCCTCTTATTAGTTTTGGTTTTGGTTTATTGGTAAAATTTTTGTGTTTATTTCTTTGTTGTGAATCAGTTGTTATTCAATTATTTAGGATTTCATGACCTATTTGATGTTTTTTAGGTTTGAGAGATCTTTTTGAAACCCCTTGACAGTGTATGTTGGTGGATATCTCAAATTTATTCTATTGGGTTCATTTATAATTCTCCATTGGTAGAGAGGTTTCTCAAGAAATTTCAATTTCAATGCAATATTTTATATTCTCCATTATTTCAAGTTGTGGGACCTATCAACACCCTCATCCCTAGTTCATATCTCTAGCTCAAAAGCATTTACCAATAAAAAATGATAGTCACTAATTAGATTTAAATTTTTTGGAACATAGTTTATGAAAACAAACACAATAACATAGAAAAGAAAATAAAAGTGAAATATTGTGTGTATACATATCAAAAAAATTCAAACTATGTTCAAAAATAAAAATCCTTAGTTTCAGATGTTATCCAAGGTTAAAATATAATTTATTTAATTTTAGATTAAATCCAAGGTCGAAGAAGATTGACTCATGGTGTTAGATTTATGTCAAAGTTTGAATGTTATTTTACTTTAGTGTCATTAATTTACATAAATTTGTATAAAATCCTAAGACACAAATAAAAAATAAGCAGTGTTCAAAATACAATTTGAATTAACCAGAATGTTTAATGTTCTTTTGTATTCAACCATGAAGTGTTAAGAATAAATAAATGTTTTTGGTCTAATTAAAAATTGATTTAGTTCTAAAAAATATAAAAATTTGTATTTGAATACGAAATTTATAGAATTTGAAATGATAAAAATATTAAAATTGACAAATAAATATTCAAAGCTAACTCAAAATGATTTTTTGATGATTATGTAGGCTAATTGTAGATGGAAACTACCTAAAAATACCTCTAAACTATATCATAGCAGGAAATAGAAATTTAAAATATGTTGGAATACGGTTAAAATAGGAGGACAATGCCACATTATGACATTGTTTAATGACTACGGTTTTTTTCCTAGTTGATTATGCAACAAATTTTTTGATTTGGGTGTGCAAAAATCTATGAGGTTTTTTTGAGGACAACATACCCCTATTTCTAAAAAAATGGGGATCCTTGTGTCAAATTATGTAGATTTATATCTCAAAATTAAAAATTCACTTCATTAGAATATATATATATATATATATATATATATATATATATATATATATATATATATATATATATATATATATATATATATTTATATATATAACATGTTTTTCACATTGTTCATAACTCTCATTTGGATTACTCATTAAAAATGGGCAATAGTCAAGGTTTTATGTTTAAATTTTTTGCTATCCTTTGGTCTATAATTGATTAAGGGAATTCATATTTGAATTGATAACAAGCTAGTCTAAGGTTTTAAATTAGGTTCCTTTTCAATTCAAAATTGGTGGGAACATTTTAAATGGGATTAGTTAATTATGCCATGGACTTAATTTAATTTTTATCCTAAGGCTTAGTCATGTCTTTCAAAATAACTAAGCTTTAGTCTAAAAATTCTATGTTGGGTTTGTTTATGTCCCAAACCCCTTTGTTCTCTTTTATCTTAGCATGGTCCATCTAATGCAAGGTCACTTTCGTATATCCTAGACATGTCATTAAGATTTATCCTAAAGTTTCAAACCCTAGGATATAACCTTATGACTTATATTTTATTATTCATAGGGTCCTTTTTATTATGTTTCTAACCTTGATCCAAAATATTTATGCTAAGTCCCTTTTAGTTCACAAGGTCACTTTAATATGCATTGGACCTAGATTAATACTTTATCCTAAATATTTATTCATATTTATTAATACAAATGAAATCCTTAAATTAAGATCTTAGCTTAAGTCCTATATTATTCTCAAGCTGACCTAAATATTGTGCTTATCTACAAGATCAATGACCTATGTTTTCTTGGGTGAAGTTAATCCAATAGAGTAAGATCAAAATGGGAAGACTAATTACAAGAAAAAATTTGTCAACCCTATTGATATTAATTAGATGGTGTGAGTTTGATCAGATGACAAGATCCAATGACATGTAATCCAAGTTGAAAATTCAAGTCATGACAAAAGGGTTAAATCCTGAGCTTTGTCTCTAAGATCAATGGTATGTATTTTCTCACCTGATATTTATAAAACGGTGTGAACTAAGTCAAAAATTCAATGGATTCCTAGGAAAAGTGAGATGGTAACAAGTGTCACTTTATTAGTAAAGGAATATTGAATAGTTAATGGCATTCAACCCTGTAGATCAAATTCAACCATCTAGATCAAAATATAATAGTCCACATTTGCTTGTATAAAAATGATCAATTAGCATGTAGCCAATGTTGAAAATTCAAGGATAAATGCAAAGATAACATGTGACATACCTATGAGCCATGAAGGTAATATCGATCACCTTTTAAAGATCAATAAAGTGCATTAATTTATACTCAAGGGATCTAATAGTGCATGATCAATGTGGATAATTTAAAATAGATAGGATGAACATGGTAGTGACAAGTGTTAGAACTATAGGGAATATTATAGAAGCATCTAATGGTGTTTAATTCTTAGGATCAAGATCAATAAACCACATTGATTCATGTAGAAATATTGGGTGATACAATATCAACATAGAAATTTCAAAGGGAAATGGTAACTTTTTGAAAATTAATGAGCAAGTATCATGAAAATGCTAAAGGGATGTTATGATGATGTCACATAGGGAAAAAAAGATAAATTTAAAAATCTTGTGGGTTTAAAAAGGAAAAGGTATAAATGTGAGGATTCAAATAAAATCTAAGGCATGAAGTTCATATAAACATGATAAGCTACCACTATTAAAGCTCTAAAAGGACTTGTAGAAAAACCCTAGCTCATATTAAATCCCTAATCCAACCATGTATTGCCCATGAATCAATCCTAAGAGAGTGAATTACCATCAAAATAAGAAAAATTTAATCCAAAGATGAAGAGCAGTCCACTAGTGAGTAATTTGGCCAAATTCATAGTCATTGTAGTCCAAAAACAAGTTAGGGATGATACAGAGTTCTTTTTGACTTTATACATAGAAGGGAGGATTTTTAAATACATGGATTTTAGTGCCATGGATTTAAACATGGAAGATAACAATTTTTCCAAACTTTTTTGGGCTATTAAAGAAAAACTAGTCATTTATAGGGAAGATGAGAAAAACATATTTGAGAAGAGGAGATACTATGATGTTGTTTCCATATTGATGATAGGCATTCATTATGCCATGATGAAACCATAGGTACTACATTTCATTGATTTTATTACTCCCATATTCAAAGATGCTAAAGTTGATCAAGACATGATAGTTTATGAGTGTAGATTTAGGAAAATTGCCTACATTTCCCCTATTACCTTTGAAAACTACTATAAATTGCCCAAACCTTGAGTTGATGTAACAATAATCAATAAGTGGGATAATAAGAATGACCTAAATACCATCCTTATCCCATGGCTATATTCTAAGAATCAAGTGTTCTCTGAATTTAGTGGTAAAATCCTAATCAACAAATTTAGGCCTAAAATTAGGATGATCATGACATTAATGAAAAAATTGTGTGGGAACCCCTCGACCATGTATGTGAACAAACTCTGGGTCCCATTTATTTATTTCATGGTTGAGAAATAACTCGCCCCTCCTCTAGGAGAGATTATTAGCACTTGTTTGAGGAGGCAGTTCTCTGTAATTAAGAATAAAATTGGGAACCAATTCTACATGATGTCTTGTTGGATGCCCTACTTGCCACCACCAAAATCCTATAACTTGGGGAATGGTCACATGATGGGAAATAGATAGTCTCCTAATATTATTCAAATTTGCATATTTTCAAACATAGGGACCACATCTAATTCATTGGTGATTGGGTTTACCTAACCTTAGTTGAGGCCATCATAGGGATCTTGATGGCAAGAGTAGGCCCACTAATAAAAAAATATGTTAAATACATAAGAGATATAAGGGTATATCCTAACTCCACCATAATAAGGATTAAAGTAACAAAATACACCCCACTTAGACTACCATTTTATGTGCTAGTCAAAATAGTTAAATAAGAGGTAGCATACTAGATATGTAATGGTATAAATGGTCTTTGTAAGACCAAGAGGAAGGGAATGATCCACACCCTCCTTATAACCATTGGTAGGATTATGTTTCAATAATGGGACAATATTGAGGTTGCTTATAAACACATGAACTCTTTTAGATTACAACATGATGAACCAAGGTATTTGTATCCATCTCGAAGGATTGAGAAACATTTAAATGCAAAGGGGTTCAATATGACCTATGAGCACTAGCTTGGACCTTATGACCCAATTTACACCAAAGCTTCTTCATTCACTTAGGTCTCAGAAAGATTGAAGGAACATAACATCAAACTAGAGGCTAGATTATAGAAGGAAAAAATCCAACTAATGATATATTATAGATAGGGCCAAGATAGTATCACTTTCTAGGTAGTACACCTTCTATACCTCCTCCCACTCAACCATAAATAGAGGTGTAAAAGAATGAGGCATGAGTTGAACAAAGGATAGAGGAAAAAATACCTAATGAGATTGTACCTTCCTAAACCCAAGTAATAGAACAAGGGTCACTTATTAAGGAGTTTGACATAATACCATTGGACCCTAGGAAACAATGTATGATGCACTTACCATGCTAGCCAGTGCCTATGAATATGATGGAAAAAAGGCTCAAGTTGAAGAGATAGAGAAATAAAAGGGGAAGGAATTAGCCTTGGACTTCATCCCTATAACCACCCCTCCTAAGAGAAGGGTTGAGTTTTCTATGATTATTGTAAGGGGTAAGAGACCCTAGTTGACCTTCTCCCATCCTTTGAGTGAGGTCAACCTCTTTAGTGAAAATAATGTGAGCCAAGTTCCAACCATTCTTTAATGGTTTATATATGTCAGGTTATATAAATCTCCTCTCTGTATCATCCATGGGTAATAACAAAGGCTATCAGCATCACTGCACATACGGAACTCAAGACATGGATAGTTATTCTATAAAAGGAAGAGGAATAAATGATGACATCTCTAAGGGAACCAAGTGAAAAATATATAGAAAACCCAACCCAAAGTATAATAAATTCTTCATTTAGCATCAAATTTAACCCAAAAACTACCAGTCTATAGAGGGTGACTAAGAAAAAATCCATGGTCAGAGGAGAAGAGTTCAATTTTAAAAAAGTGGAACCATTTATTGGCTTGACTATAATAAGAGGATACAAACTAGGAGAAAGACCTATTTTTGAGGAAAATGTGCTTGAATTAGCCCATGTACATTTTATCCTAGTTGTAGGCTTCCCTCAAAGGCATGTAGCAACACAAAGAGAATATTCAAAAGCAAAAGGAAAATTTAGAAAAGCAAGTTATATTATCAATTCTTGATGTTATGATTAAGATGTTTAAATCATCTTTCTATGACATGTTTAACTATCTAAAGTTAATAAGGTCTAGATAGAATACATTAAGCAAATAGGATGTAGTAACAAAAAGCTTAATCACCCAATGGTAGAAGTTAAGAGATAGAATGAAAGAATTGACCAACATCTTGATGGAGGATCAAATCCTTGGTTTCAAGATCATTAGCTTGGATCACCTCAACAATGTCATTGGATTGATTATTGATAAGATCAAGGGTGTGAACACATGGTATAAATATTTGAAATGTCTCCTTGGGGATGACAAAGAACTGCTAAACATGATAGAACACTTCCTTGGGACCATGATCACAAAAACAATTACACTCAACTCCATAGGCCTTATCATGGATGAAGCGTTAAAATATAGAACCACTCTAGTCATGTAGGAAGTTAAGAGCAAAATCCAAGGCAAATCTGGAGTGGACAACAACAAGGTCATGGATATGATCCTAACAATAGAAGAAAAAATTGCTAAAGTAAGAATCGTTAAATAATCATTGGGAATAAATGATGGAGACCTTAGAAAATTGGTAGATCAAGAAGATGAACTTTTCATGGAGCCTTTTATTAACCTTAAGTTGATTGATGAGGAGCATGAGAAGGTAATGAAAGTTATTCAGAAAAAATAAAGGAATGCATCAACACATGGGCCTCAAAACTAGTTATGAATATTATTTTTTTTAGAAACTTTGAAAATAGAATATTCTTCTTGTAAAGTCATGTGCAACTTGTAAAGCACATTACCTATAAGTCAATCCATTAGGAAAAGTCTAGTGTATTCTAGAACTTGGTAAAAAATGATAGCTATCATTACACTTGTAATTTTATAATTAGATATGATTTAATGACATACTTCCCTACCTTCTATAAAAGGATTATTATAAATTATAAAAAGGGGGAGTTATTAGAGCTAAGAGCTAATTTTAATTTTGAGCAATTAATATAAGCAAGGAATTCTATAAAGTTTGTCTAAAATTGCTTGTCTTTTATTATCATAGATTCTCTCTCACTTGTTTGTTATAATTTACATATTTCAATGTTTCTTATGAATTCTTGATGAGTACATTTGAATGTAGAGATGTTAACTTATGCCAATGCTTGGTTAATTGAAGGTTTTTAGTTTTATTTCATTTGCTTAATCTTCTTGCATTTGGGTTAATGTTGTTTGTTTGCAAGGTTAAATATTTAAAGTGTAATTTAATATTATGTACATTATTTCACACCATTATTAGATGTTTTCCTAATGTCTTATAAGATTTGAGATTATGTTACTTCATATCATACACTAGTTAAGTGCATGCCTAGATAAAATTTGAACTTTGTCATGATATCTAGAATGAATATTAACAACATATCTTCTCTACCTTGCCTTTCCTTTTGATCTTTTTTAACCAAAACACCCTATATTAATAATAATGTTAAATATACACCTTATATTAGTCTCTAGATTAGTTCTTGATCATAATTCACCATTCTTAGCATAGTATACTTCATATTTAACATAGACTGAATTTATCTAAGGTGGATCTTAACCACCAAAAATTATAAATATTGTGAAATAGTTCACTTTATTTACCTATATTACATCAATAGATAATAATATTATCACAACCTATAACTCATATGTTGAATTCTTAGAATTATAAAATGTGAAGTGTTCTTGAACACTCTGGACACCTGTGATACATATCAAGCATCAACAAGAGGAGATTTGTTGGTGATATAAGGAGGGACTCATTAGATATTTGTATATTTGAAGTATCTTTTCTCATTTTATGAATTATTTTCAAAGATTGATGTAACCAAAATTGTGTCAATCTTTTCTCAATTGTGTAAGTATTATTGACATTTATGATCTTTGACCCATATTTGTGCTTCCTTTAGATAAAGATCAATGTTATTTAAAGGTATATGATTAATTATGGTAAATATGGCTTAATATTTGTAAACTCAACAAGTTTGAGGTTAATAATAGCTATTTTGATCAAAAATCAATAGATCCTTTGCTAATTTGAGTTTATTTGAGCTTAAACATGTAAATATCAGTCATACTTATGTATTTGGACACATCTTTGAGCTAAATTAGTTAAATATTTCTACCCTTTGTAATCATTTATATAAATCCTTACAAAATTTGCCTAATGTGTGAGTCTAATCATTATTTCCTACAAAGATAAGACTGATACATCATATTTAAAATAAGATTCAAAGCCTGTAAGCTAGAATTCCAAGGATCAATAGAAGGTCATGTTCAAAGACTATACAACCTCTAATTTCATTAGAATTTTATAGGAGAACTAGGTAGGATAAAGGTAATCACAAGAATTCAAAGTATTTTCCAACATCGCCAATTTATGATACTTCTATGTTTGATCTCTATCAAGGTATGGCTTGGATAGGTGGCTATTCGATCAATGTGCCAAGTGTGGTACATGACCCTCCTCATAATCCTAAAAAGTATTTGCCAAAATTTAGTCCTAGTGGCATTACAACTATTTAAGAACAAATTAAGAGTTTCAAATATGTATTAATATTGATGAATGTGACTCATGAAGATGTATCATGTAGACTATTTCCTTTTACTTTTAAAGATGTTAGATATGAATGGTTTCTAAATCTCCCTAAAAATTACATTACTAGTTGGGTTGATTTTAACAATGTTTTCATTGACCAATTTGGTACAATCATTAGTCCTTATGTCTTGTATCAGTAATTATCCATAGTGAATAGGGATGCAAACGAGCCCATAATAGCCTTCAATGCTAGGTTATAAAAATGTTTAATAACACCATATCTCCTTACATACCCAATGAGGCTTTAGCCTTGGAAATTTATAAGGATGCCTTGGATCCTATGACTTCCATGTTTATAAAGAGAGCTATTGGACACATAAACACATTATCTTTGGCTTATGTTGGGGTTGCGATCATTAATGACTAAATGCAACCCCAAGGACAATTGGCATACTCCATTCCTAATGCCAATCCACATTTACCCATTTTAAATGTTATTCTTAATGTTAACCAAAATGTGCCTACCTTGAACCAACTTCTTATCTTGAATCAACTACCTTTGAGACATGCTCATCCTACTCAAAGCCTTGGATTCTTGAATAAATCTGCTAATGGATCTCATCCTAAGGATCAAAAAACTTTAATGCTTATGGATAATACTAAAAATAAAGTGAATGAGTCTAAGGCCCCAAAGAGTGAGAGTGACTCTATCCTCAAGATGGTTCAAAATATTAGCACTAACTTCCTTCAGTTGTAAAAGTAAGTAATACTAGATATAGATCTAGTAGGAATTTATCCTTTCAAAGGTTAAATAGGCCCACTAATGAATTTCAAATTGATAGTTACCACAAAAACAAGAATAATGAGCCATATATTAGAAAGAATGTGCATGATATAAATCTTATTGATGTTGTTTTACCTAACTATTGTAGAGTTCATTAGACCTATAAGAATGGGGAAATAGACTATGTTGAATTTCATAATGCTTTTGAAGCTTTCCAAGAATAATTAGATACTTTTGAGGTTATCCCTAATAAGGATTCTGATACAGGTACATCAAGATCTTGAAGGTCATCTAGATCTATTGATTCAACTCTCATGGAGGAGACATTTGAGTTCCCTTTCCAAGAGTAAAATGAGCATGAGGATATTCATAAAGAGATTCATGATTTTTATTAATTTTTTAAGAAGA
This sequence comes from Torreya grandis, assembly GCA_037957365.1. Taxonomy (NCBI): domain Eukaryota; kingdom Viridiplantae; phylum Streptophyta; class Pinopsida; order Cupressales; family Taxaceae; genus Torreya; species Torreya grandis. The sequence goes on along the minus strand of JARHVA010000440.1, from coordinate 3,824,076 downwards.
CTTATTCTCTGAGAAATTGAGAGCATAAGCAACCATTAACCACTTAAACTCCTCCAAATAACATTGATACCCCTCATAATACTACCTCAGACAACAATCCATAACTCCCTAAGGGAGGTACTTCTAAACCTAATGTTGATACATCTAATTATTCAAATAGGACTAGATATAAAATTGTAGAGGACATGAAAAGGATTAAGTCCAACATTACCTTGCATGAGTTGACATAGATTACTAAATAGAGGGATATATTGTTGGAATCTTTGTCAAAAAATCCTAGTAAGTCTCAAAAGTCTACACATGCTAATGTTTTAATACACAAATGTAAGGTAGATGTTCTTCCTTTCCTACTTATAATCAAAAACTTTGGTAATAATTTTCATAATTGCTTGTTATATTCTAGTGCATCTAAAAATATTATGCCTAGGGGTATTTGTGAACAATTAGGTTTTACTTCCATTAAATTTGATAGAGTTGTAACTAAATTAGATAAATAAAGAGTCAAAGTGATTGGTGAATTGTTAAATGTTCACATTTAGATTGCCTCAAATCCAAGGATCCAATAGTTCATTGATATCCAAGTGGTGGACATCCCTTATGATTATGGGATGCTATTTATTAGAGACTAGACTATGAGCTTGAATGGTTATATGTCAATAGATTATTCACATATGTGGTTTCCTTAGAAGGGAATCCCTAACCAAATCAGGATAGAAAGGGAGCCTAAAGTGAAGCATATGATCACTGATTATAAGCAATCAATAAGAGGGTCAACATGGTTAACTCAGATCTTGGTGTTTACACCCTTAACACCACAAAGGTATGTAACTCTAAAACCTCTCATGCTTTGCCTAGATTATGAAAGCTTTATTTTTATGGTGATAGATGTAAATCAAGTTCTAGAGTAGGAGTGGTATTAATCAATCCCATTGGGAAAGAGTACAATGCCTATTGCATACTTTAGTTCTCATGCACCAATAATTTGGCTGAGTATGAAGCACTTATTCTTGGATTACAATTTGCAATCAAGCATGAGGCCAAGGAACTATTAGTTTTTGGTGATTATAAACTAGTGGTCAATCAGGTCAAGAATAAATATCAATGCAAGTTTTCCTATCTCAAGAAGTATAGATTTAGGGTGTGGCACTTGATTGAATGTTTTGAAGCTTTTAACATTGTGTCAATCCCTAAGGAAGATAAAAAAGTTGTTTATGAACTTAATTTAGCTGTATCTAACCTTATGCCACATCAAATTTATAGGTTATAAAACCTTAAAATTGAGTTAATCTCATGTCCCTTAGTGTCATATAATGTTAACCATTTACAATTATTCAGTGATGATCAACATATAATAGACTCCATGACTAGTTTTGGAGTGTTTGAAGGTCACATTATTGATGAAGCTAGTCTCCTTGATGATGATAACATTGAAAGCAAAATTGGTGACAAGGTAATTCATTTTAATGATAAAAAAATCCCTAAAGGCATGGTAGCCTTAAATAAACTCTTTGATTCTAATAGACTAGCTGAGGCTACAAAGAATACTAAAGTAAGTGGGAAGGATTATAATAAAATTAACATTGGATTTCAAGGTCAACCTTAGCTAGTTAATATGGGTACATCCTATACAAGAATTGAGTCCAAAAGAGCCAAATAAAATCTAACCAAATATAAAGATATCATAGCATTATATTATGCTGACCTAAATATATTTGATCCAAATGTCATAATTCATATCATACCTTTAAGAGAAAATTACAAACCTTTCAAACAAAAGTAGAGGCCTGTCAATCTAGTCTTAAAACCACTGACATACAAAGAGGTAAATAATCTCTTACATGCCAAGATTATGTTTCCCATTAGGCATTCCACTTGGGTTGCTATTTTAGTCCTTGTTTGAAATAAAAATGGTGAAATTAGATAGTTTAGTGATTTTAGAAATCTAAACAGAGCATTTGAGAAAGATAATTACCCCCTACCTTCTCTTGACCAAGAAATACAAATTATTTCTAGTTTTTCCATGATTTCCTTTCTTGATGGTTTTAAAAGGTATAACTAGGTGCTAGAAAATGAAGAAGATAGGATGAAGACTAATTTTACTACCAAGTGGGGCACATTTTCCTATAAGAGAATACCTTTTGGACTTATAAATGTAGGATCCACTTTTCAAATGGCTATGGATAAGTATTTCAAATACATGGATGATCTAACTATCTTTTCTAAAATTAGGGTAGATCATATTATGCACCTATAACATGTATTTGAAAGATGTAGAAGGTATGTGATCTCTCTTAACCTAAATAATAGTATTTTCTATGTTACTAAGGGAAAACTATTAGGACATATTATCACTAAGGAGGAAATATATATAGACATTGATAGAGTAGATGAAATATCTAATATAGATCCCACTAATACTAGGAAGGAATTAAAATAATTATTTGGTAAAATAATTTTTTTAAGAAAGTTTATTTCTGGTCTTGCAAAAATAGTGAAACTTTGAATGACATGTTGAAGAAAGAGGCTAATATCACTTGGAATGAAAAGACAAAAAAGGATTTCAAAGACATCAAGGAGGTAATTAGACAAGGCCATGTAATGATAAGTCCAAACTTTAATAAAGATTTTTATCTTTACTCCTTTCCTTTAGATCATACAATAAATATAGTTATAACTCAAAAAATAGATGGATGTGACCATCCAATAGTTTTTATGAGCACTAACCTTAAAATGTTGAGCTAAACTATTATTTTATTTAAAAACAAGTATGTTCTTTCGTCAAAGTAGTAAACAATTTCAAGCATTATATCCTTAAGAATAAGGTGCATGTCATTCTACCAGACCCTACCACCAAGCTCATTCTAAGTCAAAATGAACTAGGAGAAAGGAGAGGTAACTAGATGTTTATACTACAAGAATATGACATTGAGATGAAGACTGCCAAATTGGTAAAGTGATAAGGTTTGATCCAATTGATTACCAATACTAACCCTAAGATAATTTTTATTTAGGTAGAGTAACAGATTTTTAGACCTAATGACTAGTATGATCCCATTATGCCCTTACTAATTAATGGTTATTGTCTTACAGGGTTAAGTAAAGAAAAAAGGAAGGCTCTAAGGTTCAAAGTAGCTCACTTTATAATCAAATATGAAGTAATGTATATGAATAAATTTAAATTCATTTACTTGAGATGTGTATCTAAGAGTGAAGAAACTAAGATCATGAGCACCTTCCATGAAAGACTGGGAAGTGGACATCCATCTAGAAGGACTACAACACACAAAATATTAAGGGTTAGTTACTATTGGCCTATAATCTTCAAGGATGCTCATAAACATGTGAGAGAATGCCACTCATGTCAAGTCTTCAACACCAAAGATCCTAATTCATATATGCCACTAAGAGTAATAATGGTTGATAAACCCTTTGCCTAGTGGGGGCTAGATTTCATGGGGGTCATTAACCCCAATTCCTTTGATAGTCAAAAGTACATTTTGACTACTACCAACTACTACACCAGATGGACTAAGGAAATGGAAAATAATTATTGTATTATCAAAGAGGTGATAAAATTTTTAGAATAAAACATATGCACCAATTTTGAGACACCTGTATCTTTGGTCTATGATAATGGATATGCTTTTATTTCTATAGATATGATAGAATAGTTATATGATAACATCATAATCCTTAAATTCTCATCAAACCATTATCCTCAAGGTAATGGAGTATCTGACTAAACTAATAAGAACTTGATGAAGGCTATAAATAATTCTATAGCTGATAAACCTAGAACATGGCATAAGTTGATTAAGTATGCCCTTTGGGTAGATAGAACTAGAATCAAACAAGCTCTCAAAGCATCATGATTCCTACTAGTTTATGGTCAAGAACCCATCTTCCCCATCAACCTCAAGATACCAATATATAGGTTCATGAAATAATACATGGGAGAGGACCAAGAATTTTCAAGTTCAAGATTGTCGGACATCATACAAATGGAAGATGCAAGAAAAGAGGCTTTTACCAATTTTAGTAGACACCAAACCAAAGTCAAAAGGTGGTTTTATAAATGACCAAAAATAAAGGTGTTCATGTAAGGATACTTAGTTATTATTTGGGATAAGTCATCTAATCTTAAGGGTAAACATGAGAACCTCTATGGATGGGTCCCTACTAGATAGTTAAGATACTTGGAGACAACACCTTCAAGCTAAAAGACTTATAGGGAGCAAAGTTCACACTACCTACAAATGGGAAATACCTCAATCAATAATTATCTATTGTCCCACCTGGAATCTTCATGAAATGAATGTAAGATTAGTTAAGATTAGTTAGAGTTGGTATAGGTAGTCTACATTAGTTCTTATATATTCTTTCCTTATTGTCCTTTGTTTGTACATATGTTTGCATATATTTATTTTTTTATTTCCTTACTTTTTGTTTGTTTTATTTCTATTTGGTGTGTTTGATTTATATGATTTATTCCTTTCTCCTAATAAGTCCTCTTGAACAATCCCTCAGCTCAAGATTCATACAATTACTCAAATAAACCTCATAGTTCAAGAATGCATATATGTTTTCTCAACATTGGTTGACTATGGGTTATTGAAATATGAGCTTAATGTTATAGTTTAGAGAAACAAGTAAATAATAATTAATAGGTTAATTTATCCTTGAGATTACAAACCTTTTTATAATATAATTTTGGTTCTAAGAAGGATTGTACATGTAGGGTGAAATACTAGATTATTATGATATAATTATGCTTGCACTTAAAAAGCATTAATGGCCTGAGGCAAAGTTTACAGTGAAGGAAGATTGTCTGAAGACCAAACACTTAACCCAATCCTTAAACAAGGCTAACCTAGTTCCTAACCTATGATATAAATTAAAAATGACTTGAAAAAAAAAAACAAAAACTTATTACAAAATTCAAGAACTTTTTAAGCAAAGGTGATTATGGTAATCTCCATTGGGGCTATGAACACCTAGATGGTAGTGGAGCAAGGCCTTGAGTAGATCCAAAGGCATCTCTATCAGGGATATGAATGTCTAGATAGTAGTAGAGCAATACCCAAGCCTTCCCTAAGACAAAGCATGGTTCTTAAGGAATATCTAGAGAGGTTGAAAGTCATTATTAATGATTAAAGTCATTAACTTAGAAGTTGTTCTCCAAATTATATGGAAATCAATAAGTGGAATAAAATCACACACACAACATGGCTATGTCTTGATGTTTGGTCCTAATTCTACATTTACAATATTTATTCTAACCATGAAGTGATCTTAATAATGGTACCTTATAAAATGGAATAAGTAAATTAATTATTATTCTAAACCAAAGTCTCTGAATTCTAACATATTGCTATGTTCCCCTAGAAGTCACCATTTATTGAGGTAAACATACACCCATTTCTAAAAAATAGGGAACCTTGTGTCAAATTATGTAAATTTATATCTTTAAATTGAAAATTCACTTGATCAGAATATATATAGCATATATTGCACATTATTCATAATTGTCATTTTGATTAATGGACATGTTGTCAGATGATCATGGTTTCTCCCCTTTTGAAGTTGATAACATTTGACCTTTATATTTTAGGTCACAACTCCAATGGATTTCATTCAAATGAGAAATATTCAAGGTTTTGTGTTTAAATGTTTTTCAATGCTTTGGTTTGTAATTGATTAAGGTAATTCATATTTGAATTGATAAAACCCTAGTCTAAGGTTTTAACTTGGGTTATTTTTGAATTCAAATTTGATGGGGACATTTTATGTAGGAGAAATCAACTATGTCATATAATTAATTTTATTTTATCCTAAGGCTTAATAGTGTTTTTCAATGCAACCAAACCTTAGTCTAAAAATTCTATGTTGGGTCGGTTTACCTCCCAAACCCCTTTAATCTCCTTCATCTTAGCATGGTCCAACTAATGCAGGGTCCATTTTGTATATCCTAGACATGTCATAAAGCATTATCTTAAATTTTTAAAACCTAGACTAAAACCTTATGACTTATCTCTTATTATTCAAGGGGTATTTTTTATTGTGTTTATGACCTTGGTCCAAAATATTTATGTCAAGTCCCTTTTAATTCATGAGGTCACTTTAATATGTCTTAGACCTAGCTTAAGACTTTAGCCTAAAGTTTTATTTGTATTTAATAATATTAAATAAAATCTTAACTTAAGACCTTAGCTTAAGTCCAATATTATTCTCAAGCTGACTTAAATATTATGTTTGTCTATAGGCTCAATGACCCATATTTGCTCGAGTGAATTTAATTAAATCGAGTGAGATGAAAATAGGAATACCAAGTACAAGAACCAATCTCACTCAACCCCACTGATATTGATTGGATGATGCAATTTCACTCAAATGAGAAGATCCAATGGTAAGTAATCTAGGTTAAAAAGTAAAGCCATGATAAAAGGGTTAAAGCCTGAGCTTGTCCCTGAGATCAATGATATGTATTTACTCACCTGATATTCATTAGATGGTGTGACCCAAGTCAAGACTTCAATGGAGCCCCAAGAAAAGTGAGAGGGTGATAATTATTACCTTCTTGGTAAAATAATATGGAGTAGCTAATGGCATTTGAACCTTTAGATCAAAATCCAATAGTTTGCATTTGCTTGTATGAAGATGATTAGATGGTGCATAACCAATGTTGAAAAGTCAAGGAAAAATGTCAAGATGACATGTGGCATACCTTTAAGCCATGAGTTAAATATATATTACCTTTTAAATATTAACAGAGCATATTGATTTGTATCTAAAGGATATAACGGTGCATGATCAAAGTGGAATTTTCAACATAGCCAAGATGAACATAATAGTGACAAATATCATAATCATAGGGAATATTACAAATGAAATCAATGGCATTCAATTATAAATATCAACATCAATGAATTTCATTAATTCATGTAGAAAGATTGGGTGGTGTGAGATCAACACATAAATTTCAAAGGGCAATGGCTACTTTTTAATAAATAATGAGCAAGTGCTATAAAAATGCCACAAGGATGCCATGGCAATGCCAAATATGAATAAAATGAAAAATTTAAATATCTTGTGGGTATAGAAAGGAAAAGGTATATATTCAAAAAACCAAATCAAATCTAAGCCATGAAGTTCATATAAACTTGAAAAGTTGCTACCATTAGAGCTCTAAAAGGACTTGAAAAGAAAACCTAGCTCAAATAAAAGAACTAATTCAACCCTATATTGATCATGAATCGAGCCTAGAAGAGTGAATTACCATTAAAAATAATAACAATTTAATCTAGAGATGAAGACCAATCCACTAGTGAGTAATTTATCCAAATTCACAGTCATTGTAGTTCAAAAACAAGCTAGGGAAGATATAGAGTTATTTTTAACTTTAGATGTAAAATAGAGGATTATTATGGACACAGAGTTTGATTCCATGTCTTTAAACATGGGAGAAAACAATTGGTCCAAAATTTTCTTGGCCATTGAATAAAAACTAGTCATTTCCAATGAAAACGAGAAGAACGTATCTGTGAAGAGGAGATACTATAATGTGGTTGCCATCTAGATGATGTACCTTCATTATTACATCATAAAAATATAGGTACTACATTGAATTGATGTTATTTATCCCATCTTCAAAGATGATAAATTAATTAGGGCATGATATTTCATGATCATAGCTTTAGGAAAATTTCCTACATTTCCCTTATTGCCTTAAAAAACTACCATAAATTACCCAAACCCCAAGTAGATGTAACCAAAATCAATGAGTGGGAAAATAAGAATGACATAAATACCATCCTTATCCCATGGCTATATTCTATGAATTAAGTGTTCTTTGACTTCAGTGGTAACATCCCAATCAACTAATTTAGGCCTAAGATTAGGATGATCATGACATTGATGAACATATTGTGTGGGAACCCCTTAACCATATATGTGGATAAAATCTGGGCCCCTTTTATTTATTTCATGGTTGAGAAAGAATCACCCCTCATCTAGGATAGATGATTATCACTTATTTGAGGAAGTAGTTCTCTATAATTAAGAAGAAAACTAAGAACTGATTATACATGATGTCTTACATGCTAGATGCCCTACTTGCCACCACCAAAATCCTATGCCTTAAAGAATGGTTACTTGATGGGAAAAAAATAGTCTCCCAATATTATTCAAAGTTTTATATTTTCAAATATAGGGACCACATCCAATTCATTTTTGATTTTGTTTACCAAACCTTAGTTGAGGCCATCATAGGGATATTGATGGCAAGAGTGAGCCCACTAATAAAAAAATATGTTAAATCCATAGGAGATATATGGCTATATTCTAACTACACTATAATCAATATTTAAGGAACATAATGCACCTCACTTAGACTACCAGTCCATATTCTAGCCAAACTAGCTGAACAAGAGGTAGCATACCAAATATACAATGGTATAGATGGTCTTTGTAAGACCAAGAGGAAGGTAATGCTCCAAACCATCCCCATAACCATTATAAGGACTGTGTTTCAACAATGGGACAATATCGAGGCTACCTCTAAACATAATACCTCTTTCAGATTATAATATGATGAACTAAGGTAGTGGGATCCATTTGGAAGGATTTACAAACATTTGAAGGCAAAAGGGATTAATATGACCTATGATCACTGGCTTGGACCTTACGACCCAATATACACCAAATGATCTTCATTCAACATGGTCTTAGCAAGATTGAAGGAACATAACATCAAGTCAGAGGCTAGATTACAGAGGCAAAAAAGCTAAGTGATGATATATGGCAGCTAGGTCTAAGATAGTATCACGTGTTAGGTAGTACACCTTATAGACCTCATCCCACTTAGCCACAAATAGAGGTGAAAAATCATGAGGCACAATTTAAACAAAGGATAGAGGAAAAAAGTCATGATGAGATTGCATCTTCCTTAACCTAGGTAGTAGAACAAGGGTCACCTCTTGAGGAGATTGACATAATAACATTGGACCCTAAGGAAACATTTGAGGATGCACTTACTATGATAGCTAGTGCCTATAAATATAATGAATAAGAGGAACAATTTAAAGATATAAATAAATAAAATGAGAAAGAATTAGCCTTAGACTTGGTCCATTTGGCCACCCTTCCTAAAAAAAGGTTGAACTTGCTATGATTCTAATAGGGGGTAAGAGACCCCATTTTACCTTCACCCATTTTTTTGAGTGAGGTCAAACTCTTCAATGAAGATAATGTGATACAAGGTCCAACCATTCTTGAATGGTTTATATATGGTAATTTATAGAAAGATCCTACTTTGTATCATCCATGGGTAATAACAAAGGATGTTGGCATCACTATAGATTAAGAACTCAAGCCATGGATAGTTGCTCTACAAAAGGAAGAGAAATAAAGGATGATAAATCTAGGGGATACAATTGAAAAAAGGATGGAAACCCAAACCCCAAGGATAAAAAAGTCTTAATTTGGTGTCAAATTTGACCCAACAACTTCCAATCTATAAAGGGTGACTAATAAGAAAGCCATTATTATAGGAGAAGAGTTAAATTTTCAAAAAGTGGAACCATTTATTGGATTGAATCCAGTAGAAAGACAAAAACTATGAGAGAGCCCTATTTTTGAGGAAAATATGCTTAAATTGGCCCAAGCATAGTCAACCCTATTTTAGGTTGCTCATAAAGACATGCATAAACACAAAGATAATCTACCAAAGAAAAAGGAAGATTTAGAGAATTAAACTATATTGCCAATTCCTGATGCTATGATTAAGATGTTTGAAGCATCCTTCAATGCCATGTTTAATTCTCTAAAGTTAATAAGGTCCAGATAAAATGTATTGAGCCAATAGGATGCAACAAAAAAATTCTTAATCACACAATGGTAGAGGTCAAGAGATAAAATGAAAGCATTGACCAATAACTGATGGAGGATCAAATCCTTGGTTTCAAGACCATTAGCTTGGCTCATCTCAATATAGTCATGGGATTTATTGTGGATAAGATCAAGGGTTTGAAACATGGTCTAAATATTTATAAGGTCTCTTTAGGGATGACAAGGAATTGATGAATAGGATGGAACACTTCTTAGGGACAATGATCACAAAACCAACTACACTCAACTCCATGGACCTCATCATGAATGAAGAGTTCAAACACAAAACCACCCGAGTCATTCAAGAAGTCAGGAGCAAAAGCTAAGGAAAATCTAGATTGGAAAAGAAAAAGGTCAAGGATATAATCCAAATAGTAGAAGAAAATATTTTTGAATCAAGGAACATTAAAGAAGCCTTGGCAAGAAATGATAGAGACCTTAGAAATGTGGCAGATCAAGAAGATGAACTTTTCATGGAGTCTATTTTTAACCTTAGGTTGATTGATGAGAAGTATGAGAAGGTAATGAAGGTTCTTCAATAGAAACATGGGAATGCATCAACACATGGGCCTCAATTCTAGTTAGCAATATTCTTTTTTGCTGAAAATTTAAAAATAGAATATTCTTCTTGTAAAGGCATGTGCAACTTGTAAATCACATTGCCTATAGGTTAGTCCATTAGGAAAAGTCTAGTGTATTCTAGAACTTGGTAAAAAAGGATATATTTCCTTACACTTGTACTTTTGTAATTGGATATGAATGACTGAAATAATTCTTTACCTTATATAAACTGAGTATTGTCAATTGTAAAATGGAGGGGGGGGGATTTCTTAGAGCCCAAAGATAATTATAATTTTGAGTAATTAATATAAGCAAGTAATTATACAAAGTTTGTCCAAATTTGATTATGTATTTTGTTATCTTGGATTATCTCTCACTTGTTTGTTATAATAATAAATTTGAATGGTTCTTATGATTTCCTGATATGTACATGTGAATGTATAGCTATTAAATTGTGTCAATAATAGGTTAATTAAAGGTTTTTAGGTTTAGTTCATTTGCTTACTCTTCTTGCATTTGGGCTAATTTTGTTTTCTTGCAAGGGTAAATCTCTAAAGTGGACTTGATTCTTATTTGAATTAATTCACACCATCCTTAGATGTTTTCTTGATGTTTGATAGGATTTGAGCTTATGATACTTCATATCATACATTGGTCAAGTTCATGCCCGAATGAGATTTGAACTTTGTCATGATATCTAGAATGAAGATTAACATCTCTTCTCTACCTTACCTTTCTTTTTTCTCCATTTTTAACCAGATCACCCTAGCTTAATATTAATTTTAAATATACATCTTATATTATTCTTTAGATTAGTTCTTGATCATAATTTACTATTCTTAGCATAATATAATTCAAATTTTGCATAGACTAATTTTGGCCAATGTGGCTCCCAACCACCAAATATTATAAATATTGTGATATAGTCTACTTAATTTGCCTCTATTCAATAAAAATATAATAGGATTATCATAATATACAACTCATGTGATAATTTATCATAATTATAAAATGAGAAGTGTTTTTTAACACTCTAGGCACCTATGATACATATTTAGGCATCAACAATTTTATTATTTGACTATGTGTGGTGCTTTTATGTGTGGAACACCTAAAAAATAAAACCTTATATCTTACACATTAAACAAAATTTAAATAAAACAGAAAATATGAACCAATCTATGATAATATCCAAGTTATCCTCATAAAAACTATGTAATTTGAGTGTTACCTACATACCCTAGGTTGATGTAGTTATCCTTCCTAGGGTGAGTGTGTGAATATTTAATTTTATATATGAATGAAACTAGATAGATTGATTTTAATTATTAATAATTATTACCCTTGATATAAAATATAAAAAATAGACTTTTCCTATGATTATTTTAAAGCTTTAAAAATTGAACAAAAAAATAGTGTTATTTTGCTCAATGTGTAGTAGAATTTCCAAGTGATTGCTAGATGTATTTTGAGAGGCCTTGATGTGATTATATATATGATTATTTGAAATATTTATTATAATTTACATTGGTAAATTTTTTATAAGGGTAAAATTTAATGTCTCTAATCTAAAAATTTATAGTTGGATCCCTAAGGGACAAGGCCACACTAGTGGACAAACTTGTAGTGAGGCCCTGTCTACCTAGTGTGGTCTTGTCCTAGAAGGACAAATAATATTAGGATATGGATTATAAGAGTATATAAGTATAGTATGGATTTATTAGTGATGTTATAATTGTTTTTTAAATATTTAATAAAATAGTGAATGATCTTATAAGGTTTTATAGATGATATTGTGATTATATAACACCTCAATCTTGTATACTTAGAAAACTTAGACATTGGCTATTCCTCTCAGATATTTATTTTTATAAATTATATGAGTCTCACATATATTATATATTTTACACCTTAAACTATATAAAATCTTATATTTGTGACCTAGACCTTCTCTCTTGCCTAAAATTCTTAAAATGTACTTATATTCCATGTTTACAAGTTTAGAACCTGCATCTGCTTTCTTTCTCCTTCAACACTAAAGTATAGGTCATATAGTAGTGTTTATGTTACTATTTTATCCTAACACTAGTTTATATTAACCTAAATTCATCCAATTTACAAATGAAACATATCCTAATTATCAACCTAAGTGATTTAATGTGAGTTATTACTCCAAAGGTATTGATATAAATACAAGATCAACCCTCATTCATTCCAAACCTAGCATCACAAAAAAAAATACCAAAGAGAATTAAAATAACATGAAATTGAACATATATTCCTTGTTTATTCTTATTTACATACCATTTATAGGGATTTCACATCTATAGGTCTAGAATACTAAAGGAACAATCCAAGAGCTTAATTTGCCAAGTTACAAGCTAGGTCACTATTATAATTGATTTGCACACATTGTAAGATTCACACACAAGAAAACACATATGGGATTCCTAAATAATTCTAAGTCCCTCTTAAAATTATTGGATATGTAGGCAACATCCTTTTATAGAGCAATCATTGGGATCAACTCAACATCATGTACCTACTAACCAATTTTCCCCAACATCACATTGGAGATAGAGAGTTAGGGTTTTTTCATTTCACAAGGATAAATAGTCCATGATCCATATATAATACACCATATTGAGGTAAAATCAAAACTTAGGAGCATCCAAGTGGTCATATCTTATTTTAGTAGATACTCTCTACAAGACACTAGCATCGAACCTAGATAGTAGCATAGATGTAAATATCCTAGGATGACATTACTATTTAGAGAGTTAGAAGCATTAGAATAAAATCTAATGACTACTCTAGAATATCCTTCCAACCTTTTTTTTTCCTATTCCAAATCTACAACTATATTAGCATATGATCAAGTTATTTACTTCACTTATTTATCATTTTTATATATATTATGGTAGTACTTTCATTATTTAGACTATCTCAACATAATAAATTTAGTGTATACTTATTTCCAATTTTAACATCTAATTAGACTACTATATATCTTATTATCACCCTTTTTCCATTTCATTTCTATATACCCCTTTAACAATCTAGATAACACTAATCTAGATTCCATTTTAGGGTTAAACATTTTGTTAACATGATATTTGAACATCAAAACATTAAGCATACCATATTAGATGTTTATTACCTTGTTTTTCATAATATTTATACACTTCATATATATTATCATAGATTATATTGATTTATTTGATGAATATCATTATGAAACCATCCAATTCTCCTTCAAAGAAGGAATTAAAATAGACTACTCTTGTATTCTTCTAAGAAATAAATCATGTAATATAAAACCTTGATTGGTGGTATCCATTATCCCTATAATGATTTTCATGATCCCACCACTTCAAAATATGAGTTCATCCATCTTAAATAAGATACAAAGCCTTTACCCATACTTCTTATACCACCATTATATTACTTTGGCATTAAATACTTGTAAAAGTATGGATAACAAGTCCAAGGATTTGGAAAACATGAGAAAGGTATAACCCACCATATATCTCTTAAATATAACAATAAAAAAATGCAAGGGTTGGTATTTTCACAAAAATCCTTGAGTCACTAACCATTTAAGCCAACTAAACATGTATATTTTACCAAAAAATTGGGTACATATGACCAAGAGGTTTCTTTATTTGATCATCAAAAATTATAAAAACTACATAAAAATATTATAGATGGTGTGGAAAAAATTAATAATGGGGACATGTCTTCAATAAAATTGATTAAACCCCCCAAAATTTCTACATTCCTAAAAAATCCCTCTATCCAAGGGTGATGATTTTTTCCTACATTCATTTTTAAAAAAAATCCATATCAAAAAATGCGTCCTTACGCAACTTTTCCAAAGTATAAAATTATTAAAAACTTGCCAAAGGAAAATGAAACAAATTTTTCAATTGGTAAAATATATTCAAATGATATACCAAATGTAGAAAAGTTCAAACATCCTATCCCATTACCAAAATATCCTAAATTTAGTGATCATGAACTTGTAATTATTATACATAATGATGATGATACTCATATTATTAGATTCAAAAGAGGTGGTGTATTTCAATAAATTATAACACCTATGAAAAAAACCTCTATCCCCATATAATATCTAATGACTATAGTGACCACTATTGGGGACCTTAAAAATAAAGTTTTGATACCCCAAATGTAAATGGATTTCTATAATGATAATGCACATGTTACCCCATTCAATAATCAACCTCTTGTGTAATGTATACTTTAATATCCTAAGGATCCCCAAGATTTTTAGTTACAATATTTACCTTTATTTTTGAGACACAAGTACCCATTCAACCACATGATTAGTTATGTACATTATTTTGGTCAATGGGCACAAGATGACAAACTATTTATAAAAGTTTTATATATGAGTACTTTATATGAGGCTCAAAATTAGTTTTAATTTACCAAAGGGTTCCTTAAATATATTATTACAATTAGAAGATGCATATTCTTGGCTTTCAATATCCATAAGGCTCCAAAAATTACATTAGAACATTTGCACAATTTCAAGTAATGTGATGATGAGTGCCTTCAAGATTATGCTATTTGATTCAAAAGTACATCATATGAACTAGAATTTAGACCCTCATATTGGAAATTTTTATTTATCTTTAGTATATGCCTTATTTCCCCATTATAGGAAAGGAAATTGCATAGACAATATGAACCATTTACCCATTTACATAATGTTTTGCATCCACATGATTCCTTCATAATTACTCATTCAATAAAAAATTAACATATCTCCATCCAAATAATTTTTTTTATCTCTCACATAAAGGATGGAGATAACTTACCTAAGGAATGTTATGAGAAAAAATGTCGTATTCCAAATCTCTATATGACAAGTTAGAAAATGTTACTCAACATGGGGCTAATCTAAGGTCTATATATTATGCAATAATCTCAAAGTGAACAACAAAAAAATAATCCACATTAAAAATTACCTTATATATGGGTTGTGCTTATTTTTGGCATAGCCATCTTGATCTTACACATGAAAAAACTACTTGGAATGTAATATGATTACAACAAATGGAATTTAATACAACAAACTTACAAAATAAAGGAGTTGGAAATACTCCTTAGGTAACATAAAAATACCAATTTCTTGTGGTCCTAAATCAATTCAAACATAGGTTTGGGTTATGCCTACCACATCTCCATATGCATTTATACAAGGAAATATTTGGCTACACCAAATAGAAGAAAAAATTGATCCAAATAAATAAGGTATTTCCTTTCCTCATGAAGGAACATTAATACATATTTCAAATGATATCATTACATCTATACTACACATGCAAAAATGTGAGGAGGAACATGTTATATACCTTTTCAACCTATCCAATAATGATGTAAACAATGGAAAAGATCCAAATTAAGGTTTCAAGGTTCATAATTGGGGACATATAATACCATAAATTATATGGAATAATAGGATGACATTTCCTCTTAAAATTTTTTAAAAATACCAAAAAAATAAAAAAATCCAAAAATGCTTTCGACACTTACATGTTATATTATATCCTTGGAATCCATGTGTTACTTCCATATTGATGGATGAAATATTCAATTACTCATTCATACTAATATGTGTCATAATTATACTTGAGTTCAATATAATATACACAAATACATTATACATTCCTATTTTAGATGTTTGGCTTTCCCTCTATGCATGTCATATGGACGTTGGGGGCATCTACTTCTTTGGTCTTGATACACACAAGTTATATGATTAGATGATCACTCTATAATATCATGTTTGATATTAAATATGTACTTATACATGCATATTATACATTATTACATCTTACACATGGTGCTTGATATGTTATACACTTGACATAATTTTCCTAACACATTGAATCCATGGGTAATTATGACATGTATATGTTGGTTTCTTATGGTTTAATTTATGAACTTCATTTATTGTCTTGTATTCCTTTTTTAAACATTTTAATATGCTTCTTTTATTGTGGCCCTTATGCCTATGTATGATTTCATTGATATTTTAACATGTCATTGTATATTGTATGGACATTTGAATATGCCATTCTTATTTTTATGGACATTTGACTAAGTCATGTCCCTTAGAATATGAATCATTTGAATATGCCCATTGTTTGTGATCTCCTTAGACCATTACCTTCTGAATTAATTTTGATTACTCTTGTGTGTGTATGTTTGTTTACTTGTTAAACTTGCAATATTACTATATAAATGTTTCCATGATATTTATCATACATCCTATGCCTATATGTGATCACATTGGTTTTATACCCTTAAATGATACATTTACCTAGACATGTTCCCTTTTATATGCTACATAGTTATGTTCACAAAGTATGTAGTTATCTTATCTTTTTGAGGTGAGGTAACCACCGATTCCTATCTTTCATTCACCTAAAATGTGGGGGGGATATTAATGGGGCACATCATAGAGGAATGTTATCCACACTTGGTATAGTTTATATATTTATTAGGGGCATGATTTGGAATCATGTTCTTCACACTCATTTTATATATGGTACTTATATCAGTTTCTAGATTTAGTGGGGTATGCTTTGGAAGCATGTTATTCATAATAATTCAATATGTGGTACTTATATAATTTTTTATATCCATTGGGGGAATTTCATATGGGAATGGATTCCACACACTCATAGTTCTCATATTCAGTGGGGGCATGCTTTAGAAGCATGTTTTCCACACATATTCAATATGCAACATCTCCAGTGTATAGTGGGTGAGTGTTTTAGAAACATGTCCTCCAAATTAGTACTCTTTATATATATATATATATATATATATATATATATATATATATATATATATATATATATATATAGTGGGGTATGCTTTGGAATAATTTTCTCCACAGTTACAAAATTGTCCAAATTGGCCAAAGTACACAATTATATGATTCAAATTCATAGTTGTGGTAGAATTTTATACATTGGTATAATTATTATAAAATTTTCATCATGATACATATCTAAGGTGCATATGATATGAAACATGTGACTAATATTATAAAATCCAAATCATTTTTAGATTCCATAACTCTTTTATAGACTATTACCATATTACAATCTTTTTCATATTAATACCCCATGGACTTTTATGCACTTTATTGAGTCAATATACTATAGTAGTTGGTTCAATTTTTCGTATGGTTAATGTGATCAAATAACTCAATATTTACAAGTTTTTAGGTTGGACTTGATCATCCAAACTCACCAGGTGATAAGTATCATTGGGTTGTATAGCTGAGATAATCTCAATTGTTATGTGACAACTCACTTTTACTCTAAAGTTAGGGGTATATGACTTATAATATCTCTCTCTATCTATTTATCTCTTTGGATATATGGAATTTAAAGATTTATATATATTTATCCAAATCTCAATTTTTAGTGCCTTACAATGATACATATTTTTCAAAACAACTTTCATAGGCAATAAGGTTACATCAACACATAAGTGTACTCCTAAACATTGATCTTTAAATTTAGATATATTTCAAGAAATCTCAACCCAAATTATATGAACTAATTTTATATTTTAAAATGATATTATTTGTAGGTCAGTCACCAACAAATGACTCAAGTTGGGCACACATAAAGATAAGGTGTGTATACACACCCATGTATGCGTTCCTTTATTTTAAACTATTAATTTCATTACTAGATTAAATGGGGGAAATATAGATGATATTTTGTGATTATATAGAACCTTAGTCTTATACATTTGGAAAACTCAAACCTTCTTTGTTCCTCTCAGTTCTTGACCTTTCCCACTTCTACAAGTCTCACACTACTCTATCTTTGTGCCCCTTGGCATATATCTCTTAGTCTAGCTAGTCTTATATTGATAACACATAAATTATCTCTTTTAAAAAATATACTCATATTTCATCTCTACAAGTTCAAAACCTATACCTACTTTTCTTCTCCCTAGAAACTAATGTATAGGTTGGACAATAGCATCAATCTTACTATCTTGTCTTGATGCAGGTATATAATTCCTTAAAGTCATCCAATTTTCAAATGAAACATATCCTAAAGGTTGTCCTAAGTGATTTAATGAGAGTTATTACTCCAAATGGATTGATATAAATACAATATCAACCCTTATTCATTTCACACATAACACCACCCCAAGAAAATACCAAAGAGAATTCAATTGAAAAAAATTTCCCTATTTATTCCTATTTCCATACCAATCATATAGACTACACATGTACAAGTCTGAAGTATTGAAGGAGTAGTCCAAGAGCCAAATTTACCAATTTATAAGCTAGGTCACTTTTGTAATTTATTTGCACACATTATATGATTCACACATAATACAACACATATGATAGAACTACATCAGTTTGAGGCCCTCTTTGGAGTATTAACTATGTAGGAAACATCCTTTGATAATGAGTTCATTGGGGTTAGATCAGCATCATGTGTCCACTAACCCGTTATTTCCAAGGTCACATTAGAGATGGAAATACAAGGTTTTGACATTTCACAAGGAGTGGTAGTCCATGACTTAGATCAAAATGCACTAGAGTGAAGGCAAAACAAAACCCATAATTATTTAGGTGGTCACATCTCATTTTAGAAAATATTCCATATAAGACACTAGCATTGAAACTAGATAGTAGCATCAATGAAACTGTCCCATGATAACATTAATATCTAGAGAGACAAAAATATTAAAACTAGAATCTAATGATTATTCTAGTATATCTTTCCATCTTGATTTTTTCATGTTCTATATCTAGAACTACATTAGCATAAGAACAAGTTAATTACTTCATTTATTTATCATTTATATATCTAACATGGTTTTAATTTCCATATTTAGACTATCTCAACATAATAAATTTATTTTATAATTATATATGAGTTTATAATCTAATTGTAATTCTATAGATATAATTATTACCCTTGTGCCATTTCATTTCTACATAACAATTCAATAATCTAGATAACACTAATTTATATTTCATTTTAGGGTTTAAACAAGTTTCATGTTAACATCAAGGAAAATATACCAAGTAAGGGTAAGGATGTAAATAATAAACATTATAAAGCAATTAATGATTAATTTTTAGTGATTACAAGATGATAGATTAGATAAAACAACAAAAAAATGATCAAAGTTTATAGTAGAAGATCCAACATAAAAAAATCAATATATATTTCTCAAACTTAGTGGGAAAAACTTTACCTCAAGTGATTGTTCTCACACAAAGCACCATTGATATTTATTTAAGTCCCATAGGATTGTTGGTATATTAGATGTTAATAAAATATTTTATTTTATTTGATGATAAAGTGTAATAGTGTTAAATAATACTACACTAAAAGAAACATTAAGGGAAGTCAAACCGAAATATAGTAAATAAATACATACCTATGTGGTAAAGGGGGAATGATTGATGTACCTTAAATGATTTAAAATTGACAAATGGGGTTTAAAGATTCATATCTAATTATTAACTCACTTAAACTCTAATAAAGGGATAAAAAGCTAATAAGAATGTCTATAAATAGTGTAGAAGTGAAACCATAAGTTGTGATTTGAATAAGATTATTGTAATAATGATAATATGTCATAAAATTAGAAGTGTGATTTCAAACATGGTTATATAAATTATATTAGTCTAAAATTTTGGAGATCCTTAGTTTGTGCCTACTCAACAAATTTTTCTCTCGAATCAATTTATTATTTCACGAAAATTTAAGAATGTATCCCCATTTTATAAAATTGTAATATGTGACATAAGACCTTGTAAAGACACAATAAATAGTTTCATTTTTAATAATTTGCCTTAGTTAGTACCTAATTTTTATTAGGTTATAAATTGAGACTTATATATGTCCATAATCATATTTTCATATATGATAATCCTATCCCTTATCTTTATGAGAATGAGATGAAAAAATATTATTGATTATGTATTTTTAGTAAAGGATTGTGAATGATATTTCACTAATAATTTGTATGAATTATACGTGTGATAAATGTGTGTGTGTGTGTGTGTGTGTGTGTGTGTGTGTGTGTGTGTGTGTGTGTGTGTGTGTGTGTGTGTGTGTGTGTGTGTGTGTGAAGATTCATGTAACTAAAATATACAAATGGAAGATTAGATGATTTATACAAAAAATTTTTAGTAACAATGGTACCTTGTGAATGATATTTTGTGCTAGTAATTTCTATGAATTGTATGTGTGATAAATGTGTGTGTGTGTGCGTGTGTGTGTGTGTGCGTGTGTGTGCGCGCGTACATGCGTGCGTGCGTGCGTGCACATGCATGCGTGTGTGTGTGTGTGTGTGTGTGTGTGTGTGTGTGTGTGTGTGTGTGTGTGTGTGTGTGTGTGTGTGTGTGTGTGTGTGTGTGTGTGTGTGTGTGTGTGTGTGTGTGTGTGTGTGTGTGTGTGTGTGTGTTGTGATATATATATACAAATGGATATATATATATATATTTTGAATATATGAAGATTTGTGTGTAAGTCAAAAATATACAAATGGAAGATTAGATGATTTCATAAGATTTCATAGGAAATGAAATGGATATTTGATAAGTCAAAGAGTCATGTCAACTCTATAACCATCCGAGCTAGTCATGAGTTTTTATTTTGTTTAATTCAATATGTTGAGTTTTCTAATAAATATATCTTATAAACCATTATATAATTTTCCATAATTATTTATTTTAACTAAAATCATCTAATCTTCCATTTTTATATTTGACTTACACTAATCTTCATATATATATATGAATATTCATGTAAGTCAAATATACAAATGGAAGATTAGATGATTTCATAAGATTTCATAGGAAATGAAATGGATATTTGATAAGTCAAAGAGTCATGTCAACTCTATAACCATCCGATCTAGTCACAATTTTTTATTTTGTTTAATTCAATATGTTGAGTTTTCTAATAAATATATCTTATAAACCATTATATAATTTTCCATAATTATTTATTTTAACTAAAATATGGATAATTACTCAAATTGTTTTGAGTTCTAAATGGTTTTGTGTAGAAATATACTTGTTTATGAAAAGATTAATTCTCAATCACACATCTTCAAATAGATAAATAATGAGTTACAACTTACTTACACCCAATGTATCATGAATAAATAATTCCTTATCTTATGAGTCCCATTGCAAGCTATAGACTGCAACACTAACATGTCCTGGTGATGATTTCTAGGGACTACTACTACAATGATTTCATAACCAAGTCCCACAATATGTTAAAAGGTGGTTGCACAACCAGGTTAACAAAAGAACCTGCAAATAGACATTGAAATGAAAAAATAGCAGTCAAAACACTGATATGAAAGTAAACCAAATGGGGTAGCAAGCTGAACCAGCTTCCAGACCAGTAACCTACAAACCAAAAAAGAGACCGGTTTGCAGCCCCCAAAAAACCAATCAGCAGAAAGGAGCTTTGGATGAATCTTTTAAATTAAGATTTTTCTTTTTGCATGACTGAAGGTTCATATCTAGAGGAGGGACCAAAGACTTAGACTTCTTTCTTTTAACTATTGTCCAACCATCCTCTACCTTAGCTACCTCAGCAACCCATGCATCAGACGCCATAGAACTTTGGACACCATAAGGCATAATCTCCTTGTGACAGTCAAACACAGTCTGGCTCTTGGAAAGATCCTCCAAAACAGGGGGAGAGACCACCACCTCCTCCTCAGGCTCAGCTGTATCACTAACTTCAGCCTCCTCAGAGGCTTCATTTGGATGATTCTCCAGAGATTCCTCTTCATCTTCTGATTCAGATTGCACCCTTTCCTCATCCTCGGTCTCGGATTCTGTTGTTGTTTCCAAAGGTAGTTTGTCTATGCTATGTTCAGAGAAATCCTTTGGCCACTAAGAAGGTGAACGTCTGGGTTTGATTTTCCTAGCAACACAACGAGCAGCAATATGTCCCGTCTAGTGACACTTCCTGCACCTGAAAGGGATCCCCTCGTAATCCAAGATTTGTGTCCAGGTACCCCTTGGGGATTCAATGCATATCACCTCAGGGAGACCCTTTGAAACATCTAGGTCAGCCAAAAATCGTGCACAAGTTGAATGGAAGTCCCACAATATGTTAAGATGGTTGGAAATTCAAATAGACATTTAAATATGGTTTGAACACAAAATACATGAGTTCACTGAAGAAGAGTATACTATAATAGTATTTCATACCTATTTTAACTTGATTTGGATTAATGGGTTAGATTAATCTAATTAAGAAAAAAATTTGAAATGGAATTTAAATCAATAGATATGGAATTTTGGATAACATTTGAATGTAATATATTAAAAATTAATTATTTTTATTTTATATGGGAGTATAATAAATATGGAAAGTACTAAAGAGATCATGATACTTAAATTTTATATTTTAATATTTGACTATGATTATATTCTAGGATATAACTTTTGATCCATAACTCCATTTGAGATCTCATTCACATTAAAATGATCATATCAAAGTTTTTAATTCATACATAACCTATTATATATAGTTAGGGACATTTTTATAACTTTTTGGAGGCCATATGTGACCATCTAAAGGTTTGAATTTTTTTTATATTTTTCTATTTTTAAAAATAACATATTTTGTTACCAAACTTGAAGTAGAGTTGAATTTTTTTCCATTAGATTGATTTTAGTGTTCTTAATTAATGTGGATATTTTGAGGCCCATTTTATCTTCATTTAAAAACTTACTAAAATTAGTGATTTAAAATTGCTAGAAGATGAAAGTTACTAAAAATAATAATTTTTTTAAAAATTGTATGAGTCTGTTTATTTTAGATAGTTTTTAATTTATTTAATTATTTTTAAATATTCATGTGAACAAAAATTTCAAGTTTATATTTATTTAAATAATCTTATTTAATACATAATCATTCAATTATAATCAATAGATAAGTTTGATTTCATCAATTTTTGAGTTTATGCCTATTGATATTTTTCTTATATAGTCTATGTTTTCATCACATTTGAATGTACTAGATTGACAATTCATTCTTATAATTTAATAAGGGTATATGATAAATATGTAAATTACTAAATATATCATGATACTTAAATTTTATAGTTGAATATCTAACTATTAATATATTCTAGAAGTGAAAATCAAAGATAAGCACAACTCTCATTCATTTGGTTCTAGAACTGATTTATTGTTTATGCTAGGTTGGTTCCATAGGATAAAATAAATATTTTAAATATATATTGACTACCTACTGGTTAATACTGACCTATGTTAAATTATGACATAATATTTTTAAATTCACCTATGATTGTCTTTATTTTCTCTACATTTATGATCTTGAAACTTGATGATGCACATAAATCCAAAAATCAGACTCATTTCCTTTAAAAATATAAATGTGTTTATAAGGGGTTAAAACCTTAAAAAATGGGGGAAGTTTAATGGGTTTCAATGACCTAAATAATCCCCACCTAATGATTTGTTCTTTCTTACATATCTAATACTCCAAGGAGAGAAATCAAGTCACACATATTTCTCCCACCTAGTGTGATTATGAAATTGTATTCCTTTGTAATGTGTATTAACCTAATGATTGATATTGATAATTCAAAATTATTTATTTGAATTGTATTTTGAGTTGTTTAGACTTAGCTTATGATTACTCCTAGTGATAGGTTTGAAAAATGGGAAGAATATGATACATTTACTTAGTGTGTAATTGTATATAAATGTATAGTAGATAAGTACCAAGTCCATTTTGAATGATAGCTTGTTTTTTTATATATGGATCAAACTTAATAATTAATCTCACCATATACATGCTATAATTATGGGCCAATGCTAAGGATGTTTTTATTTTATAAAATACTCATTCCTAGGAGTGGGTTGGTTTAAACTAGGACATGCCATTATTGAATGGTGATAATGACTATAAATGATAAAACTAGATAATTTATAGGTGGACTAAAATGAGATTTTAAATATTTTATGCATGATATTTATCAATTTTTAAATATACAATGAAGATTATGTATGTGTGTAACATAAGAATACAAGGGTTACCCATAAGATACAACACAAGCATGAGAGGATGGTGAATTAGGATCTTTTGTGAGTTCTCAAGTCATGCATGCTAAATTTGTATCAATATTTTTATTTTTAAGAACTAAAGACTATATTTTAGTATCTATAAATTTATCACTTTTATTCTAGTAATGGAATTGATAGATTAAAAGGATAAAATACACTTAAGATTGTATGACATACTTTACCTTCTAGAAAAAGGTTATAATGAATATATTTTTTCTAATAAAATATATAATTAAAGTGTAGTCAATTTACATGTGTAAAATATGAAAATTGGAGGAGAAAGGGTTGTATTTCACCTATGTGTTGGTGAAAACCATGTTTCCTTCATAGCTTATTAGAGAGGATTCTTCCTCATTGAAGAATTAGAGATTTGGGATGACCGTGCCCCAAACTTATGTACCTATGTAATATAATGATTTTATAAGGAAATATTCCCCAACCCTCATGAATGTATGTAAAATCATATAATTTAATATCCAAAATAACAATGTAGGAAAAATATATGGAAAACCATGTAGGTAGATTCAACTCAAAGAGATCACTAAGTAGTTAAATCAGAAAACTAATTAGGCAAGGTTTTATAAAAATATTCAACCACTATGGATGGATTATAGAATCAAATTTATTTTTTTCTATAGTTTGATAAATTTCAATACATGAGAAAAAACTAAATCATGATTTAAAAATAATGAATGATGTTTATCCTTCATTCATGTACATAAGTTTTTATTAATTAGTTTATCTCAATGTAAACTATAATTCATGATCGAAAGAGAATGGCCCATGTCCATGCCACTACCATGATCACATATTTGATAAGTGTGAAGTGAAATGACAACCAATTTTTCATTCAAATATAACTATGTTATTATGTATACATGCATGGACCTATATCATACCCCCTAAATATATACCATCTATATCAAATTCTATGCATCTATATTCTGAATCTGAGAACATGCATCTCAAATGTATATGTATGTGAAAATATGTTATTGCAATATTTTGTGCTATAAACCAAAGTTTTTATGAATATGTGTTCATATGTATATAAAATTAATGAATATACATGTAATCTATATCAATGTGTCAATATTTGTCATATATCTAAACCATCTTAATTCTAAATCATATGAATCTTTGAAATATGTGAACCTTGTACTTTTATTTGATTTTAAACTCATGAAGGTTTCTCTCTCTATGACAAGCCCATTGTAATACAAAAAATTTGAGATGATAGATGTATCTTGTAATTCACTCAAAAAAATATAAGAATGAATTGTATCATTTAATATCATTTGATCAAGTAGATAATATGTCATCATAGTAATGTATGTATCAATCATTTCATGTATGTAACAAATGGAATATAAGGCATGTAAGTGTCATGTATTGATAAATTTATTAATGAAAAACACATTATAAGTTTAAATGAATAATAATACATAGTAATAGTGCATGATATAAATTGTGTTACCTCTCAATGTTAACAAGATCAACAAACAAACAATTTAGTGTCAAACTTACAGCCAAGGGACACATACAAGAGACATAATTTGGAGAAAATGAATGCTAAAGAGACACACTTAAGGGAAATAAAAAATGTCATAAATGAGGGACATCAAGGATTTAAAATTCATAAATTCCAAGGGACACACATAAATTATAATATCATGTAAAATAATAACAACATAAATGGAGCATGAAAAAAAGAACTAGTCTACAAAGAACTAGTCTAAACCATTCATATATTAATTTTAAATTGTATTAAAATGACATATAATGTATTGATATGAAATAAATGAGTAAAAAAAAAGGCATGTTTAAGTATTATAGGTGCCTAAACATTATAAAAAGGTCATAGAAAGATATAACCTATAATAGTAAAACATGTGAGACAAGATGTCCCCAACATTGACATGGACACTAGGTAGAGATTGTTTTACCCTTTTTAGAACTAAGGGTTGGGAGGAATAATATATTAAAGAGTGAGATAACCTATTATTTAAATTAATACAAATTAATAATTTGGTTTATGATATTCAATTTAAATGTTGAATTATGAAAATAATAAATATAGAAAATACAATGCTAAATAGTATTTTGATTGTATAATCAGGAAGAAAAAATAATAATGCTTAGCTTATACACTAATTCATAGAAAAATATAATATGTATAGGTGTGAAAATAGGCTATCTAATTTTCATGAACTAGTCATCAAATTATTGAAATATTATTTTTTGATGATTGGACATTTGCATCACCTTGTGGACACTTGTGTTTATGCTACTATCTGAATCCCAATGAAACTATCATGTAAGAAATATTTTTTGTATCACGATGTGAGATCTTAGACCTTTATATTTTTTTCACCATTTGTCTAATGTATCTAGATATTGTGAATAAGATATTGATGACTTTTTTTAGATCAAACCCTAGTTCTCCACCTTATGTTAGGTTACCTTTCAAAAAATGGGTTAGTGGGATCACAATGTTGAGCTGAATTCAAATACCCATCTATGAATGAGTGATTCTTACATAGAAAATACTCCAAGGAAGGCCTCAAAATTATGTAGTTATCCCCTATGTGGGGGAATGTTTGTGTACAAGGGTGAAATATACTGTATGAGAATTCATGTAGTGATCTATATTGTAACTTGAAAAATATGGATGATGGTCTATCTTTTGAGTTATTCAAACCTATATTATGACTGATCCTATGATTTATATGCAAAAATATATGAATATGGAAGAATATATTAGTTGTGAAATTGATTTATTGAGCTTGGACAAGTGATTTATAGATGTCAAAATGAATTGGTTTTGACTTGTATTTATATTAGATATTTTGAAATAATACTCATATAAGGGTTAATGAAATTTGTAGGCAAACCCATATGCTTCAAAATATTTGTAAATTTGAGTGTTTTTAAGGTAAGGACACTTGCATTGGAGTAGGGAAAATAGTGATGATGTTATTGTCTTACCCTGAATGTAATCATCTAGGATAAAATTAAGGTTTTTAGATTATGTAATTGAATGTCAAGGATATATATCATATTTTAGGGATTTTATGGATATAGTTCATCTAGATAATAAAAATAATTAGGGTTATATTAATAAGTAATTAATTATACCCAATGAGGTGGTGAGTGTGAGACTTTTAGCTATAAGGAAGGTCAAAATAAAGGGTAGAAATTTTAGATATATTTATCAAGTGTAAAATAATAATTTAACTTATAAATAAAAATTTATAAATATAATAATGCATAATAATGAATTTAATAGGTTAAAGGAAAGAAAACATACTTTGGTGTGCAAAACACACCTAGTCTTTATTTGAGCCTAATTGATTTTTTTATGTGAATGACCTGTAACCAATATCATATTATGGGTGTAATTACTTCATATAATATGAAAACTAAATATTTTTAAAATAATTGGAATAAAGAGAGTAAGTAAGGAGTACACATGTGTTTCATGCAACCATGTTTCTCCTTAGTAGTTTATCTTGGTAAAGATGTTTCCTAGCTAAAGTATTAGAGAGAGCTTCAAAAATAAACCTTGAAGATGTGAAGATGGGATTGGGAGGGTGATGTTTCCCATAATGTGGTATAAGTATTAATTTTTCCAAGTTCATTAATAACATATAACCTCAATCACACAAATTAAGTATAACCAATCTAACCAATCTAGATAATTTAGCCAATCTCACCCAAGTCAAATGGTGTAACCATGTCAAATAAATATAGTAAAATCATAGTGTGTATTCCATATATGGTACAAAATATTTATCTCTCTAATAAAAAAGAGTAACTAATACAACAAATAAAATCCCAAATGGTGCATCTTGCGATGGTCAGTGCATAAATGTATCTATAATTTGAAACAATATCTATTATTTGGTGCAAGTACACCTTTAATATGTTTCAATATTAATTATCTATCAAAATATAACTTATTAACTATAAAATATATATAATATGTATCAAAAATTAAAAAAACTATATCCCAAATCTAAGCCCAATACATAGAATTTTATCCCAAGTATATATATGAATTATGTAAACAATGTAAAATAAATCAGGTTATACTCATTATATCAAATTTATGTATATGGATTCATGACTTATATGACATGGAAACATTTATATACCCATATTTTGAGGTGATTGGATTGTAAAAATTGATTATCACCTTATTTGAAAATGATAAGACAACTATGTTGTATCTATGTGAATCATGTAGTAAAGATGCGTATAATAGTTTCATGTCAAAGTAGATATATAAATGAATATATTAGTATGAATACATAACATGACCTAAGTATTTTGACCTAACACACACACCCCATTTCTAAAATTTAAATAAGAACCCACTGATAATTAAATATCAATATTGTGTGTCTTCTAAACTAGAATTTTATGATAGAGTTTTAAAAGGAAAAACGTAAGGAACTTATCTAATGCTAAAATGAATTTGTTTACCTCTCTTGAGATAATAATATTATTTAAAACTTGTATTATGTTTCAATTTCATAATCAAACTAAAGTTGTGTTTAAGCCATACTACAATTTTTACATTTTTCCTTCAATTTTATTTAACTCAATGCTGATGTACAGATTTGATTTATGATATAATAAATAAAATGGGTGATATGTTTTGATTTTAGTCAAGTATTTTTCTATTTTTTGTTTTAAATATGTTATTTCATATTTTCATGTTTCTTAGGCCTTCTCAAAGTTTATTTTCCCTCTCCCACATGACATCTATTTACTAACTTAGAGCCTAATAAATAATACAAGTCAGCTAGAGGTGACATCAACATAACCATTTTTACGTAAAGTATTGAGAAATCAAAGACATGAGATCCATCTACATGTCATCATCTCGTATCCTGAAGGTGATTTCAACATAACCCTTTATATGAAAAGTCCTAGGAAAATGAATTAGTGAGAGCCACATACATGTGATCATACCTCTAGACAAAAGGTGAAATAATATCCCTCCATACAAAAAGTCTCAGTAAATCAAAGTAACAAGATCCATCCATATTTCATCATCTCATTAGCCTGAAGGTGACATCAACATATCCATTTGTATGAAAAGTCCTAGGAAAGTGAAGTAGTGAGAGTTGTCCATGTATCATCATCTAATTAGCCTAGATTGACATCAACATATCCATTTGTATGAAAAGTGTAGGGAAAGTGAAATAATGACATCCATCCATGTATCATCATCTAGATAATCCATGGACAAAGAGACATCATGACAAGCTACAACTTAGTTAGGAGTGGAAAAACATGTAAACATGCATCCTCTTCAAACATGCATCCTCTTAATCCACATAAATAATCACCAAGGCAAATGTTTTGTTTGAGTTTCTGCCTGGCAGTATTCACCTTTCACGCAGCTGACCAGGTAGCGCTTAATGTGGAATGTTCGTCGGGTTTCATTATGGGAAGTGGAAGAGTCAGCTCATTTCGCCAACACACTTTCATTTGTAATATGTATAAATCTGAATTCAAGAAAATAGCAATGATACATTCAATAACCCTTTTTTTTTTAAGCGAACAGTATACATATATCATATTAAGATGACTAAACATCTAGGAGAGTGTAGAAGAAGCCACATGAAAGTAAAAACTTAGCTATGGAAGTTAGCATTACAAAATTCAAATATGCAAATAATAGAATAGTATGAAAAGAGTGAAGGTCGCAAAGTTAAGCCAATCCCACCCCATTCCCAGTGCCCAATTAAAATTTTACTATGAATTTTTTGTTTGCCAATGTATAATTTTTTGGGTTTTAAAATAACACAATTCGCCCAGATTTTACACATTGTTTGAGAGACTATGAATGATTCTCCAATGGAGATTACTATTTTTTATTTGTAAACTATTTTTTCGCCAATAATAATTTTTACACATTTCGCCAATTTTTTACATTTTCTAAAGGAGGGGTTTCTTAAAGTATACCCTGATCCTCTTAATCCACATAAATAAATAATGAGGAGATCAAAAACCAAGATTGGAAGAGTGTAAAAGAGACATATATCATATTAAGATGACTAAAAATCTATGAGAGTGTAGAAGAAGCCACATGAAAGTAAAAATCTATGGAAGTGCATTACAAAATTCAAATACAAATAATAAATAGGGAAAAGAGTGAAGGTTGTTACTATAATTAATTCACATGAATCAAAGGGTTAATACATTAACTTATTGAATCTAATGAAACTAAATCAATATAATTTGAATTTTCACTTCCAATCTAATTACATTTTGTTCTAGTTATCAAGTGTATTGCAAATTTTAAGATAAAGTGCAAACTATGAATATATAACTCTCTCAAGACCAGGATATTATACATTTTTAAAAGATAATATTTTTTATATAATAAATTAAATGGATTACTCATATCACATCATAATTCCCTAGTCATACTTAATTACATGACCAACTAAATACATTGATACAACATTGATTTGGTAGTTCTGAACCATGAGTTCAAACATTATTCCACCATTTGGGATATGGTCAATGTAATCAAACCATACAAGGATGAGGATCAAATTTCCATTTTCACACATAGATTAAAGGATTAATTTCTAGCCATCAAAGTAATTGGTATTCATAATGCAAAAACCAAACTAGAATTAATGCCCTACATTGACCTATTGTTTTATTTATTCATGAATGGCAAGGTTACTGGGAAGATATTACACTTTAGGATTGGTAAAACACCAATTTCATATATAAATGTAAATTCCTTTAAGAGGTATTATTGACTCCCTTTCCTAAACATGTCATATAGGAAGGACAAATTAAATTCATGGATTCTTAATAATATTGGCTATAAGTAACAAGAATGGGCTAGAAACCCAAGATAATTTATAGTATAGGGTCCTACCTCTACTATCCCCATTTTGGTGTTTAGAATAGGGGTGCAAATCACTATGTTATTGATAAATAAAATAGAAATTTTTTCAACCATTACTTATGTCAATGAGGTATGGGTCCCTTCTTGGACATGATTTTAACTTCCATCAAAATCATTTTCTTAAGAGAGATTATCAACTCCAACTTGTTTTTGAGAATAAAAAATATTTGAAGTTTACCAAATGGTAAATTTTACATGATGTCCTATGTGGCATATGCAATGATTGAAACTATGAATAATCATATGAGTAACCCTATAAACCATATCTAGACTACCCTAAGAATAGGATATGTGATTATTTTAATGTTAATCATGTGCATATTTTTAGAAAGAACATGAAAAGGTTAACTAAGACCTTTTACCCCATGGTGTATAAAGCAATTTATGGGAAGAACATGCCTACACTCTCTAACCTTATAAATAAAACCATTATAAATATGGGAGATTACTAGTTGTACCCCAAATGCACCATAATAAGAATTGAAGGAACTTAGTCACACACTTTTTACCTAACAAGGTTTATTCCTAATAAAGTAGCTAAGTAGGAAATTACGATTCAATTTATTGATGTTGCTTAATTGATCGATAGCATTATCACTAAATTGAAGAGGGACAAGTATGAAAATATCCATCCAAGCCCTCTTATTATTAGTATAATGTAGTACACAAGTTTGGAATAACTCAAATTTGTTGGAAATATTAGGACATGCTATGGGTTTACATTGGTACCCTTTAGACACCTGGATCCTATGAAAATCTTTTAGAAAACACAAAAAATATGAAATAAAAATGAAAATAAATCATGAACATCAGTCCTATGATCATGACAATGTGTTCATGAATGAATAATATGATACTAAAGTATCCATAAGGATGTGCAATGTCAACATGTCTTTTATTATGGCATGAAGGATCTAGTATGATCCTACTATCACTAAAAAGAATGCCAATAGGATAAAAAAGGAAGAATGGGTTTCTATATCTATTCATGGTCCCCTCTTTAGGTAGAATAATAATTTAAGAATAATTTGGCCCATCCAAGTATGCTTACATTGAAAAAGGAGATTCAACACCTTTAGGTTCCCCTACATACATAGTTTTACCACTTTTCCCTGGTATAATATGGAGGAAATTGTAAGTACAAGTGGATCAATTTTTATATTTTCTATATTACCTCTTCTTCCATTAACCATAACACAAGTAATTATTCCTTCCTTATTCTCTCAAGTTCATGTTACTTATCCTCCTTTATCTACACTAATGGTGATGCCCTAATCCCCTAGGAATCCATCTACATCACCACTTACAATGATAGTTACACCACCATTGGTAGTATTTAATTCCATTAGATTTCCATCTTTACCACCCATCATTCCTACAAAAATTAGCTCTTCTCCCACTCCATCACCATATAATACCACTAAACCCCCTTCACCTCCCATTCCATCTTCAAATACGTGAGCCTATGTTGTTACAAAATCAATAAAGACATATAAAAGTAATCCAAAGAACCATACTATTTCACCTCAAAAGGTGGAAGTTGAGGAAAAATAAATATTTGTTCCAAAGGAAAGGGAATAAGGAAGAAAATGTAAAAGAGGGTTAGACCTAGTTGAGGTCTATGATAGTGAGGAGGAAGATAAATTATGGGGAGATAAATAAGAATGGATCCAAAATACTAACATATAAGAAACATAATAATTTTATGAGACTACACAAACATAGGAAGATTATGAATGGATGACTAAGGAAAGCACCTAGTCAAGAGGAATAGAACTACTAGGAGAATATGAAGATGTCAACTAGGTAAATGGTAACTTGGTGGCTATTGAATTGGTAATAGATACAAAATGAAATATAGGAGAGTTATAATGAAAACTACACACTATAACATAGGTTCCATCCCCAATTACACCTCCAAACTCTCCACCTTAGCCACTATAATGACAATTACAACAACCACTACCCCAATTATCTCTCATCGGGTTGTAATTCCTCCAAGTCATCATTATTTAACAACTCCCTTAGTTACTATAACTACAATTAGTGTAGTAGAGTTTTTTCATTCTTTAAGTCAAATAAACCAACCTTAATAAACTATAATGCCAATTTTGCCTATCTCAACCTAGCTTACTACTTTAGGCCCTACCACTACTATTGTTACTTATATAGATGTAAACTCTTATATCACTGATTATCTACAAAACCTATTAATTACCCTAGTGACCTATTCATTCTTTAGTGAAACTAGTTATGAGTATCCTAAGCTAGGAAAAAAGGTGCATTTTGAATTATTGATGTCCACCTCAATTTTTGCTACACTAGCCACACCTCCTAAGTTTACTACCCAATTATAAATTCCTATCATATAAACACCTTAGGTAGACTCACCTATGACCTTAATTCATAAAATAGTAGGGAAGGCCAAACATGCAACTGATAAATGAATCCAAAGGTAGGTTACTAGATGTAGGAAGGCTATACCTCTTTTTCTTACAATAAATACATCTTCCCCTAAGGTCATGCTTCCTACAAGATAATCCCCTTTAGATACTCATATAGAATAAACACAACCAATAGGGAAAGCATAAAAAGTAAAGTAACAAGTTGCACTAAACATTCTTTTATGGATTTAGTAGTTAAAATAGGAAGAAGTATTAAGTAGGATTTATTGATTACTATGTAACCTATAGTTAAGTTTCATTTTGATAAATATACTAACACCTTGAGAAAGGTTAAGATAAAAACTGTGGTTGAGTTGGAATAAATATAAGACATATTATCTTTGATGAAATGGAGAAAAGTAAATCCCTCAAACCTGGACAAATATAGAGAGGACCCCTACACTTTTATAGATGTTGCTAGAGGGGTTATAAAAGATACGTTCAAAGGTTATGATAAACCTATTCAAAGACAACAATAGAGGAGCACCATCTAGGCCCCCATGGAAATTGTGGATAACCTACATGGGATGGATAGGAAGTTGTTTGATACTATTTATTTAATAAGGTATGCAAAGGCCACATCCTATCCCAATTAGTGAGATATTATTAAATTGTTTAATCAAATAAAATAAATTAATGGTAAGCTACATTTCATTAGACAAAAATCCATGAATAATTATAATGCCCATTTGAATTTAATAAAAACATATGAGGCTACATGGGCACAAAACTACATTATTTCCAAAAGGGACACCTTACCTAAGTGGCATCAAGAGATGCAAGATCTAGTTCAATAGTTTGAAAGTAAAGAAAGGGAATTTCTCTCTATATTATCATATTTAATAATTACTTAGTTAGGCACTCCATAGGGGCAATTAGTGCCTAGAATTTTTTTTTGAAAATGTCATTTGAGTAGTACTTGACAAATTTATAGTTGAGATTGAGGGAACTATTTATAGGACCAATAATAAAATAATACAACTGGTGATTTTTTCAAGAGATAAAATCATAAGAACTGAGACACTACATGCTAATATTAGAGTTTCATTGAACACACATAATAATTTTATGGATAAGTTTCCTCAATTATTCAAAATAGCTTTGCTTGATTTTGAAATCATAGACATTTACTTTTAAGTAATCTATACACTATATCAATAGATGGATGATACCAAAAAAATAACTTAATTAGTAGGGGTCATTCCTACTCTACCTCAGGTTACTTAGCTTCCCAGATATACACTAGCACATATACAAACTAGGCCCACCTACATGACACTTTCAACAGCTACTACCATAACTAAATTGGTGACCACTTTTGGCATAACTATAGTTCAAATGATTATTTTAGTTATAACACAAGTTATAACTCTATTTACACATACTTTGGCTTCTAAAATTATTATGTCATAGTTTTATTCTTCTAATGGTGCCACATCATCACCTTATAATTATACATATGTATTTGTATGATTGAGTTGTGATGTAATGGATAGTTCCTAATTCATTTAGCATGTATATGTTTTATTTTAGATGGAGAATTCTATTTTGAGTTATCATTATTGTACATGCATACTTTTCATGAGATTAGCATATAGTGCTTTTTTTAGACAGATATTTTAGAATTTAATTGAGATATGAAGCTTTCCCCATCCCAATATTATATATACTTGTATCCTCTTAGTCCCAAAGGGAGGAGAATTTTGGCTATTGAAATAATAGGAAATTCTGAGGAAAGTTCTAAAATTGATCTTGAGCTTCAAATATTTATTCTTTTCCAAATTTGTGGATTATATAAGAATTTATTTCATTTCCATTTTTTTAATCTTTTGATTATGCACGAGCTATCTCTTATAATATGAAATTATTAATATTGAGTTATTTCTAATATAAATGTCTTTTTCATCTTAATCTTAATCCACCTTATAGATGTGCTAATTTAATCTTACAAATGTATCAAGCTTTGATTCTATGTTCTTAAATTTGGTGTATTCTAGTTTCCTTTCAATCCTATCTATGTTTTATTTTTGGTGTACTAAAATTACAATAGAATTTGGTCCTTTATTCCTTGTCTAACCTTTAGTTTAAGTGTTGGCCTAGAAAAAATTCATCTATTGTAGTCCACAAGCCTCCTTTTCTATCTTACCTTTTCTCTTTTTTGAGTTTATTTTGGTCCTACCCACATTGGGTTAGATCCATCATCAGTCCACCAATCTCAAGTATATTTATATTAATCTAAATCCAACTTGTCTAAGATAAAAAAACTAATTCACTCACTGTTATCTGAACAATAGGTTGTTTACAAAACTAAATACCCCACAACTCATGCTTTGGAATGAATTTCATTCATATATCCTTAAATTATAGACGCTACCTCTTAAGGTTTCTAGGGTGTGCATAAAACCCAAATAAAAAAGAATTTAATTTATTATTATAAGGAGGGATTACACCTCCACCTCCATTTATTTATAAATAAATCACTTGAGCTCTACAAAAAAACACTCAAAATATAACAAGGTCTACCTCAGACACTAAATTTTTGTACCTACCTTTGAAAATACATATAAAAGTTAAGTCTAAAAAGTGAGTTAGAATAGGACCATAGAATCAATCATTCTCTCCATTTAGACACCACCATATTTCATTATTATAAATGGGTCAACCTCTAACCCAACTAGCTAGTTATGCTATCGACATCATTGGGTTTGTGCATGATTTACCCATAAAATCTGAGAAATATCTTCATTCATTTTCTCCCTCAAGGAGCAAGAATGTTGAATAACATAAAAAGACTACAAGACTTCCCTATAAATATTTAATGTAACCCATGAATATGTGGAATGCATAATTTTACCCTTCACATTTCAAAATACTACCTATTGGTATCTTAATATTCCAGAAGGATCATTTACATCTTGGGATCAATGTCAACACACCTTCTTAGCATAGTTTTTCAAAGTCATTAGTGCAAGTGTATTTTATCAATCCTTTACAAGCATGATAAAGGAAGCAAATGAGCTAGTATGAGCCTTTAATGCAGGTTCCAAAATATGTATACACAACCTAAAACTACCTACAAGTATGTTAAGACTTTGGCCCTTAAAATGTAAAAGAATGCCTTAGAACCTATGAATACTATTTTTATACATAAAGCTATCAACGTTGATACATTGCCTTTCAATTATGTGAAATTTATCAATGTGGATAAATAATTGAACCCACAAATGCAATATTTGGTGCCACTTAGTATTGGTCATATTTTTTTGGACTTCATCTCAATCCCAAATGAATATTAGAATACTATGACAAAAAATTAGAACTAGGGGCACTCTCATGTGCCTTTAAATCATGTTATACCTAATAAAAACCTTATATTTTTGAATAATTATACACTTAACAAGTAAAAATAGAACTAGTCCCTGATACCAATCAATACTACTACTACACAAGGTACTAATTCTAATACCAAAAAAATATAATTGGAATCAATTCAAAGGATGGAGTAAAAATTAAGTAATGAGTTTTTGAACATGGAAAAATGCTTGGGTAACACTAAGGGATAGAATACCAATCAAATATTTTGTATTCCAAGGGTATAATATGCATTTAAATAGGCCTAAAAAATCTAGAACAATAACCAACCAATAGGGATCTGGAAATAAACATCATGGAAATAATCCTTCCTAATTGGTGTATAGTTCAAAACCAAGTGAAACATAAGGAACTTAACTACATAGAGTTATACACTACTTTCAATATATTTTAGAAGGAAATGAATAGGCAAGAAGTTTTTATCAATTAGATAGAACAATCTTTATCTATTGATCCAGGACATTTTATCACATCAATGGTATTTAAGACTTATGATCTCTCATTCCTAGTAGAGGATGAGAATGAAACAAAAGATAATACAAATGAGATCCATGCATTTTGTATACAAATGGTAATATAGCTAATCTGTAAATCAATCCTAGCTTGGAGAAGATAAATCCTACTTACACTTTCAATTGTTGATACATTAGATATTTAGGGTCATGACCAAGATGGATCTTCTAGACCTAGCCAAGGGATATCTTACCATAACAATATCATGAGGGAGGGTTTCAAAGACTCCAGTCAAGCAAAATTATGCAATAACCCTAACTAGGTCCTATGTTTTCATATTCACTAATGTTTAAATGACAAAATCAAAGTAAATAATAATCCAATGCTCACCAAAGCTTGTGGCACAAAGTGGGGGTTAGTAAATATAAAAGTAAACATGTAAAAGAGAATCTTATCTAAGTTATGTATAGGTAAAACTCTAATACATCAAGAGAATAATATATTCAAAAGCCATTACTTATGATACATCTATTTACTAAAAGATAGGAACAAAGTTATAGATACTTACCTTAAATCTAAACCCATCGAGACTCAATCTCTCCCTTGGCCAAAGGTGTTTCACAAGACATTGTTATGGTTTGTAAGGATCACTAAGAAAGGCCAAATCATCCAAGACTTTTTTACAAGACAAGATTATTATCCAAGTAGAAACCCTAAGCTATGAATCCTCAAGTATAATGGCAAAAGAAAAGATTTTAAAGAAGCATAAATGAATAATTAACTCTTGTTATCTCTCTAATAATGGAAAAATGAATGAGTTTATATAGATAAATCTAACCTTGGTCTTTTATAAAAGTTTTTCCAATAGGGTTCACTCAATTGACTATGTATTATTATTGACAAAAATAAATTAGGTCTTGGTATAGGTTAGCTAAGAGCTAACCTAGACCCTAAATGATTTTTGTCAATTAGATTACAGGGGCAATAGGGTTAAAATTGTATTTTAAACTATAAAAAAAGGAGTTTAGGCTAGGGAAGGGGTAATGAAGTTGAAAAATGACTAGAGGAGGGTGAAAGATAAGAGATAAAAATTATGAATGTTTTTAGGAGATGTTTGTGTAGATATCAATTGGTAGTAAAGGGACAAAATTATTTTTAAGCACTAATGGTATTCCCACCCCTTTCCTAGTGCACCCCTTAAGGCACGCACTCAAAAAGATTGGGATTTGATAGGTTCTTGTAAGAGAAAAAGCATCAATAATTGATAAATTTTAAAAATATTATGTGTATACATATGCCCCACTTGAATCTCATCCTATGTCACTTAGATATAATAGGGGATGGTGCTTCGATAAATAACATATCAACACACAATGATGAAGATAAAAAATTGTAGTATTTTACAACATAAAATGACTATTAGTAACTGAGTTAAAAGGGAAATTAATAAAAATAAAATTAATGTTTGTGTACCTTGACTTACTTTTATCACTAGATGGTTATCTATTGTGTTTATATTTTTGATCATTGAAGGCACAAAGACTACTTTTGACAAACCCAAGGATACAAAACTAAAGAGAAAAAATAAATAATCTTATGAAATCCAAGATAATGGATGCTATGTGGATGAAATGTACTTGGAAATTTGGTAAGCTAGGGTGACAATTGCTAAGTTAGGACCAAATGACCAAGTCAAAATTTAGAGTAAATCAGGTAATCAAAAAGCCAAGGATACTAAAGACTAATAAACTCAAACAAATAAACCTTAAGTAAGAAAGACAAACTCACCAAGTCAAACCAAAGATACATGTAAAAATGGTAATTAAACATCAATGTAAAAGAAGTAAAAATCCTTACTTAAAAAAAGATGGGTAAGCACATGGTAAAACAACATTGATGAGTGAGACTTGTAATAATCCTTACTAAATCATCAATAGAAAAAGCGTATAAAAAAGAAAAAACATTGGTGAGTGACAAGTAACAAGCCAACATCACTCACTAATGAAAAAATTACATGAAAGTAGAAAATAGACTCAGGTGTCTAAAAAAAAGGTACAACAATGGAAAATGGTAAAAGAAATCAAAACAAGTCTATAAATGTAAATCCATGGTGTAAAGAAAATAATACAAAGTCACTCAAGCATGTTGTTTTTTCTAAAGATAAATAAAACTAAAACAAAGTGGTGCTAGAATGTTTATAAGAGGTGAAGAATAGGAAATAAAAGAAGTGGGAAAATAGATTTAGAATCACATTGGCCTATCAAGGGTGGAAATGAAATGGGTGGAGGGGAAAATTAAAGAAAAATCAAGGTAGAGAAATTATTTATCGAAGTCAAGACACTCAAATTAGGTTTGTCAAAAAAAAATGACTTTTGACATTAAGGAATTTGAATAAATTATCTTAGCCACACAAATATTAGGCAAACAAATGAACTATGTTTATCATCCCATGAAGGCTATATGTATGAAAATAAAAATAGACCTACCTTGCCACATGGTGTTCCCCACTCCTTAGGACCCCTTATAGAGTCATCGGTCTACTGGGAAGATTGGGTACTTGTGTGAGATAATTAATTATCCTATTCTAATATATTGGCCTACCACACCCCAATGGACCTCGGATCTATCATGCGGTAAATTGTGGAGTTTGAGCTATGATTATAAATAGGAGATGTGTTGTTAATCATGTATTTTGGTGTGATTTTGACTTTTGATTTTGTATTTTTACTTTTATATCATTGCATTTTGTTTCAAATGATGTGTATTTTAACATTTTTAATGGATTTTTCTATTCCTCCTCCACACAAATTTATAAAACCAAACATGGGTACTAAATATGACTATAATTTGGACTTGGTTGTTAAGAAAGATAACTTAGAGAGTATGGGGTCTAAAAGTTTCATTAATTTAGGTGAAATAAGAGTGTTATCTTGACTTTGACCTTGGTTTATCTAATGTGGACTGAAAGGAGAGGAAATCAAAAGGACTTAAACATGAAAAAATTGAATTCATTCAAATTGAAAAAAATGTGAAAAAGGATGAAAAAGGGATATAATGAAAATGAAGTGTGATTACTTATCATAAGAATGAGGAAAGTGTAGGAAAACATGTAAACACTTATTTTTGTGAAAATTTTATCTACAAAAGAAAGAAAAGGCTAAAGTTGAGAACAAGGGATCAAAAACTTGTAACCATTGCTAAACATTCTAGAGAAGGAACAATAAATTATAGATAGTGATTTTATGAGGAAGGATAGTCCTATCCATGGTATTACACTACAAATCATAAAAGAGATACCCAAGAGGGTACATAAACCATGTTTAAAAAAAAATAAAAATAAATGAGATGATAAAGATGGTATTTGTGAGGAAGGCCTAGTCTTATCCTAAAGGAAAAACCCAAGGGGTGTAAAATTCATTAAAAATTAAGTAAATAATGAGAAAAAAGGAAACTAATGAGGAAGACCAGGTCCTATTCATGCTTTTATAATGTAACTCATGAGAAAAGAGAAACCAAAGGACCAAAATAAGAAACTAAGGTTTTTGGAAAGAGAAACTTTTTTAGAAGGTGAGACCTATGTAAGTATCCTAAAAAAAGTGTTGTAAGGATAGAATATAGAAAACATGATAAGAAGGGAAACATATAAGAAAACTACTTATTTAAAAATTGTGCATTGGTGGGCTCTTTAAATATATGGTCCTTATTGGTTTGAAGGTGATAGGTTCTTGGACAAGGATGTTTTTTACTGAAAAAGTCCCCCAAAATTTTTTCACATATTTACCTTCTTTGTCATGAGTATAATCTAGTTTAAAGACAAGATCACCAACATTAAAAATGTAAACTTTAACTATTTTAATATGTTGTTGGGCAATGCAGGACTTATATTAGAAATTGTGTTGTATGGTGGAAGGATGGTGTTCATCATGAAGATCAAGAGCATAAAGGTGATCTTCACATAATTATTCATCTAGTATGATAACATGAAGAGATATACAAACAAATGGAAGCTCAAATTTTAAGGGGATAACTGATTCAAAACCATAGACTAGTGAAAATAATATTACCCCAATGGTAGTGCATATGCTAGTATGATATGCCCAAAGAGTGAGATATAGATGAGGATACCAATCCATGTGGGTTTTATGGATTGTCTTTAGAAGAATTTTATTAATAATTTTTTTGGTGGCCTCATCTTGGCCATTACATTATGGATTATAGGGTATGTAAAATTTTTGATCTATTTTGAATTTTTCAAAAAGTTGTTTGACATCTTTGTTTTTGAAATTATCACCATTATCTAAAATAAGAGTATGAAGAATGACAAAATAATAAATTATGTGATTGATGATAAATTTAGTAATGGTGGTGCTAGTGACATTCATGAGGGGCATGACCTTTACCCATTTGGTAATATACTCAGTAGTTATGATGATAAAGGCATGCCCATCCTAGGATATAGGTAGTTTACCTACGAGATCTAATCCTGAAATTGAAAATGTATAGGGATATTCCATATTTTAGATATTGGCTAGAGGGAAATGAAATATATCATCATGAAGTTGTTAGGGACTCCACTTTCTAGTGAAAATAATATCATCCTTTTCAAGAGTGGTCCAAAAGTAACCCAAACATAAGTATTTATAGGTTGTAGCATGTCTGTTATAATGGAAACCATAAATTCACCCATGTTCTTGTTTAAAAAAAGTAGGAACCTATTCATTCATAACACCGTGGAGAAAGGTACCTTCTATATACACATAATATTTTCATCCTTTTATCAAATATTGATGCTTTGCATCTTTTAGGAACCCATCAAGTCTCAATATCTCTAAGTGCACATACTAAAGGGTGAATTGGGAAATGGGTGGGTAGAACTTTGGTTCTTTGAAGGATTGTTATCCCTTATTTACATATTATTACCAATCTAGCTAGCTCTTAAAACCATTCCATGTGTTGTTTCTCCTCCATTGCACACTCCTTTAGTATTTTCCTCTTTCCATCCTCTTTTTATCACCTTAATTGCCTTTTAGAATATGATTTTTATTAAGTTTACCATGGTTGACCCTACACAATTTAGGGTATTTTTCACTTTCTAGGTTTGTTAGCCTTTTGGCTGACCTAGTTCAAACCTAGTAAATTATCATTGAAAACATATAGGGTCAACCATGGTCAACCCTATATAGCTAATGTTTATAGAAGGATTTAGTTAAATATCCACCTATAAATATAATATCATTTACATCATTATTATAATATGAAATAAAGAGTTATTATCACTCACACTTCTTCACAATATGTTCTTCCACCATTCTACTTAGAGAATCTAGTCTTGTGGATAAGTCATAAATGATTTTGCCTTTCTTAGTTATAATTAAAAACTTAAAAAACAACTTACAAAGCCCTTTTGGTCAAGGGAGAGACTGAGTCTTGATAGGTTCACATTTAGGTAAGTATATTCTAACTTTATTTTCCTCTCTTTAGTAGATATAAGTAGCATAAGTGTTTGATTGAATAATATTACTATTCATATTTCATGTATTAAGGTCTTACACATTCTTAAATTAATGGAGATTATCTTATTCATGTTTTTATTTCTTTACTAACCACTTTATTGTGCCACAAGCTTTGGTGTGCACTATACTAGATTTACTTTCTTGTTTATTAGACATACGTGAAATAATAAACCTTAAGACTCTTTTAAGGTTGTTGCATGATTGTGTTAGACTATAGGATCTATAACCCTATCTCACATGGTTTATTGTGACAAGTTATCCCCTAATTGAGTCTAGAGGATACCCATATTGGTCATGCTCCTACTTAAAAAAATGTTCCCTAATCAGAAGTGTAGGTATACTCTATCTTTTCTGAACCAAGATTGATTTATAGACATGATGCATTTCTGATTGCATACCTTCTAGTGAACTAACATGAAACTAACTTTTTTAAGATTTATTTCACATTCATTATTTTTATAATTATTTTTTTATCATATATCTATCATACTAGATAGAATCTATCAACCTAGTTCTAATTTCTATGCACAATTTTTCAAGAACAAGCAACTAGATCAAGTTAGATGACCTAGTACATGTTTCTAGACTTCCAAACATCTAGTTTAGGCTACTAGGTCAACCCAATTGACCTTGTACACTTTCAAGCATCTATAAAAGATACTAGGTCAACCTTGGTTAACCCTAGACATTTTCATGCCTCTGTAATAGGTCTTTGTACAGCTTAATCAACCCAATCGATCCAATTAGTAGGTTTTGCTAGCATTAATAGGGTTCTTGATCAACAATATTAATCCTTTATATCTTTTATATACCAAGGTTACTTTCCCTCTCTCTTTCTCTCTCTT
This sequence comes from Torreya grandis, assembly GCA_037957365.1. Lineage (NCBI taxonomy): Eukaryota > Viridiplantae > Streptophyta > Pinopsida > Cupressales > Taxaceae > Torreya > Torreya grandis. Next base: position 3,779,899 of record JARHVA010000440.1, on the reverse strand, counting down.
TGACTATCTTTCCTTTAATAGTTTGTAGTATTCAAAACTACCCCTACATAGTCAACTAAATTGACCTTGTCGACCTAGTTCTGTGTTATATGTGTTGTCTAAAATAACTAGGTCAACCCTAACCAATCCTATACATTTTCAAACCTTACTTACATGGTACATATTTGACCCTATTAACCTTGTTCTATATTTTATGCATACAGTGTTAACACTATACCTTGTTTCAAATTGGAATTAATCTTTATATGCTAGTAATTAGTTCACACCTTTCTTTTCTTGTTGCTTGCATTCTTAGAATAGTTCACATATAAATATGGGGTTTTCAATTAAACTTTTAGTTTCACTATTTATTATTTATGAACACATGCCCAAATCACATAATCTAAAAAATTACTTTAACATATATACTTAAGGGCAACCTACTTAGATTTCATCACCAAAGGGGAAACATACTTGATACTTTGGTCAAGTATAAAACATGGTTAATTGTATATTGTGGTTAAGAAACCAATACCATTATCACTAATATGTGTGAAGTGAGTGGGTAGGCCCTAATACCAAGCCTATATCATTGCCACTATAGTCCCTTTTAGCCCAAACTACTTGAACCCATCATTAAATTATTATCTAGTTCCTTTCTTTACAACCAACTTCTCATCAAAATTAAAATTGTTTCTTAAATAATCTAATAAAACATATTAGGTTGACCAATTATTTATGTCTTTAATTTTCAAGTTGATTTCTTTCTCTTTGTTCAATTGTGTATACAAAAACTTGCATATCTAGCATTAGTACAAGGTTTTATTTTCTATACTTTAATTAGATTGGATAGCATTGATCTAATTGACTATTGCTTCCCTTTAAATCTTACCTTCTTAGATTAACTACAAAAATTATATTATTTCAATTCATTACTTGTTATCAACCTTTCCTTTTTTCTTGTATACTATACTAGGTTGACCCAGTCAACCCTATACCTTTTTCATCCCTTGTTCACTATACTAGATCAACCTAGTCAACCTTGTATAGTTTTCAAAACCTTTTACCTTTTTTCCTACCTCTATTTACTGTACTAGATCAACCCACTTGAATTTGTATAGTTTATAGGCCCTATTTTCTATGCAAAGTCAACCCAGTCGACTTTGTACTATTTTTTCTTTCCCTATTCATCAATCTAATTCCCTATTACTCTAATTTTGCATTTTGTTCATCTTTATTTAGTCAAAATGAAGTCTTATATTAGAATCTTCTTGGATGGCTTGAATCCATTTAGATATTATATAGGATGTTCATTTCTCCCTCTCTTTTCCTCACAAGAGCACCATCACTCTTAGGGTACCTCTTCTCCTCCTTCATCCATAACTTGTAACATGGTACAAATAACACCTCAAGATGAAATTTATGGATTTTATGTTTTATATACCTACCAAGATACTTTTAATCTTTAAAATATTCAAAATAATGTGGAATTAATTGATACATGTTTACTTAACAATCCCACTAGTAATCATTTTTATAGTAATGCTCCCCCTAATACCAATTTGGGGAGTGCTCCTACAAACACCAACTAACCTCTCGATACAACCCAAATTTTAGCCTAGGTTATCCAAAAAATGAACATTATGGTAAATTTCAACACCCATCAAATGATTAAATTTCAACAACATCTAATAAATGTAGTTAATCAACCTTCAACTATGCATCCTCAAGCTAATCCCATTTTCATTCCTCCACCTCTTAAGGATGCTTTAGACAATGTTATTCCTCAACCCATAATGAATAAAAAGATACTTCAAACTATTAAAAATGAGACTTTATCCCCATTTATTATATCCATTGATATTGGTAACATATTTCCAGCTATCAAATATGATGGGACTAAAGACCCTGTTTCATTTCTCAAAGCCTTTGGTAACCTTTATAAAGAGTGGATCTAGACTAATACCTCTTCTACAAATAAACTCTTAGTGAAATATTTTATTGGTGATGTACTATATTGGTATAATAAACTTCCCAAACATTCTATTTGGTAACTTGAATATTTGGTTAATCCTTTGGCTAAAGAGTTTGAACACAATGATCTTCCTAAAAATTGTCCTAGCCACTTCATCAGTGTTAAGCAATCTCCCATTGAATAAAATAATGAATTTATCAAAATATATAAATAATTAGCTCATATATCCAAACATAACATTACTAATGATAACTTATTAAAAATCTTTATCACCACTTTAACTCCCACTCTACAATATAAGGTTTAAACCTTTGCTCCCCAAACACTAAGTGAATCTCTTGATCAAGATAAGCATCAAGACTTTCCCATGAAGAAATTCAAAATTAATCCTAATCTCCTTAAAGTATCTTTCCAAAGATATAATTTTATCACTATTAATAATCCACAAACCAAATAAAGAATTACCAAAACTGATATTCCTTCATCTTCTCATACACCTCTTTTGGTTTAGCAAATGAAACAATTTTTACCACCCTCAAAACCTTGAATTTATACCAATGCTCCTCCTAAGTGGTATGACCCCAATCTCTTTTATTGGTTCCATGCTGACATTGGTCATTCTCATGAATATTATAGATGGATCACTAAATTTCATGTCTCTTATGTGCTTGGTGATTCATTTAACCATGAAGCTATGATCAATCTTTGTCATCAAGAGTATACTTCTACCTTTTAAAAATGAAAAAAATTCAAAACTTCTACTTCAAATAATAAAATATACTCTTCAAATAATCAATCAACATCTAAGGATGTTTGTGCCATTGATGTTGATTATGACCAATACTTTAAAATTTCTTAATATGTCAACACTACTAAGGTCAATTGTCATCATCAACTAGCTCATAAAGATCCTGTTACCAAGCCTAAAATTCTATCTTTAGAATAAAAAATGCTTAAATATACTAACACCACTAATCCTAATTTAGAATCACATGAGGAAAAACTTCATCCTTCTAATCCTCCAACCACATCTATTCCTCCAAAGTCTAATCTACCTCCTAAACCTCATGTTGGTTCTTATAAATCTCATTAGAAATTTATTGAAGAAATCAACTCTATGCCTTGTAAGATTCCACTTATGGAGTTGGTTTGTACTTCACCCTATCATCATAAATTCCTTATAAAATAACTTTAATAAATTTAATATCCTTATTCCATAGATGAAAACCACCTTCCATTAATTCTCAACCTACCAACCTTAATACCATTGAAACCACATGTCCTTCCAAACCCTTTATTAAATTCCTTGAAGAGGACATGATCAATGATGAAATTATTTTTCATGCTGATGTTCCACCACTCTATCAAAGTAGTCATTAATACCACTCTTATTCAAAAATTTCTAGTTGATGAGGGCTCTGGTATTAATGTGACATATTTATGGCTTATACAACAACTTGGTTATAATAAGGATCATCTCAAACAAGCTCATCTTACTTGTGGTTTTGATAAGACTAATCAAAATCCACTTGGTTTTATTTGTTTTCCATTAACCCTTGGAACTAAGAGTGTTCTAACTAAGCTTATGGTCCTTGATATTCCTTCATCTTATAACATACTTCTTGGTCATCCATGGACTCATCAAACAAGGGCCATCACTTCTTTCGATACTGAATATATTAAATTATTTCATAATGGAAAAGGATATAAGCATGGAGTTGATCCTAAGTCTTGAAGTATTTAAATGCCTAATCCTAAATCATAATATCATGTTCCTATGATTCCTAAGATAAATAGTGCTCCTTTACCTAAGTTCATCAACATGAATCTTAATTTACAAGTTACTCTTGTGGATTTCGATGATGATGAGCATAATGATTTGAAACATAATTTCAATAATACCAAGTTACCTCCATATATTTCATAATGGATTCTTCTTTCTCTCTTACCAAGAGACCATATTATTCCTCTCATGTATGAGATTACCAATTTTGCTCCTCCATGCAATGCTCAAGAACCTTCTTTACCAGAAGATGCCTTCACTTGCAATGATTCTAGAGTGGATAAATTATTTTAGGATATTCTCATCATGTTTCCTCATACATTCAGTAATATCATTATTTCATCCTTTTAAATTCCCCTATATTCTAAAGCATGTATGATTTTTCCAACATATGATGACAACTATATCATGGCCCAAGCTCAATCTAGAAACTTGGCTATCCAACATTATAAAAAAACCTTAGCCTAAATTCATGCTTTAAATCAAGATGTTCATACCACTTATATAGATCATACCTTATATCTTGAGGGTGATGTACCTCTTATCAATATTCCTCTTGTTAATACTCCTTAGGTGGTAGATAAAATTATGCCTTATGAATCTCAAAAAGTTCCTACATCTCCTTTACTACCTTTGGATCCAATCACTATATTTATCCTTATCCCATCACCAAATCCACTGACACACCAATATCTCCCACTCCATCTACTTATTCTACTCCTAAAATTACACTTGATGCCAAGGCAACCAATATTCGTCAGATACACCCTAAGTCTGATCACCATGGAAATCAAATTTTAGATCTTGAAGTAGATGTTGAGTATTATGGTCCTCTTCCTACCTTACCTAGTGATGAAGCTATCCTTTAGTTAATTTATGATCAATAACCTCAACTTCCTCAACATCATCATAAACTTGGAAATTTTAAGACTAAAACTCCTTTCTTCAACAAATTTGTTGTTATTATTGATCTTAAAATAAATCCAAGTTTTACCTTACCCAATGCACCATACCATTTTCAAGACAATAATGCCATGCTCATAAAATAAACCACTCACATCAAATATGGTACACCATCTTATCCTCAACCTATTAGAATTTCTCAAGAGCTTTCACCTTTTGAACATGATAAATTTAGCTTATTTTTTGAAAAATATCATGAGGATTTTGCTTCGTCCTACAAGGACATGCCTAGATTGACCCTAGAATTTTGGTGCATAACATCATTACTTATCCTGATGCCAAGCCTCAAAGAAAATTTCCACCTAAAGTTTCAAATTTATGTCATAAGGAAATCATCAAATTAATTAATGATAAATTTATCAAACCAATGGATTATTTTGAATGGGTTTCTAACATTGTCCCCATTCAAAAGAAAGTCACTATGGTTATTCACGTATGTATTGATTTTAATAATATTAATCTTGCTTGTCCTAAGGACAACTTTAATTTACCTTTAATATATTTCATTGTTGATTCCATGATTAATTACAAAATTTTATATCTTATAGATAGTTTCTTAGGATACAATCAAATTCATATTGCTCCTAAGGATCAACATAAGACTACTTTCACCATGGAATGGGGAACTTATTGATATGTAAAAATTCCCTTCAACCTCAAAAATGTTGGAGCCACTTACCAATAATAAATGACTCACAAATTTCATGACCTCATTCATAATATTTTTGAAACCTATGTGGATGATCTTATTACTAAATCTAAACATCATAAGAATCATCTTTTTGATCTCACTATCATCTTTGATTGTCTTATTAAATATAAAGTTAGACTTAATCCTTACAAATTTTTCTTTGGAGTCACATCTAATTTTTTTTAAAGATTTTTAGTCTCTCTCTATAGTATTGATGTTGATCTTGCCAAAATTACTTCCATCATCAACATGCCCATTATTCATTCTATCCTCAACATTTTTACTTATTTAGGCAAACTTGGGGTGATTAGATGATTCATCCCATAAATGGCATACTAAATTCACTTCATCAATTCCATTTTCAAAAAAGGAACTAATTTAGAATGGATGGATTCATGCTAAAAAACCTTTGATAATATGAAAAAATCATTACTTCATCCACCTACACTGCATCATCCTTCCAATGTTAAACCTTTGATTCTATATACTTCTTCCACACTTATTTTAGTGGGTCAATGCTTTCTCAACAAGATGATATGGGAAAAGAGTATGTTATCTACTATATTATCCTAGGCCTCATAAATTATGAGACACATTATACAAAAATTGAGCATGATTACCTCACCATCTATTTTGTAATTGAAAATATTCATCACTATATACTTTACAAAATTACTTATCTCATTGTTCCTTCTGAACCCCTTCAGCATTTCTTCTGCAAGCCTTTCTTCTTAGACATAGAATTAGTGAATGGATGGTCCTACTTATGGAATTTAATCTCTACATCATCACTCAAAAAGATGTTAAAAGGAAATTCATAGCTGATCAACTTGTCATAGCTCCCATTCTAGCCACTTCTTCTCTTCAAGATGATCTTCTAGATTACAATATCCTTTACATTGAAGGTTGTAATCAGATATTTCTCTCAAAGATTACTTTCATATCTTTACCACTAATATTAAAACCAATCAAATTGATGAATCTTCCACTCCCTCTAGTATATTAAACCAAAATTAGCTATCAAGGAGATCCCTAAAATTAATGTTGACTTACATGAGGATACTTAGAGCCTTCTCTTTAATGGTGTTAAATGCCTTCAAGGAGTTGGGACAAGTTGCATCCTCATGATTTCTCTTGGAAAGATTCCTTTAGATTTTTACTTAACCTTTGATGTCACCAATAATATGGCTGAATATGAAGCTCTTATCATTGGTATGAGAGCTAATCTTGATTTAAAAATTCAATACCTTCATGTTTTACTTGATTCTCAACTTATTTTTTGTAAAGTTAGTGGTTGTTATCAATGTGAAAATGAAAACCTCATCACATATCATCAAATTGCAACCACTCTTGCTAAGGATTTCATCTCTTTCACTATTGAGCCTATACCTAGAGATCAAAATACCATTGTTGATTCTCTTTCCTCATTATCATCTCTCTTTCATCCACATCAAGTCCTTTTTTATCCTTTTCTTATACAAATAAGAAAATCCATGTCTTCTACTCAACCACCAGATTCACTTATCTATCATATTGAGGTTATTACCATTTGACAAATCCCATGGTACCAAGATATCATTAAATTATTATAACACCAAACTTATCCTCCTAATTTAGACTCTCATGAAAAGACACACAGTCATAAAAAAGATTTCAATTATGCATTTTAACACAACAACCTTTATTATCACAATGTTGAAGGTACATTTCTTTATTGTGTTATGAAATATGAGGTCCCTCCTCTTCTTGAACAAGAACATGGGTGAATTTATGGTGGTCAATGTAATATATATTCTAACAACACACAAATGCCTATGTATGGGTTACTTTTGGCCTACTCTTAAAAAGGATGCAATTGAATATGATATAAAAAGTAATCCTTGTAATCTTCATGATGATTTACTTCATTCACCTCCATAATAAATTAAAAAAATCAAATATGATTAGCCATTTTCCACATGGGGATTTGATCTCATTGGTAAACTTCCTTATTCCCACAATGGGCATGTCTTTATCATTACTACTATCAAATATCTTACCAAGTGGGTAGAATCCATGCCCCTTATTAATACCACTAGTCTTACTATTTCCAAATTTATTCTCAATCAAATTATTTGACACTTTGGCATTCCCCATACCATAATTTTAAACAATGGTGGTAATTTTAAAAACAAACATGTTAAAAAAATTTGTAATAAATTCAAGATGAATCATAAATTTTCCATGCCTTATCATCATCAATGAAATGGCCAAGATGAGGCCACTAATAAAATTATCAAAAAAATTATCCAAAAGATAATTCTTGAAACTCATATGGATTGGCATATTCATCTTTACCTTGCACTTTGAGCCTATTAGACTAGTATACATATTTCCACTGGGGCAACTCCATTCTCTCTAATATATGGTTCTAAGTTAGTTCTTCCTTTAGAAGTTGAGCTTCCCTATATTCATAGATCTCTTCATGGTATTATTCTTAATGAATAATTCCATGAATCTCATCTTCATGCCCTTGATCTACTTGATGAACATTGTCTTTCTACCTTGTAACATAACTACCACTACAAGGATCACATTGCCAAACAACATAAAAAATATGTTAAAGTTCACACTTTTAATGTTGGTGATATTGTATTTAAATTATACTAAACATATGATAAATAAGGTAAATACACCCAAAAATAGTGGGGCCCATATTTAGTTAAAAATAATCTTGGTCCCAATACCTACCATCCTCAAATCTAATGAAGGTCATGTTTTCAAAGAGCCAACCAATGCTCAATTCCTTAAAAAGTATATTTACTAAACATTTCCTTATTATCTATTGCTTTCTATCTACATATATCTAACACTTTCTCTAGGTTACTTAAACAAGGGTCTCTCCCTCTAAAGCAAGTTCCTTCATTTCACAAACCTTTAGTCGTCCCTTTTAGTCTTTTGGTTTTTTGATGTACCATAGTCTTCTTTATCTTGTATTTTATCTTATTTATTTTACCCCTTAGGTTTTTATTTTGTGAGTTTATTTTTAATACCATAGATATCACTTGACATTCTTCACAAAACCACTATATTTTACTTATTTTTCATATATGTTTTTCTTACCAATGTTGTTTGGCATCCCTTGGGTTTTTCCTTTTTGAGTTTCTTTGTAAGACCACAGATAAGGCCTGACATCCCTCACAAAATTACCATCTCCATTTGATTTATATTTTTATTACTTTATTTAGTTGTAGTGTAAGACCATGGATAGGACCCAACTATCCTCATAAAACTATCACATTTTCATGTTCTTTATCCTTGTTCTCAACTTTAGCTTTTACTTCTTTTGTTAGATGGAATTTGCACAACAAACTATGTTAGCATGTTTTCTTCCATTTCCTTCATTCTCACAATAATGAATCACACTTTACTATCATTGTATCCCTTTTTTCCCTTAATCACATTTTTTACAATTTGAAGTAATTAAAATTGTTCCATGTGTCATTTCTCTTGATTTACCCTTTCTTTCACTCCACATTAGATAAAACAAGGTCAAAGTCAAGATATCACTTTTATTTCACCTAGATTTTTGAGACTCTTAAACCTCATGCTATTTTAAGTTCTCTCTCTTAGAAACATTGTCCCAAGTATTTAAATCAAAGTCATCTTTAGTACCCATGTTTGGTTTTCCAAATCCATATGGAGGAGGAATCAAAAAATCCATCAATAAAGCTAAATACAAATAATTTGAAAAAAAAAGGTAATGATATCTAAAATGCAATATATAAATCTCAAAAGTAAAATTTAAACCAAAAGATGTGATTAAAAGCACATTTCTTATCTCTAATTGAAGCTCAAACTCCACAGTTGGCCTCACGTAGAGCTGAAGTCCTTTGGGGTATGGTAGGCAAGTAGATTGGAATAGGGAAATTCAAAAAACTCTATGGTGTTACCTAATTTATCATGTAATTACCCAATCTTCACAGTAGATCAATGGATTTGTAAGGGGTCCTGAAGAATGGGTAGCACATTATGGGAAGGTAGGTCCATTTTAATTTTCATGCACATAGCCTTCATGGGATGATCTATATACTCCATATGTTGACCTAAGAATTTTGTGGCTAAGAGAAGTTCTTCAAAGTTGTTAAGGTCAAAAATCCTCTTGTTTTGAAAAACCTAATTTGAGTGTCTTGACTTTGATAAAGAGTTCCTCTACCTTTGTTTTTCCTTCATTATCCCCTCCACCCATTTCATTTTCCCCACCTGATAGACAAATTGTGATTCCAAATATATTTTCCATTATTCTTTAATTCATTTTTCTTCATCTCTTAAAAACATGATAGCACTACTTTTTTTTAGTTTTATTTATCCTTAGAGAAAAACATGTTTAAGAAGCTATTTATTCTTCTTTATTTACACCATGATTTTACATTTTTACACGTACTTTACTTTCCCTTTTACCATTTGTCATTTTTTTACTGTCTTGATGTTATGGACACCTAATTTCATAACTTTTTTCATTATTGAGTGAGGTTGGCTTGTTAATTGTCACCCAACAATTTTTTTTCCCTTTTATGTACCTTTTTCCATTATTAAGTGAGATGTGTATTGTTACTACTCACTCATCAATGTTGTTTTACCATTTTCTTTTTTTCTTTTTGCCATTTATTTATTTGTTTTACCATCCTATTTGACATGTATCATTCATTTAATTTGGTGAGTTTGCCTTTCTTACTTAAGGATAGCTTGTTTGATTTTTTCAATCTTTAGTAGCCTCAGCTTTTTAGTTACCCAATTTATTCTTGTTATTTGACTTGGTCATTTGGTCTAACATAGCACCTATCACCCTAGCTTGCCAAATTTTCCAAGTACATCCCATCCTTATAGAACCATCTATCTTGAATTTTCTTTTATTTATTTATTTATTTATTTATTTTTTCTCTTTAGTTTTTTATTCTTAGGTTTGTTAAAAGCAATATCTGTACCCTACACAATCTAAATTAATAACACAATAGACAACCATCCCATGATAAAGGTAAGTCAAGGTATATATTTTATTTACTTTTTATTTATTTACTTTTTAGTCATTTAATTTTAGTTATTTTTGATCTAAAATACTACAATTTATTTTTTAGCATCAACATTATGCATTACTCTATTTTTTCTCAAAGCACCATCCCCTATTGCAGCTTAGTGACACATGATGAGTTTCAAGTGGGGCATATATATACACATAATATTTTCAACCTTTTATAAAATATTGATGCTTTGTATCTTTTAGGAACCCATCGAGTCTCAATCTCTCTAAGTGCATTCCCTAAGGGGTGCACTTGGAAAGGGGTGGGTATAACTTTGATGTTTCATAAGATTTTTGTCCCTTATTTACACATCATTACTAATCTAACCAGCTCTAAAAAACATTACCTTAGCTATTTCTCCTCCATTTCACACTCCTCTAGTCTTTTCCTCTTTCCATCTTCTTTTTTTCACCTTAATTCCCTTTTAGACTATTAATTGTACTAGGGTGACCATGGTCGACCTTGTATAGTTTAGGGTATTTTTCACTTTTTGGGTTTGTTAGCTTTTTGACTGACCTAGCTCAGACCCAGTGAATTATCCCCAAAAACATATAAGGTCAACCATGGTCAACCATATTTAGCTAATGTTTCTAGAAGGATTTAAGGCAAGATCTACCTATAAATATAAGATCATTTCCATCACTATTAGAATATGTAATAAAGAGTTATTATTCATTTGTGCTTCTTCATAATATACTCTTCCACCATTCTACTTGAGGAGTCTTATCTTAGGTTTTCGAATTGGATAATATAGTCTTATGCATAAGTATTGGATGCTTTGGACTTTCTTAGTTATCCTTACAAACCACAACAACCTCTTTCAAAGCCCCTTTGACCAAGGGAGAGATTTAGTCTCTATTGGTTCACATTTAGGTAAGTATATTCTAACTTTGTTCTCCTTTCTTTAGTAGATATATGTACCATAAGTATTGTCTTGAGTAATATTACTCTTCATATTCCATGTATTAAGATCTTACTAATACTTAGCTTAATTGAGATTCTCTTATACATGTTTTGATTTCTCTACTAACCCCTTTATTATGCCACAAGATTTGGTGTGTACTAGATTAAATTTACTTTCTTGTTTATTAGACATAGGTGAAATAATAAACCTTAGGACTCTTTTAGGGTTGTTGCATGATTATGTTAGACTTTAGGCTTTAGAACCCTACCTCACATGGTGTATTATGACAAGTGATCCCCTAATCAGTTCTTATGGATCCCCATATTGGTCATGCTCTTGCTTGAAAAATGTATCCCCAATCAAAAGTGTAGGTATGCTCTATCTTGTCTGAACTAGGATTAATTTATAGACATGATTATGATAATAAAGGATTTTATATCAAAATATAGATTTGAAATCCTATTTATGAATTTGAGGTTTTTCATAAGAATTTGTGTTTAGAGGATAGGTTTGGTGTTTAATAAATTGAATGAGTCTTTGTACCACAGGCTTTATCAAATCGTAATAGCCTTAATGTGGTAAATAAGTGAATTTTATGGTTGAATGGAAGATGAGGAATTTATTATTTGGATAAGAAAGGTAAAATCAGTAAGAACTTGGTGTGGATGAAAAAGATATGTTCAAGAATCAAGTGAATCATCTATAGAATTTTGATCTTAGGGTAGTGGCTATTTGATGATAATCAATGATATTTTTACTTTTACATTAATGATCACCATTAACCTAGTGACAAATGAGTTGGGAGTCACCTAAAACATGTAGATATTTAATGTCGAAATCAAGGACCATTTTCATGCCTAGGATTAAGGATTCATATTCTACCATGTTATTAGTGACATAAAATGTAAGGTGAAATTTTAAAGGGATAATTTTACCAAGAGGACTAGTAACGATTCATCTTACCTCAACTCCTTGGAGGCACTTAGCACCATAAAAATGAATGGTTTATCTTCATGTAAATCAACATGAATTTTGAGTTCTTTAATGAATAATTTTGATTTATTAGTATTAGGGAGGATAGAGGATTGTTCAATATTACTTGCTTCAAGATAAGCAATGAAATTATGGAAGAAATATTTTAGAGATATGGCTTGAATAAGACCTTCAATATAGAGAATATTATCATTAGAAAGACTATCTTAAAGGTGGTTAGTAGTTGGTATAGGATTGATTATGAGTTGGTTGTCAATGGTTTGTCCTTTGATAGAATTTTGCATAATAATATAGAGATCAAATTCCATAAGAAGGACCATCCACTTGATAATTTTGTCTCTAGGAAAAAAAGGCTTTGAAGAATAAGTGATAGAGTGGATCATAATGGATGATAATGTAAGTGGTTTGATAAATTATATGATGTCAAATATTTTCAACTATAAAATATATGGCGAGGCAATCATGTTTTAATTTTGTATAATATTTTGCATAGTCGATGATGCCTTGAATAATATAACAGATGGCATATACTCTTCTGGTATCATATTGTTGGGTAAGATTTCCCAAACTAATATGAGTATGGAAGAAGTATATAAGATTAAACAATGATCACTAGAAGGAGGATGAAGAGTGGGTGGGTGAAACAAATCTTTTTTCTTATTGTCAAATGCTTTTTTACAAGGATCCATCTATTTGAGAGAATTACATTTCTTTAAAGGGTAATTAATAGAATAGATGTGGTAAGACATTTCAAGGATAAATCATCTTATTACCCTAATTTTTCCAAGGTAAGTTCAAATATATAGAATGGAATGAGGTATAAGCATGTTGATAATAGTGTTGATATTAGTGAGATCGACATCAATACCATGAAGAGAGACTAAGAATCCTAAATTTTTTCTAGATCTAATGCCAAACATACATTTATAGGGATTTAGTCTAACTTTATATTTGATGAGGTGATAAAAAAAGATAGAAAGATCAAAAAGATGAGTTTTGTGGCTTTTAGACATAAAAATGAGGTCATCCACATAGGTTTAAAATATTATGGATAGGGTCATGGAAAATGTGGGTCATAGCCTGATAATAAGTAGCTTTAGCATTTTTTAGGGCAAAGGGCATTTTAATGTAACAACAGGTGCCCCATTTCATGGTGAAAATGGTCTTATGTTGATCTTTGGGGGCAATGTGAATTTGATTATAACTTGAAAAAACATCCATAAGAGACAACATTTCATAGCCAGTAATGGTTGATGATGGCATATATGGAAGGTAAAGGTAAGTTTTCCTTGGGACAAATAAGATTGAGGTTATGAAAATTAATGCAAATGAGAATGACCATGGTGATTTTTTTATAAATGAGGAAAATGTTTGAAACCCATTCTAAATATTCCACAAGATTGATAAATTTAGCATCTATAAGTTTAATGATTTATTTATGGCATAAGTTGGAAACATTAGGTGTAAATTTTTGTTATTTTTGTCACATGGGTTTGGTGTTGAGATAGGTGATGATATTATGCACCATGATACTATGATCAATGTTAGGCATGTCCTTATAAGACCAAGTGAAATTATCATGATATTTATCAAATAATAAGCTAAAGCTATCATGTTTAGTTGGTGTCAATTCTCAAGAGACTATGATAGGTTGAGGGCATGATGGGTTTACCATATTCTATTATGGTTGTTTCCTCAATACACAAAACATTTCCATATTGGAGATGGTATGCCATATTAGGTAAAGAGGAAATGGAATTTGTTTTATTATCAATGCTAGCAATGCATTTTTTGAAATGAGGGGATTTTTTCTTTAAATTCCCAAGTTTATGATGTTACCAAGGAAGTTGAGGTTCTCAGCCATGAATCAATTCAAGAATGGATTCATCACTAGGAAAACTAGGAAGAAGACCATAATACTCAACATCTACTTCAAGATCAATAATTTTGTTACTATCATGATCATATTCAAAATGTATTTGACATACATTTGTGGCCTTAGCATGTAATATATTCTTAGGAGTAGGTGGAGTAGGGGAAAGAGGCTGATTGAATTTGATTTGGTTATCATTAACATCATTGATGGGGAGAGAATCAGATGGAGTGATTGGTATGGTTGGAGGTATAGAATATGTAGGATGTTACAGAGGTTTAGAAGGTAATATTTATTCTACTATCTAATGAGTATCAATAAGTGAAGAATTAATAGGAGGTACATGACCTTTAGGGGATAATTAAAAACTAGTGGAAATGGTATGAACATCACTATTAAAAGTATGTATTTGAGCTAGAGTTTTCTAAAAAATTTGAACATGTAAGTCTCTTGATTGAGCTTGGGCCTTGATTTAATTATCACCATAGGTTGGATAAATTAAAAATGCTTGAGATTCAAGAGAAACTTTGTAAGGGGATATGATTAGATCATTGAATTTAAGTGGAGAAATAATTAAAATATATTGGAATGATTTGGGCACTCCATAATCATTGCACATGAAGCCATATTCTATTTAAGAGCCTTCTGAAGCATTGCATGGAGAGGGGAATTAGTGATCTCATATATGAGAGGAATGGTGTGATCACAAGGTGACAGATAAGGAGGAAGCCACTCTAAGATGTACGGAGGTAGCTTGGTAGTGTTGTAAGTATTTTTTAGATCATTAGGCTTATCATCATCAAAATCAACAAAAGTGACATGTAAATCTAGATTCATATTGATGAATGTGGGCAAGGGAACACTATTGATCATTAAAATGGTAGGAATGTGATATTGAGATTTAATATTTAGAAGTTAAATACTCTAAGGGTTGGGATCAACCTCATGTTTATAATTTTTACCATTATGAAGTAACTTGATACATTGGCTATTAAAAGAGGATAAACCTCATTCTATGATTCCATGGGCATCCTAGGAGTATGTTGTAGGATAATGGTAAATAGAGGACCTTAAACTTAGTGTAGATGGTCTTAAGTCCAATTGTAAGAGGGATCCAAATATAAACAAGTGGATATTGATTGGTTTTGTCAAATCCATGGCATGTTCAATGGGTTTACTTTAGATGATCTTTATTATATCCAAGTTTTTGGATGAGCCACAAATATGTCACATTAATACCATATCCTTATTCTACTATTAATTTAAAAATTAGGGTGGTATTAATGGATTTTTAATGAATAGGGGTGTATAATTGGCTTAAAAGAGGATCTAATCATTAATCATATCTTCTTTGAGGAACTCTATGGAGGGTTTCCAAGAAGGATAGATGGATTTAATGGTATGTACTTTGATTGGTTGAGGCTCATGAGGAGATGGTTCCTCTTCTAGGGAAAATGGATTTTCAATTTCTTGAATTTGTTACATGAGGAACTTACAATGATAAGGAGAGATATTGACTAAATACATAAGAGGAATTGTTCAAGGCATGGTGTAATGAAATTAATTCAACAATAAAGTAGAATAGTAGAAATAGATCATAATATGACTAAAATATATCAAAATATATGATAATAAATAAGCCACTTCAAGGGGGAAACCTCCACAAGCTTTAATAAGAGCAAAATTGACAATTTGATGATAAATAGTTACCCACTACCTCCTATATATAGTCTATCTAGGCCATGGTTATTCCATAGGTTGACCTACTAACCAAATGAATGCATAGAGAAATATGAAATAACATCAAAGAGGGATAAGTAAGCCACAAGTCAATTATTCCTATCCTAATACATGTGATAGGTTAGGGGCGTAGCATGCCCTTCCCCTTCAAACCAATGTTGTCCTTAATGTTGAATAACTCTGAATGTTATTACAAAAATATTCACCTTCCCAAGTTGCATCATCACTACTCAGGTTCTTCCACTTGATCAGATATTCCTTAATCTCTCTAGTTCTCAACCTCTTAG
This sequence comes from Torreya grandis, assembly GCA_037957365.1. Taxonomy (NCBI): domain Eukaryota; kingdom Viridiplantae; phylum Streptophyta; class Pinopsida; order Cupressales; family Taxaceae; genus Torreya; species Torreya grandis. The sequence goes on along the minus strand of JARHVA010000440.1, from coordinate 3,763,654 downwards.
TATGTGTTTGGAGGATCTTCTCTAGTTCCAAAATGATGTCCTTCATCTAGTTATGGGAGCTCTATCTCAGATGAAACTTTCTATCCAATGACCTTCTTCAAATAGGAAACATGAAATAATGGGTGTATGCAAGATGAATGAGGTAACTTGAGCTTGTAAGCCACACTTCCAATTTTTTATAAAACTTGATAAGGGCCATAATACTTAGGAGCAAGTTTGTTGTCCTTTTTTTGTTGTTTCAAGGACATATACTTATAAGGTTGCAAATGTAAAGATACCCAGTCATCCACCTCAAAATTTTGCTCACTACAGTGTTGATCTACTTATTACTTCATACTATTTTGTGCCAACACCAAATTCTCTCTCAAACTAGCCAAAACCTCTTGTTGATGTTGAATGTACTCCTCCACATCAAGAATCATCTATAGATTAGGAGGTGTAGATACCTATGTGGGTTGAAATTCTATGGAACATAATCATGTAATAATTCCCTCTACACACTTTTTTAGCATCTTGGTCATCTGATGTGAACTAATTAATTATAGAGATTTTGCCTGTAATCCATATAGTTTAATTTTCCTACTTTCAGAATGAAAGTGAATGAATAGTTCTTGGAAGTTCATCTCAATGGTACCCAAGGTTGCGAGCCATTAGAATCCAAAAACAATGTTTGTGCTACCCATGGGAATAAAAAAACATTGAGAAATTAAGATTGTACTCACCCATAGCAAGCTTAATACTATGGCATTTGCCTAAACAATTAATTATGCCACCATCTACAATCATGACCTATAATTTAGGTGTTGGGTAGATGAAACAGTTTAATCGAGTGGCCAACTTATGGTTGATGAAGTTATGTGTACTCCCCAAATCAATCAATACTGTCACATTCTGTTTCTTAAGGTAACCCACCACCTTAAGACTTTGTGGAGTGATAATACTTGGAGAGTGCATGACAAGAGATTTTAGGTTGGGAGTCTTCAGGTACCTCCTCTATATCTTCTTCATCATCATTGGAGGCATCATATTCTTCTTCATTTTCATTAGATCCCTCAATGTAGAATAAATTATTCTCAACACATCTATGTCTTTTGCTTCACTTGCTGTCACAACTGAAACATAACCCTTTTTCACTCTTGTCTTCAATTTGCTAAGGGGTCAATATGGTAGGTGGAGGAATTGTTGGTGTTGATATGATAATATCTTTGAAGTGAGTGAATGGATTCTTCTCATTGGCTATGAATTTTTCCTCAACTCTGCGTGCCATGATAATAGAATCAAAAATCTTAAGTGGATCAAACATGTGTACCTCATGTTGAATGTGGTCCTTGAGTCCACCCAAAAATAGGTCATTCAAGTTCTCCTCAGAAATTGTCTCTACACGTAAGGATAGGTTCTAAAAATGATGAATATAATCCTTGACAAAGCTAGTCTGTCATAATTTTTCTAGTTGGCTAAAGTAATTCTATCACACTATTGCCATAGTGTAATTGTAGCTCCTTTGTAAAAACTGACTAGGTGACACTGAGAGTCATATTTTTCTTTTGAACACACAACCATCCATACCAAATGAATCGATCAAGTTCAATATACAAGATGTCATGTTAACCTTATATCCACCTAAGATCTAATGTAGATCAAAAAAATATCCATTTAGTTGATCCAATTGAGTGGATCTTTTCCATCAAATTTGTGCATATCCACCTTTTGTAACGGGTTCCTCTATAGCCATGTAGTTGGATTTGAAGTAGACTGGTTGGGAGAACCACCCTAGTGGGGTTGTGTAAAAGTGATAACTAGATGATTTAACTTATTATTTTTCAAATTCATTATTATATCTACAAAACTATCTTGTATGGATTTCATGCTAGATTGTATGCCTTGCACCTCACTTTGAATGCCTTGCACACTATAGTCGAGTTGGCTCACTTTATGATCTATGTCAGAGAACCCTGGTACAAATGATTTATTAAATCCCAGTTCTAACTCCATCTCTTCTTTTTTATGAGTTTTACCTGGAGTTTTAGCACCCTTTCCTTGGCCTTGAGTTTGTGGACCTACCATAAAAGGGTTTTACGATGTCGAACCTGATTGGCACTTTTGACCAACATTGACCAACCAATTTTGGACTTATGTCTACCTCCAATCAAAACATACAAAGAATATACCCTAGCAAAATTATTCTAATATTTCCAAAAATGTAAATAACTTATAAAAATTCTTTGAATTGCGCACTTTAGAGCAATTTTATGAAAAAAATTAGAATGGAGATAAATTTTGTAAAATAGATCCAAATTATCTAAAATTTTAATGGAAGATTAATTTAATTATTTCACACCTTCATTAAAAAAATTGAGATAAATTAGCAACCTTTTTATAGATATAGCCAAATTTTAAAAAATCAGGATTTCACCAACAAGATTACCCAAATTACAGATCTGATACCACTTGTAATGAAATTACTTCAACAATAAAGTATAATGGCAGAAATAGATCCAAATATGACTAAAATATATCAGAATATATGATAATTAAAAGGCCACATTGAGGGGGAAACCTCCACAATCTTCAATAAGAGCATAATTCACAATATGATGATAAATAGTTACCCACTACCTCCTATATATAGTCTATCTAGGCCATGGTTACTCCATAGGCCAACCTACTAACCAAATGAATTTATAGAGAAATATGAAATAGCATCAAAGAGGGATAAGTAAGCCACAATTTGACTATTCCTATCCTAATACATGCGATAAGTTAGGGGCGTAACACATGGATTTGAGTTCTTTTAATAAGTTATAATGGGTTTTATAAGAAGAACTAACATGAGGATTATAAGGTAAATGAGATTTAGGAAGAAGATAAGTGTTTGGGGGTTTAAAAGGAGGATATGTTTCCCATTAGTTTATGAATCTAGGTGAGTGGTTGTAGTATCTTTGAGGAGTTTCTCTTCTAAAGATGGTTTCTTAGGTTTGGTAATGGGATCCTTGTGAGCCAAAATTTGTCAATAATTGACCTTATCTGCATTGACATATTGATAAATATTTTAATATTGGTCATAGTTAGTGTTAATGGCATAAACATCATTGTCTTGTTGAGAGTTAGATGTGGAAAAATATTTTGGGTTGTTAGAAAAAGAAACTTTGGGATCTTGTCATTTTTGAGAAGCATTATTTCAATCTTGATGATAGAGTTGAATCATGGCTTCTTCATTAAATTAATCTCAAATCATATAGGAAACAAAAAATAAATTCAATCCCTCTACATGTTTCATTAGAGTGACTGATGTTGGTGTGGAACCAATAAAATTGATTAGGGTTATAACATTTATGAGGATTATTGGGATAAGTAAATGGTTTAGAGGGTGATAAGAATTAATTCATTTGATGAATATTTAATGGAAGTGTTGGCTTTGGAAACTCTAGATTTGTGTTGATAAGGATTTATGGCTATTAAATTAGTTAAATTTTTTAAATATCCTTCAATGATTTTGGTATTAGGTTCAAACTATTTCATTAAGAAGTCTTGATGCTTGGCTTGGTCAAGAGATTCATTGAGCATTTGAGTAGCAAAATTTCCAACCTTATATTAAAGTGGGTGGCTTAATGTAGTTATAAAGTGTTTAAATAAATTATCATCAATCATGTTATGATTGGACTTGTTGGACAAATATTTCCATCACTTAATAAAATCATGAGCTGATTCTATGGGAGATTTCATAGCACTGATGAAATGGCAAAGGAAATCTTAGGTAAGATCATTATGTTAAAAATCTTTAATTAAAGGATTGACCAAATCCTCTAGTTTCCATATGAAATATTAGGTAAGTTGTTTTTTCCATTCCAATACATCACCAGTGAAGGTTTTAACCAATATTTTAGTCGTGGAGAAAGTATTAGTTTGGATCCATTCCTTATAAAGATTATCAAATGCCTTAAGGAAAGATGTAGGGGTCTTTAGTCCCATCATACTTAATATTTGGAGATATGTTACCAATATCAATAGATATAATAAAAGGGGTTAAAGTATCACTTTATATGTTTTGGAGAATCTTATTTTTCATGATAGATTGGGGGATGACATTTCATACAACATCTCTAAGAGGAGGAGGTATAAAATTTTGATTATTTTGATGGAGAAGAATGAAAGGTTGATTAGCCATGTTGATAAAATGATGTTGTAGTTATATAATTTGAGAGGTGTTATATTTTTGTATTATGTTAATTTTTTTCACTATCTATGTAAGAATTTGGGTTGTATCAATTGTTGGATTGGCATTTGTAGGGGACTCCTTGAATTAGTATTAGGGAGAGGGTTATTGGGTGGTGGGTTACTTGTGGGGTTATTGGATAGAATTATGTCAGTTTCCCCCACATTTTGATGAGATGATTGTAGATGAGAATTGTCTTGATAGGTATGGAAAGGACTTGCTCCACCAATATCATCTTTGGGCATGATTTGAACCATGTTGAAATATAAATATGAGGAAGGAGAAGAAGTACTCCAAGAGTGGGGATTCTTTTGGGAGGTAAAGAAAGGAAAAAAAGATTACCCCATATAGTGTCTAAATGGATTCAAGTTGTCAAATAATATTTTGATAGGGTATTTTATGATGTTTGATGAACAAAATAGAGATTAAGAAAGAAGAAAAACTAGGGATAGAGTCAGATAAACCAAGAATAGAGTTAACTAAATTAGGAAGAGAGTCAACCAGACAAAGAACAAAGTAAGCTAACATGTAAAGAATTGATTGGGTCAATAGAGTAATACATAGACATAGGATGAAAAGAGTAAATAATCATATGGGTTAATAATGTATTATTAAATAAGGGGTAGAATAGAGAGATAAGAATACATAGTCATGCAGGTCGATATGTATTACAAGTAGGAAGGTGAAGAATAGTATGTAAGAGACTATATCGATCAAGATGAGTGTGTGATAAAAATAGGGGAAATTTTACAAGATAATTTAAAGCAATAATGAAATCAAACACACAACTAATTGGATCAATGTGACTAAGCCAATTGGAACACACAACATAAACCTTGCTCTAACACTAGCCAATGTAAGTTTTGAAATACAACACATAATGATCAAAGAACAAGTAACAACTAAAAATTAAATGCTAAATATTTGGTCATACTAAGTATTATTAAGTTATAATAAAGTGTAATTTTAATTTGATAGGAAATTTGGCTGAAATAAAGAAGTGGAAAGCAATCTAAAGTTAGTTTCAAGATGTTTGGTATGAAAGGGATCTATATTAGAAATGGTACCGGCTTGGTATTGGGGCCTACCCCATCATTTCACAATCCCATAGTGATGAGGGTGTCAAGTTTTTTTCCAATATATACCATTAACCATGTATTTATATTTGGTAAAAAAATCAATTTGGCTTCCCCCTTGGTGATGAAATCCAATTAGTAGACCTTGAGAGGACAAATGTTTAATGATTTTTTATGTAAAGTGGTTTGGTAGTGTGTGTAAAAGAGTAAAATAGTGTAGCTAAAATTGTAATTTGAAAAAACACCTATTTAGACTATATGAGTTACTCTTAGCATGCAAACAATTAAAAATAAAATTTGAATTAATTAATATCAAATAAATGTTAATTCCTTTATTGAGAATAGTACATACTTAGTTTAGGTTAAAATGTATACAAACAATACAAAATAAAGTTGACTGTGTAATTACTATTTTGTAGAAGCAAGGTATTTAAGAACAAAGTCAAATAAGTTAACTATGTCTCTTAGATAGAAGATAGACTATATAACTAAATTAACCAAATTAACTTATTTAGCTATAGGGTTGTAGTTTTGTAGATTGTTAACTTGTCAAAATAGTACTGAAGGAAAAACTAAAATATAGAGAGAGAAAAGAAAGAAACATTGGTTGGATTGAAGATGATTTTGATTTTAAAATTTTATGTTGTGGTGATTAATTGATACTTTCAAATTATGACAACATGGTCAATTGGTTTGACTAAGTTTTTAAAACCTTATGTGTTGAAGAAGATATAAATGGATAGAGTTGAACTGTTGGATAGTGTTTATTGACTTTTATGTTGACATAATAAAATAAAATATTGAGTCAACCTATTTGACTATGTATGCTAATCTAGAACTAAATAAGAATACTATGTCAAATTTCTCAATCTAGTAACCTATAATTGGTGAAGATCTACATAGACAAAACATAGTCATTTTGAAGTGATTGTGTGTTAAACTTGCATAATGAAAGTTATAACTATATTGACTAGTTTGATACATTATTACAAATATAAATATGAAGATAAAATGATTGTTTGAAGTAAAACCTAAAAGGGATATATTCACATCGAGTTCACCAAAATATATACAAATGAAAATACAACTAATCTATAAATTAATCCTACCTAAGAGAAGATAAATCCTACTTACACTTCTAATTTTCAATACATTAAATATTTGGCTTCATGACCAATATGGATCTGCTAGACCATGATATTTTACCACAATAATATCAATAGGGAGAGTTATAAATCCTCTAGTTAAGTAAAATTGTGTAACAACCCTACTAGGTCCTATGTTTTCATATTCACTAATGTATAAATGATAAAATCAAAGTAAATTATAATCTAGTGTTCACCAAGCTTCTGGCACAAAGTGGGGGTTAATAAACATAAAAGTAAACATGCATAAGATAACCCTATTTAATCTATGTATAGGTAAAAATATAATGTATGGAGAGAGTAATATATTCAAAATCCATTACTTATATTACTTCTATCTGCTTAAAGAGAGGAGAAAAGTTAGAGATACTTACCTTGAAGTCAAACCCATAAATAATCAATCTCTCCTTTGGCCAAAGGTGATTCACAAGAGCTTGTTTTGGTTTTTAAGGATCACTAAGAAAGGCCAAAACATCAAATATTTTTACACAAGACAAGATTCCTCTCCAAGTAGAAACCCAAAGCTATTACTCATCAAGTATAATGGTAGAAGAGTAGATTGTGAAGAAGTGCAAAAGAATAATTAACTCATGTTGTCTCTTTAATAATGGTTAAATGAATGTGTTTATAGATATAAATATAACCCTAGTCCTTTCTCTAAAAGTTTAGCTAATGGGGTCAGCCTAATTGACTCTGTATTGTTATTGACAAAAACAAATCAGGTCTTGGTCTAGGTCAATTAAAAGATGACCTAGACCCTAAATGAGTTTTTTCATCTAGATTATAGGGTTGATAGGGCTAACATTAAATCATAAACCATAAAAAAAAAAATTAGGCTAGGGAAGGAATAATGAAGGTAGAAAATGACTAGAAGAGGGTGAAAGATAGGAGGAAAAGCTTAGTGGAATGCATTTAGGAGATGGTTGTGTAGATAGAAAGTGGTAGTAAAGGGAAACCAATCTTGAAAATCACCAATGGTCTACCCACCTCCTTCTCGATGCACCCATTAAGATGTGAACTTAGAGAGATTAAGACTTTATAGGTTCTTGCAAGAGATAAAACATCAGTGATTGATAAAGTTTGAAAATATTATGTGTATACACATTCCAATAATTCTAGAAGATCAATTATAATATAATGAGAAATCATGTTACTACTTCAACACCTCTAAAAAATAATTATATTACTCCACTATATTCTTGTGCCAACAACAATCCACCTCCCCCAAGAGGGATAAGTAGTTGTAGAGTTTAAAAACACAAAAAAGTCAAATACAACATTATTGAGGACATGAATAAGATCAAGGCCAATATCACCCTAAATTGGCTTAGATCATTGAAAAAATGGAGTTATTACTCAAGTACCTAACCAAGAGATCCTTTACATTAGACAAATATGAAGTTATGCATATAAACATGATGGTATATAAAAATAAACCCAAAGTACCACCATTTATTTTAAAAATTTGAATGTTCAGAAAGAATTTGCACAACTATTTGGTTTACTCAGGTGCCTTAGCCAATGTGATGTTGATAGTTATGTATAGGAAGATAGGTTTGGCCATAGATAAGTCAAAGAGGGTGGTCTTATAATTATACAATTCATATGTCCCATGTGTTGGAGAATCAACAAATGTACACATCTAGTTGAAATTAGAGATGTGTACAATAATACACACACATAGACATATATTTATATGTATGTATGTGTTTATGTATGTATGTGATTTGGTTATTGACATTAGATAAGCTTATATATTTTTGTTGATACATGATTAGTATAAGACACTAAATGAATACACTTCCACTAATTTTTCACACACGTGGTTGCATTGGAAAGGAGTATCCAATAAGATTTAGGTGGATAGGGAACCAACGATCAATTACTTCATTAAAAAGTACAACACAAAGAATGAGAAAGTCAAATTTTCATCTCCACATGTGGGAGTATACACATTCATTACCATGTAGAACCTTTATGAATAATAATTTGAAGGTCATTATTAATTATGGACTCTCCATTTTGGCTAAGCCAAATCAAAACAAGGTTGTTGTATTGGCATATCCTTAACAGACCCCTATGGTAAGAAATATTGTAGTAATTTATAATGTCATTTTATTTCAATGAGTGTCACTTGAGACCACCTTGTCCTATCTTATCCCTAGACCTATCTTAGGGCCTCTCTTGATCATTTTATGGATTTTTTGTGAGTTTAAATTATTCCCATATACACCAAAATAAACATTAAGCCACCTCTTAGGAACTTAGGCCCCTTTTTCACCATCTTATTCACTTAGACATTAGTGCCACGCTTTAGACACTAATGCACTATGTTATTGACCTAAGGACCATGTTACTATACTTTTGCTCATTAATATCCCAATGGATATGTTTCCATTCCCCATAGCATTCCTAGGGTCATCCTAGACATATTTCACTTCTTGATAAGCACCAAAATAGTATATATACACCAATTTCATTCACTTATCCATTAGATGAAAATTAAATCTAAATACTCATAAACAAACTCAAAAATAGTTGTAAAAATTAGGGTAATTAATCCCTATTCTACCCTACTTATACATACACCCATCTACAATAGCCCATAGCTCAGATTACTTAGATTTATAGTCTCAAGTCACACTCAAATCACTCAAATTATCAATCATACTATCATTCACTTGCACTTTCACTAGCACTTAGATTAGGAGAACTACATTGAAATTAATCCCATTTCAAGGTATTGGTATGTAGGAAATGCTTAGCACATGGGGTGTTGAATTCACTCTATCATACCCTGGTAACACCACTATTTTCTACTTATGCTCATTAAATAACCTAACAAACATGGAGGCATAAGATTTCACATGAAAATTAGTAAAAAATAGGGAATAGATAGTAAACCAACATTCATCCACTCGAGCACAAGAATATTAAGACCAATAAATCTCCTCCCATAAGATCACTTCACCTCCCTTAAAAATAAAACTTCCACACCCTAGAGGATAGTAGTGGAGTGCACTAATATTCAAGGGACTGTACTACTATCCAGGAGGGTTTTTGAATCTTGTTTCTAGTTCACAATACTCTATGTAGTCTATGTACTAGTTTTTAGCCTATAATTCATTTGTATCAATCAGTTTACAACCAAGTAAATATCTTTTAGTTAATTTTCTATTTATAGAATAATGAAAAAAGTTAATTATAGTACAAATCAAAGGCTATAATTTTTTTATATTTATTCCCTGATTTATTATTCCAAAATATTAGCAACCTAGGCTTTCACATACCATAATCCCCTTAAAATCTAAATAAAATACCTCACTACGTACATGATGTAATTTACTTGCACCAAAAATAGAGATAAGTACGAATCTATAATCCTTGGTCTATAATTTGTCGTAAAGCACAATGTCAAATAGATACATATCTTTGGTGATTATAAGTTAGTTCTTAACTAGATCATAAACAAGTATCAATGCAAGCTCACTCACTTAAATATGTATAAATAGTGAGTGTGGGACCTGATTGAGTACTTTGAAGGATTTAACATTAGAACCATCTAAAGAGAAGAAAATAAAATATAATATTCATTAGCAGCTTCAACTACCAATTTGGCATAGCTCTAGGAATCTAAAATGTAGATATTCTCTATGGAGATTGTTCCTTGTGCCTCTATTCCAAACAATGTGGATAATTTATAGGTATTTAATGATGATCATCATATTATCCAATTCATGAATAATTTTAAGACCTTCAAATCTCAGCTAATAGACGAGAAAAATTTGGAGCCCATGCATGTTGAAGACCTGGTAGAGGATGGTGTCCTAAAACTAAAGGAAAATTACATCCCTATAGGAATGGTTTCCTTCAAATGATATTTCAATGTAGATTCACAAGCTCAAAAAAAAATAGTTTAAAAAAACTAAGTTTTATTTCACCAAAGAGAATCTAAGAACTAACCAACACCCTCAGTATGTGAATATTAGACTGAGTTGCATTGAAAATGAGAAACAAACATTGAAGGATATATTAATAGATTAAAAAGACATGATTGCAAGGACATATGAGGACCTTAATATTTTTGACCATAGTGTCATTACTCACACCATTAAATTAAAGACAACACAATCCATTTATGTAAATATAGAGGCTAGTTAATCCATTTTGGAACCCCTCATTAAAATGGAGGCATATAAACTATTTGATGATATAATTGTCTTTCTAATTAGATATTTGACCTATGTATCTAGTATAATACTAGTAAAGAATAAGAGAAGAGAAATTAGACTCTACATTGACTTAAAGAACCTAGATAGAACATCATATAAATACATTTATCCCTTGGCTTCATTAGATTAAGTTATTTAGATGGTAGGTGGGTCTAATATGATGTCCTTATTTGATGGATTCTTAGGCTACAATCAAGTGCTAGTTGATGTAGAAGCCAGGATGAAGATTGCCTTCACCACCACATGGGTAAATTTTAATATAAAAGGATGTCACTTGGCTTAATAAATATGGTAGTTCCCTATTATAGAGACATGGAATTTTATTTCTAGGGACTTGTTGGTAAATGTATAATCACATACATGGATGACCTAGAAATATATTCTAAAGACATAAGTGACCATGTAAATAATTTTCAAAGAGTATTTGACAAATGGAGAAGGTATGGAGTGTCACTTAATCCAAAGAAGTATATATTCAGAGTTATGTAAGGAAACTTTATAGGACAAGTCATCACTAAATATGTGATATCCATTGATCTAGATTGAGTTCATGCCATCTCCAAGTTGACACCTCCCAATAACAAGGAGTTGAAGTCCTTATTTGGTAACATAAACTTTGTGTGAAATATTATTTATATATTTATAGAGATTTTAAAACCATTGAATACCATGTTGAAACAAAATTTTAACATAGATTGGAAAAAGTGGCTAATAAATATTTTTAGGACAACAAGACTGTTATTTCTCAATCCCCAATTCTGGTTAACCTAGACTTCAATAAAAAATTATATCTTTATTCATTCACTTTAGAACATACTATAGATGTTGTGTTTACACAAAATGTGGATGATAATTAACATCCCATTTCCTATAATATATATATATATATATATATATATATATATATATATATATATATATATATATATATATATGCCTTGATCAAATATTTTAAGAAATTTAGGCATTATAATCTAAAAAATAAGACATTTATCATTGTTCTAGAACCATCTATCAAGCTTACACTTGGATATAATGAATTGGGTAAAATAAGAGATAATGGATAGCCAAACTTTAGGATTTTAACGTTAAAATAAAACCATCCAAGCTAGTGAGAGGCTAAGGGATTATCTAGATGATGACCAAGACTGACCTATACATCAATATTAAACAAATTAATGAGACTCAAGTAATTGGTGGTGGGTGGTACACTCAAATGATCCATTATTTTATCATAGGTGCATGACCCCTAGAGATAAATAGAGTGAAATTGAGTCTTAATCTCAAATAAACTTATTATAGAAAGAAATATGAAGGCATCTATCTGAGATGTGCTTAAAAAGAAGAAGACACATATATCCTAGATAAATTACATCAAAAGATAAATAATGGGCATCCCTAAGGCAATGAAATAACTCAAAAATTTATAAGGATGGGATACTAATAGCCCAAAATTTTAAAATATGAACAAACCATATCAATACATATCATGACTATCAAATATTTAGGAAAATAAAAGTTAATTATGCCATGCCTTTGTATCCATGTATTGAAGGGTGTCCCTTTACCTAGTGGGGCCTTGATTTTATTAGGGTAATAGACCCAAAATCTTTAGCAAGGCACAAGTTTTTCCTAATAGATATGGACTAATACACTAGGTAGACATAAGATATAGCTACAAATAATTCTATAGTAATTGATGTCATTAAGTTTATATAAGAAAACATATTGACTAGGTTTGCCACTCCCATTTCATTAGTTTGTTATAATGGTCTTGCACTCCAGTCTATTAAATTTATAGAATGGGATTATGAAAATAAAATAACTATCAATTTCTCTTCCAAATATTATCCATAAGGGAATGGATTCTCTAAGTTTTCCAATAAAAATATGATGGATTCCATCAAGAAATCAACCCAAGACCAACCAATAAAATGGCATTTCTTATTGAAATATGCACAATGGGTAGATAGAACAAGTCATAATCAAGCCCTCAATGATTCTCCTTTTCTATTAGTGTATGGTAAATAAATAGTATTCCTTATTACTATTAAAACATCAATGTACTAATTCATGAAAAATTACATGGGGGAAGACAAAAGAATACATTATAGACTACTTGTCATAGCCCCAATGGAAGATGCAAGAATTGAAGTACTGCATAACTTCAGTAAACATTAGGATATTGTCAAAAATATGGTTTGACAAAATATCCAAGATCAAAGTCTTAGATATTTAAGACCTATTTCTTATATGGAATAAAACACATGAGAAGAAAGGACAACATGATAATTTCACTCCTTTATGAATTGGGACATATCATGTATCAAAGCTCCTAAGTAATAATGCCTTCCAGTTGAAATACCTCCAAGATAATGACCACACATTTACATTAAATGGATAGATTTTTAAGAATTATTTCATGGTTGATCCAACTATAAATTCCTTAGAATTACTATAATTAGAAATATATATGTAAAATTAAAATAGGTTTCATGCTTTTTAGAATATATTTCCTAATTTCTAAGTTAAATTTCCTACTTTATAATATTAATATTTCTTGCTTTATACATTTTATTTCAATAGATTAGTTATTATACTTTATAGATTAGTTTTATAAAAACTTTAAAATAGATCAATTGATTTCCTATCTTGATATTACAAAAGAACTACCAAAACTAAGGGGATGATTCACAAGGATGCATAAGTGGTCCTCATAAGGATATATTCTAACAATACTAGATATTATGGGGTTAAGGTATGTGTTATGATTTAATTATGTTCTACTTTGATTGAATGAGTTTACTAGATCTCTAGGATTTACTTTGATATAAGCATGCAAATTTTAGAAAGACTTTCCATTTTTAAATATTAAATACACTATTACATTATAAATTTTGGATGGGAGATGATATAAATAGAAATGGATACACTTTAATATGTATTTATTTATTGAAATAAGTTTTCCTATACGTACACCTAACGAATGGTAATTCCCAAGACCTTTTCTATCTATGTTTCAAATAAAAAGGTGTATACTATCATATAAATTGATAGAAAATGGTAATTCAAGTAATATCTACTAAGATTATAGATGCTCAACCAGTATTAGAGTAAGTATTTGAGTGGAATCATAGGTATGTCTATTTGAACTATATATGCATGGTTGGTAGTAGAGTAATGCCTAGGCTTTCCTTACTGATTGGGTAAAAAAATTGAGATCAAAACAAAATCTATAGTGGCTATCCAAGACTTTGTCAAATATATCGTAATAAGGTAAAATTGAATCTCATAGAATCATACACTCAAATCCATGGAATGAAAATGGTTAGTATGTTACATGAGTGAGTAGGAATCTTTTTTAAGGTCTAGTTTGTTTATTATTTTTTAATAAGGGTTGATGTTTTTTTATAGTGTATTATTGAGATATCAAATACTCAGGAGTATTTTCCCTATTGAATCAATATTTTTTATGCCCCAACACACACACCCCATTTTCAAAATTCAAATGGGGACCCAAAAATAATTAAATATCATTATTCTAGGTCTTTTGAGAAATAAGTTTATGACATAGAGTTTGAAAATGAAAAACTTAAAGAAATTATCTTACATTAAAAGTAATTTGTTTTCCTTTCTTGAGCTCTATTTTTTGCTTTAGTGGATCAGCAATATTTATTTCAAAGTTGAATTATGTTTTAAAATTATAATTAATTTGAAGTTGTCTTTAATCCATACTACATATTTTACTTTTCACCTTTATTTTTATATAACTCAATGATGATGTATAGGTTTGATTTATGATCTATGACTAACATGGGTGATTTATTTTGATTTTAGTTAGGTCTTTGTCTATGTTTTTTTTCAATAGGATATTTCATACTTGTATTTTTCTCAGGCCTTCTCAAAGTTTATTTTCCTGTTGACATGTGACATTTATTCACTAACTCAAAGCCTAAATAAAGAATGCAATTCACCTGGAGGTGACATCTACATATGCCTTTATACATAAATTCTCTATATAGAGAAGTGATATCCATCCACATGTCATCATCTCACTATCCCAGACTTGATGTTAGCATAATCTTTTATACAAAATTATCAAGTGTAACAATGAGAGCTATCCATATGCCATCATCCCACTATCCCAAAAGTGATGTCAGCATAACCCTTGATATAAAAAGTCCTAGGAAAGTCAATTAATGAGAGATATACACATGTAATCATTATTTTATCATATAGGTGATGTCAACATGACCCTTTGTATAGAAAGTACTGGGTAAGTGGAGTAGTGAGAGTCATCCATGTGTCATCATCTAACTAGTCTAGAGGTGATGTCAGCATATCCCTTTGTATGGAATGTCTCAATCAAGAAGAGAAATGATATCCATCCATGTATCATCATCCTAATATGAACATATTAATCTAAGAATTAAGCTTAGTAACATGTTAGTTCAAACAACAAAAACTCAAAGAAACACACTAACACTAACACTTACAAGCCTATATCTTAGAGGTGAGCTTAGTAACAAAAGACAAATGAAAATACAATTAAAATTAAAAATAAAACATATCATTTACCTTCCTTGAGAGATATGATTACATTTTTGAGTGGCTTGCTCAATTTGTTCATCAAAGAGTCTTTGGTAATGGAGGTTTTGTAGATTCTGCTCTCCTTGGCACCATGGCATGTGTTGTGGCTTGGCTTAAGATTTTGGCATCATAACATTGATTGTGAGGAAAATTTTGAATTATAACACTAATCTTATCAAATATTTGAATTCATTTGTGCATGATAACTTTGTACCAAAATAACTTAAAATTTAATAGGCAAGGCATTATATTTATAACAAATGGATCCAAGCCCAATCTAAGGTGAGTCATGGAATGAGTTCAAACCTAACCGAAGTGAGTCAAGACTAACCCCAGTAGATTTAATAATTTTCAAGTAATAATTATTTAAAATAAATAGGTATGGGTCTCTAAAATTAGATATTTTAAGATATTTACAAAGAGCTTGACAACTCACAAAGGTCATGATGAAAGGCTAGGATAATTACATTTTTTAAATTTTATTTTTTAGTTATTATTTAATTTCAAATAGACAATTCAATTAGGCATTTAATTTGGTTTATCTTGATAATTAATTTTGATTAGCCATTTAGATTTTTAATGATTTGATATATTTCATGTGCCCCACTTAATAAGTACATAGGCCAAATTGACTATTATGTTATCGTAGGATGCTTAGGAATGAGTTAATGAGAGTTATTTTTGCATAAAATAGGATACCATAATTAGGGATGCCTCAATGTGATTCTAAGATTTTATGAATGATGTACAAGAAAATTTGGAACATTCAGTGATTCCTAAGATTAATTTACAATGGTTGGTAAAAATCAATTTGAAGTTTGGTCGAAGGCTAATGGTGGCTAGTTTTAGGTGTCTATAGTTTTCCCCTATTTTGTAAGATGTTTAAATCTATAGGTATAGTAACATATTCTCAAATAATGAAAATGTATTATATGCCTATGAATTAAATGACAATGGATGAAATGTAAGTGTGCCCTTGAGGGAGTAGTTGGCAAAGGGGTCATAAATTGATCCCTCAAAAGGAGGAAATAATTGGACCAACAAGATAAATTGGGGTGGAAAAGACTAATTTTCCCATAGGAAATTATGATCAGTGACATATCGAGCTACCTTAGTTAGGTAGATAAGTAAGATGATTTTACCATAGGCAGTTATAATCATCAACATAGGTGAAACAAAAGAGGTAATTATTTTCCCAAAGATTGTTATAATCATTGAAAAAGGCTTAGGGTAACAAGAGAATGATTTTCACCAAGGTAGTTATAATCATTAAAGTGAAAAATATATTTTACCATAGGTAATTATAATCATTGATAAGATAAAAACATTCCCAAGTTGTGTGGATAGAGATAATGATTTGCCCAAAAATTATTATAATCATTAACCTTAAAATGGATGGAAACATAATGATTCGCTCATAGGTGGTGAGAATCATTGGAAATGTGAGTGGGATGGTATATAATGATTTGCCTAGAGGTAATTATAATCATTAGTATCCTGATTATGGCAAACATGATATGGAAGATGATTGTAAATTTGTATAGAGGAAAAAGATGAAATTGGGAAACTTTATAGTAGGGAGATGATCATCCAAACTATCAAGGAGGAAAATTATTTCATGATTTAATTACTTTATTTAGGATATGATTTGGATTAGATCATGAATTTTTGTAGTGCCAAGGAAGTATCATGGCCACATTACTATGTAGAATCTCCAAGTGAGTTTTCATTATAGCATGTGATGGTAAGTATCATGATAAAAAACCATGATAACTTGTCAAAAATATTTATAAATAATGACATGTGATATAATACTCAATTGAAAATAATGCTCCAATGATAAAAACCATGATGATAGTGTTAACATATGAATATGGATGGATTAAAGATAATGTATAAGGAATCACCTAATGAATGCACATAGACTAAATCAAGGCACAATAAGAAATAAAACAAATAGGCAAAAAAATAGGAAAATAAGAAAACAAATAGAAAGATAAAATAAACAACAACAACAACAACAACAACAACAAACAACCAAAAGAACATAAAACACAAATAATGGTTAATCACAATGATAGAAAAAACAAGATGACACAAATAAGATGATGAATATTTCCCCTAGATGATAAGGGACAACCAAACAAACAAGCAAGATGGGGGAATAGAAGAAATGGAATAGGGTGGCCAAGCTATCTCTAGATGCACTAGGTAAGTGGATGTTACCTATGTAGTTCCATGGATGTAATACCCAATAAAACTTTAGGCCAAATGTAGTTCTATTAGGATATGGGACAGAATAAAAATGATGAGAAGAAACACATGATGGATGTTATAGAATAATATGGGAATGGGCTTGAAAAATGGTGAGAGAATGAGACTAGTGCATTAATGGGAAACTAAATGATAAGTGGTTATTTGTGAAGTATCTAGGCATCCCAAAATCCTCAAGGCAAATAAGTGGTTAATGTTTTGGGTTTTCTATATATGTTTTACAAATGATTTTGGAATTTTATAAGTATCTCAACTTGATGGAGAATGATGAGATATTAAATACACAAGCTCATAAAATGATGAGAGTGTTGAAACATAAATATTGATTTCAAAATGGTTGATCATGGCTTAGGTTGATTTCAAAATGATGAGAGCATTCAAAATTAATAATTATTTGAAAAATAGTGAGATCATGGTTTAAGTTTTTCACAAAATAGCAAGAGAATTCAAACTTTAAAAATTGCTCATAAAATGGTGAGAGTAGGGCTTAGGTTGATCATAAAATGGTGAGAGTGTTCAAACATAAGAATTTATTTTAAAATAGTGAGATTATGGAAAAGGATGATTGAGATGACCTAAATGTGAATTGAGTACTACCTACATAGTCCCAAGATGGGACCTTAAGTCACTGTAGTTCTAAATTACAATGAAGGAATTTGACTAGGTAGAAACCATTTCAAAAAACACATGCAAAGTTGGCAAATGGCATAGTATAACATAGGCATGACAAGGTGGCACTTCAAATCATGATAAATAATTTTTATTTTTAATGTTCCCATAAGTATTTATAAGTAGGAAACAACAACTTAGGTTATTTATGTTAATTTTCCTAGAGGTGGTTATAATTAATAGCATGATGGTGAGACACAAATTTGCCTAAAGGTAGTTATAATTAGGCCCACATGGTATAGAATGAAATAAGAAATGGAGGATGCATCTACCAAACCACTATCATACTAGTCCAAAATATGACTTATATCTAGAATATTGAAACAACTACTAAAACTTGATCTAAATCTTCATACTAAATGTGGCCATGGAACCAATGGAGTGGAATAAAGAGTAAGAGGCTAAATGGGGAGTAATAAGACAACTTGGGAAATAATAAAGGTAGGGTAGAATGGTATGGTATAAATAATAATGTCAATATTATGGTACAAATAAAATAGGCCTCATAGATAGTACACCAAGTCACTCAAGCAAAGTAATGATTGAGGTGTATAATGTTCATTAACTCATCAAGTTCATCCTCATCTGGCATAGAAATCATGTATGATCCAATGCCATAGTTTGAAACAATGATGAATGGGCCAATCTAAGTGGTTTTGAATTTTTCATTATGTTTCTTCTCAACTATGGTATTCTATTTGTTTATTTAAGTACAATATCACCAAGCTCAAATTCTCTATGTTTGATGTGCCAGTTGTAGTGGCCATGGAGTCATTTCTAATATGCTTGAAGATTATTGACTATGGCCATGTGTTTATCATCAAGTAACTCCAATTATTTTATATGAGATACTTGATAGTATTCATCATTTAGGACATGATTCAAAGAGATACAAAAAGAAGGTAACTTGACCTCAATGGGAAGAATGGCTTCAGTGCCATAACCAAGTGAATATATAATGGCTCCTGTTAGATTATGATAGTTGGTGAGGTATGCCTAGAGGGAATGAAATATTTATAGGTTTTAATCATGGCCAAAATCATTGACAATATTATTAAGGATGTTGACAACGGTTCTATTAGATGATTCTCCTTGGTCATTACCTTGTGGGTAATATGTTATGGAAAAATGTTGAGTAATTTTATACTTGGCACATAGAAATTTGAATCCTTATTTTGAATGATATGTCATTATTAGATATAATGATATATGGGATACCATAATGGTAGATGAGATGGTTGAATATTAATTTGGAAATTTTCTTTATAGTAATGTAAGTGAGAGGCATAGTTTTAACCCACTTAGTGAAATATTTAGTAGTGGTAAGATATCTTTATGGCCATCAGATGAGGTGTGGTTTATAATACCAATGAGATAGAGGCCCCATGTATCAAATAAAAAGGTTTTAAGCATTGGTTTCAAACTTTTGGATGGGACATGGGTCAGATTAGCATGTCATTGACATTTGTTACATACACACACACACACACACACACACATATATATATATATATATATATATATATATATAACTACATTTTCATCCATCATTGTCCAACAATACCCAATACACAATAGATTCGTAGATAGGAGGGAATTACTTATATGGGATCCACGTAATCCTTCATGAACTTCCCATAATGCTAATGTAGATTTTTTTTTTAATTTGAATAATAAAGTAGAGTTCCATAAATATTATGGTGATATAGTGTTGGTTTGAGTAAGGTATATCTTGTGTCTTGGTGGATAGAGGCCTTGAATTGTTTACAGGATAGGTCTAGTGGTATAATGTGGTTGTGAATATAGGCACATAGGTCAAAATACCATATAATCTAGGACTAATAAAATCACAGATCATTATGATGGTTAAAGGTGCATGAGCTAGTGCTAGTAAATTTTTAATTAGGAACTAGTATTCTTTGGTCACATTTTTATGTCAAATCAAAGATCTAATGGTGGAAATGACATCCATTGTTCTATTATTATCCCTTGGTATAGTTAAAATTATACATTAGCAATTTAATGTTTGAGAGTGTCGACTATGGCCTTATATGGCACTAGTTTGTCATCCTTAGTATGAAAATGGTTTGTAACCTAATTGATGATGAACTAAGAATTACCATACACCTTTAGATGTTGTATGTTCCATTTTAATTCTTATCAAAGTCTTGTAATGATTTATTCATATTCAACCATGTTTTTAGTACAAGAAAATTTGATCCAAAATGATTTAGGGATTAGATCCCCCTGTGGTGTAATTAATAAAAGGCCTACCCCAAATCTATGTGCTATGAATGATCCATCAAAATATAGCTTCTAGTGTTTCTCCTCAAGAGGTTTTTCAATGATGGTAATAATGTATTACTATAGGAACTAGAATGTTGATGGTTTTGTATCTTTAAGGGGTGCTTCAACAAGTTGAGCTATAGGAAACTACCCCTTGATGGCTTTCCAATTGTTGTATTCTATCTAAAATTAACTCAATATCATGATCTATTTGGCCATGTAGCCTTATAAATATATGTTATATTTTATATACTTGAGTGGATCTAATTTTGAAATAACCATGGTTTTGTTGTTTAACATGTAATGTCACAATTTTTTTTATCTCTATAGACCATAGCTAAATAAGCTTTTTCAATGAGCATATAATTGTGCTCATACATGACTAGTGTACAACTTAGATAGTACATGACATGATCTTTTCCATTATCATCATGTTAAGCTAAAATTTACCTAGGGCTTTATTGGTGGAAGATAAGTAGAGGAGGAATGACTTTCCTAGCATAGGAGGCAATAAAATAGGAGGAATAGCAAGATAGCCTTAAGTTGTTGAAAATCTTTCTAACATTCATTATCCCAATGAAATGTGATAACTTTATTTAACAAGTGTGAATTGGTGAAATTTGTCTACTAACTAAGAGATGAAGTATCTAATGGATTTTATCTTTCCCTAAAAACTATAGAGTTGCTTCAAATTAGTCAGTGGTGGCTTTTGAGTTATGGTACTTTGGATAGATTGACTTCAATGCCTCTTTGAGACACAATGAAGCCAAGTAATTTGATTTAATTAAATCCAAAAATACCCTTCTTAGGATTGATTTAGACCTTGTATTCATGCAATCTCTCAAATATCTTTCATAGTGTTATTGAATGATCAACCCTAGTCTTTGACTTACCTAGTATGTCATCGACATAGTCTTTAATAATGTCATACACCATATCATGAAATATGATTATCATGGATCTTTTGTATGTGTACTTATAATTATTGAGGCAAAATGGAATAACCTAATGATATAAGGTTCCCCATAGAGTGGTGAACACTCTTTAATTTTGGTCTTTAGGTGTGATTCATATCTGGTTGTATCTTGAAAATCTATCCATCAATGAAAGACTTTCATAACCCATTATGGATTCAACAATCATGTCAATGTTTAAAAAATAAAATTTATATTTTGGGTAGGACCTATTTATGTCTCTAAAATCAATACATATTATGATTATTTATGGCTTTTTACTGACGAGTAACAATATTTGAGATCCACTCTGAGTAGTCGATTGGTCAAATGCATCCTACTTACAAGATTTTTTCCAACTCTTTCTTTAATAATACAAGAATACAAGGATGCACCTTGCATAATTTTTGTTTTATAGGTTTGGCATTAATATGTACCATAATGTGGTATACAACTAATGTGGCGTCCAAACTTAGCATGTCGAAGTAAGCCCATAAAATTATATCAATAAATTCCCTTAAAAGGGTTGTAAAGATGTCGTGTTCCTCCTTAGTGAGGGATGCACCTAATTTGATCCATTATGGGTTATCTAGAGTCCTGATGTTAACTTTTATAGTATCATCCATAAGAAGTGTTGAGCCATATTCTAAAATGGTCAGCAAAAACTTGAATTGGTTGGCAACATTAGAGTCTTTTGTTAGAACTAGCTCCTCAAGTTCTCTAAGATACAAGGAATTATAATCTTCTAATGGTAGGGATGGCCATGTGATAAAAATGGTTAGAAAATATTAGATGATTTGATCAAATTCCTATTATTATTCAAAATTGAACTCATAACCATAGGGAAGTTCATCATTAGTGGTCTCCTAAGCTATATTTGAGGAAGGCTGAACACCCTCATATAATGGCACTTGAAATAAGTTTTCACCACTAGACTGGGCTTTCTCTTTACTTTTTCCTTGGTCCAAAATCTCCTCAATGATGTTTTCACTTTGGGAACTCAGTGTTTTATTTAAATGTTTATAGCTAAGGGTGTTCACCCGTTCTCCAAAATAGGCTACATGATCCAACTTGATTGAGAACCTATGTTTGTGGTCTCCCAATGGAACATTGTTGCTTAGGCCTAAAAACTCATAGAAGGCCTCATCATTATAGAACATGTCAACTGACACTATTTATTCTTTTTGGTCCTATTATATAAGTTAAGGATAATATAGAGGAAGTGGATTGTGGTGAATAACTAGTCTAAGGGTATAAATGGCATTGGTATCAAACAAATTGGTATTGACCAGGTCATCAAAGGGGCTATGATCAAACTCTACTTCTTTTTTGGCATCATCATTACTAGTCATTAGTGTTGGAACATGAATAAGGTACATGGGGTCACCCCGAAGTGGTTTAAATCTGAGTCCATAGGTTCCTTTATACTGAGTGGTATAAATTGGCTCAAGCAAACCCTATTGATTTAGCCCAAGGCCTCCTCCTTCATATGCATGTTTCTTAATTATTTTTTTAGAAATGGGATACTTGGAATTTAGGTAATAATTAACCAATTTTTCATTATACAACTAGGATTCATCATCTGCAAGAGGCTCATATTCTTGGGTAGTGGCCGGTATGAAAATGATAGACATTAGACTATGCAGTTTGCCTTTACCTTTCTTTTCCATTAATTGCAAGGTGATTTGGATTTGAATATTCCATAGGAATTGGGGTTATATTGAGTATTAAAAAATATAATATATCATGGGTAAAATATTCTCTTAGGTCATTAGCTGAGATGGTATAATGATTAGACATTTCAGAAGGTAACATGTGGGAAAGTTAATTAAGAGTATCTAGGTTAATGCAATTAGCCTCTAGTAAATAAATAAGTATTTCTTTCCTCTTATCCTTCTTAAGAACTATATTTAAGCCAAAATGGTAGTTATAGCTTTGATACTCACCCTCCAAATGCTTATAATGTTTTTATAGATGTAAATCTCCATGTATAGTAACCTCTATACTTGAATGGGAGAATTTGATACACTAATGTAATGTTAAAGGGATGGAAGGAATTACATGTATCAAAGGTCTTCCTAAAATCATATTATCTAAAAAATAAAGGTCTATCACATGTCATAATGTATCATGGGTCAAAGTCCCAATGATAATTGGAAAGCTGATGGTCCCCTAAGATTCCCACCTTTTATTATCATAGGCCTTGATGGTGATCATTTCTGACTACAAATTAGTTATGGTGTACCCAAGAAGCTTGATGAGCTTTAGAGATATAATATTTAGACCTAATCCATTGTTTATGAGGACATGTTTCAATTTTTCTACATGATGAAAACTTTGATGTATAGTGAATTTTATGTAGAGGGCCAAGAGATGACATATCACTTTGGTTGAAGGTTATTATTGGTCTAGAGTTAGATGTCTAACCAAAGCTCGGAATTTATCTAGAGATATGTCATTAAGAACTTGGGATTGGCCAAGAAAATTTGTCAAGATATTATTTTGGATGGTCGACGTATGTAAGAAATACAAAATGGATATTTGTGCAGGGGTCTTTTGCAATTATTACCCAATATCGAATGTATTTTTGTGCATAGTAGTAAATGGCTTATTACTATCTAGAATGGTGGGTTAGATGGGTAAAGTGGTAGATGTTTATGGGTCTAGGATGGTGATCTTTAACCATTGAGTTATGACTACATAATAAATATTAGATATAAGACTATTATTACTAATAAATGATGGTGGTGGAGGACTAAATAGGATAAGTCTCAATTGTTGGTGTACTTGTGTGTGGTCATGAGTTAACAATGAGTTATCTATATGAGGTATAAAATTGGGAATATCTACTTATTGGTATGCCTATATTTGGTCCCAAGTCAAGTAAGGATCACTAACATGGATTAGTTGGTTTCAATTGACTATAAATGGTCTCATTTGATTAATATTTGGTCTTGGATTGATGGAGATGATGGAAACATGACCTCTTTCAAGATGGCCTACAACCTTGTTGTAGTCATGTCTAACTACATGGTAGGTTTATAGTTGTTGGTATCATTTTTACCTTAGTTCCATCCATTTGGTTGATGTTGGTTCTACTGATAGTAATTTTGTTTGTTCTATCTTGGCTATTGATACTATTGTTGTTGTGCTAGCCATTATTGTTAATATTGTTAGTTGTTATGTTGTGGAAAGGGGTTTTGATAAATTCCTAGGTTTTGATTGGATGTGGAATATACATTATCCAATGTTATCTCTCCATTTTCTAACATATTCTCAATCAAATGTTTAAATTTTACACAACAATGCAAATTATCTCCATTAACCTGATGATACTCATAGAATTCATTTTACCTATACCATTTTGGATAAGGAATTCCCTCAAGATAGTGATTCAAAATAGGCAAACTAATAAGATTAGAAATGGATAGTTTTCAAAATACAAATTCAATGGTTTAGCCAAGGTCACTAAAGATGTGATGAGTTGGTACAATTATCCTAGAAGGAAGGGTTTATAAACGTAAATGTTATTGCATTTGTTCACTGGTCTAAGTTATTGCACTTGTTATATTTTCTCAAGTGGTTGTTGGTTAGGAGTAATTTATATATGTGGTATAGGCTAAGTAGATGGTATTTTCACTATTTGGACATGTCATGACTTAGTTACTCTATTCCCCACAACATGTTTATTACAATTAAATGGATTGGATGTTTCATAATTATTGGCATTTGTTGGTTGTGATGCTTGCACTTTGACTTGGTTTTGATTTTGGCTATTTCTTTTGGCTTTGATTATAATTACAATTTGATGAGGTTATTTTGATAATACCTTTGTTGATAAGGGTTATCTTGATTAACAAACATTTGTTAATTATTTCATTAAAATTATGCACACACTAAAACTCTAAATGGTAATATATCTCACTATGTAAATTATTGATAAATACAAAAACTAGTTTATTTATTAGTAAACTATAGGTGAATTGGTTGGAAAGAGATCTCCATAACTATAGATAACTCACAAAACTTTCACCAACCTTGTATTTGTCTTCTATCTAATCTACCAATGAAATCTCATGTTCAATATTATAGAAGTGTTACACAAATTTATCTAAAAGATCAACAAAGTTAGATTCTGAGTTCATTGGAAATTTTAGAAACCACTCCAAAGCTTGTCTTATTAGACTCCTTATAAACAATAGTAGGAGGTATATATCATTATAGGCTACTGGCTAACAAGAAAAAATGAATTCTATTAAATGGGTCTTAGGGTCTCCTTTACCCTTGTATTTTTCAAATCTGGGTGGTTTGTATCTTAAAAGAAATGTTATTTAAAAATAATCTATGTTGAAAGGGTAGGAACACGTCATCCAAATTCAACTTCTTGGTTTGATTTACATTTTGGATGGTGACAATTGCATCCTTCATCTAATGAAGTTCTTGGGCTAGGAAACTAGAGGGAATTGATATTAGGTGGAGGTTTAGAGTTCACAAGTGGATTACTTTGATCAAGGTATAATGGAGGCATGGTTTGTTTCAGAATATTTTTATGGCTAGGGAATTGACTAAGAATATGTATACATGAATTACGATGCAATTATTTGAATTGCATGCATTATGGTGTGATATTCTAGTTAGGATTGAGTATTTAGGCCTACTTTTGGGGAAATTATGGATATGATAGAAGGATATGGCTTAGGGGGAAGTATTATGCCTACTAAGGTTGAATAGGGACTTGTTACCTACTAGTCATACCTAGTTGATTAAGGGGAAATTATTAACCAAGGCCGCATCATTAAGTTTGTGGCATGTTAAGAATAAAAGGTAATTGTTTACTAATTAGTACTTATGGAACGTTAGAACCTCTTGGTTGCATGAATCCTTGTTTTGAAGTATATTCACATTGAAGGTTCTAAATTTTTTTAACCAATACTCATATGCTATTTATTAGACATCATATGTGATTTTATTAGTATGTTTGTCTATGACTGAAGAGGTATGTTTAAAACTACCTGGCAAGGTGGAATATTGGTTTCCCCATGTTGAGGTTGGAGAATTTTTTTTCCTCTATTGCATGGGTACATTGGACTATGAATTTTATTATGGAATGTTAGTTTTCACCTACTATGGTGGAATAATAATCATCACGTTCTATTGAGGCATGACACTGGTTATTGCTAGATTACTTAATCCTTGAGGTTGTGTGATTCTAAGAAGAAATTGGTTGAGGATTAGAGGTAGTTGGTTAAGGTTGGGAGGTAGAGGATCCTTCCCCCCTATGTTTTCAAACAACTCATAGTGTTAACTAAGGTCACATTTTATTTTGGACTAATTATTTGTGCATTTACACAACTTTGGTCTAGATTGGACGTCACTTACACATTGTCCACTATGTTTGTCTCACTATTATACATATAATTATAAGACACTTATTATATTTATGTGTAATTGAATATGTATCCAACCAAAGTAATTAGAATTAATTAGTCTATACATTGATTTTTTAGGCTAATCAATTTGATTAAGACTCCTATTGAAGGGACTACCTCAATAAGATGAATGTTTAACATGGTCATATTATTGACATTGTACTCTAAGTTTAGATAGGTTTGGTAATCTATTTACATCTATATGAAGTGGTCCTCCATGAGGCCTTTTGCTTATGACAAGCATATGAAGGTCCTAATACATCATTGGCACTATAGATTGAAGATTACTAGAAGAGGCATGTTTAATGTTTTGATTATAAGGCATGTTGTAAGGTACTCTCACTAAACTTGGTAAACTTTTATGGGGGAAGTCTACTGAAATATTGGACCCTACCTCTATGGATATGATTAAGACTTCATCCTTATTTGATAGCAAGTGTAAATTAAAAAAATAAGGTTCATAGGTTGATGGCATTATAATGTAGTACAATTTTTATTAGATATGTCTTGCAACCAAAATTATGTTAGCTAGGTATTGTGCCATTTGCTCTTGGTATTTATTTGAATATGGAGACATGGTGACTAAATAATGGGTCAAAAGATCTTATCTTTATTACCCTGATTGAGTGTTGTAAGGTGGATAAAAATCCATCTCACAAATGACATCTTCTCCATAAGGGTCTTGAACAAAGTCTTCTTGCATGACTACATTACTATACCCTGGATGGTACATGATGTCATTATGAGTATAGTGAGGCATGTTCAAATCAATAGTGAATGTTTCATGATAAAAGGGGTTAGTGTTATACAAAATATAAAAAGTAATGTTTAAAATGATAAAAGGTTTAAACTTGATCTAACTTGGTCAAAATATGGAACTGTATCTCCCAAAAGGGTCTATGCTAAAATTTAGTATAAAACAGTCCAATGTCAAATGCCTCATGTTAAATATCTCACACAAAAATACCAAGTGGATGAACTAAAAATGGAATGCCAAACTCTAGGTTCAAAGTGTTTGAAATAGGTATAATCTATGAAAGTAAAGGTTGTTAGGTATTTTGTCTAAATGTGGTGACAAAATCTAGGCTCAAATAAAGGGGTATGATTTAATCTAGCAAATCTAAAACACATTGGCATATACTAGGCATTTTAATTTAGACATTAATTTGATGAAATTGGCATAAGGAATGAGACACAAGACACTTGGAGATAGATTATTTTATCTTAAATAAAGGCACAAACTAATAGTTTTTAAACTTGGGTAAAGAATTAAGCTAAGTTATGCAACCCAAAAGATAAATATCATTATCTAAGACCTAATTAGACAAGGCATAAATATAAATCAATCAATGATTGGAGTAAAAATTATCAAAGTTAGTTAAAAACTTAACTTTGGAAAACTAGATTTATCTAAACAATAAGCTAGATGAAGTTGAACAGTGTAATCACATCTAGACAAAAACCCAAAAAGTACACATAGACTAGTTTCAAATTAAAAACTTAGAAATAAATAAAAATGAGTCTATGAAATAATTTAAGCATCATAATGGCATTATCATTCTCTAAAGGTATGATCAATGGTTTTTTTCAAGACTCTATGGCACAAAACATGAAATAGATTGGACAACATAATGTTACCCTTTCCAATCAAGTGACATGTACATAAAGATGTGTCAAAATATAAGGTAAAAATAATGGTTTTAAATTGATAGCATAATTCTTATTAAAAAAATAGAGTGATGTGGATACAAAACCTATTTAGACATGGAAAGATACAATTGGTTATTGACTTAAAGACCAAGAAAGTAAAGGAATAAGAGCAAATATAACTAGGTATAATGTCCAAAGCCATAAAACTAACAAGTTTGCATCATATCATTTAATTAAGTATATATATGTGCTCCTAGGAGGATTTAAAATGTTAATACAAAAATAAAATCATATGAAGTAGTAGGTTTTTTACACTGCCTTCTCCCAAGAGATTGTACAATGATATGGAACTTCAGGGTACTCACACTGCATTAATAATATGCCCATGGTAAGTGGGGTTGTTATAAAACTTAAATTTTTGACCATATAGATGGTCCCAAGTGTGGTTAAAACTAGAGATTCCTTACTTTAATCAATTTCATACCAGCCAACTTACTATGCAAGGGTCTATTCCTTTGCATAGAGATTCCATATGTGTACTTCTTAGTAGAATCCCTTGGTTATCCAAACATGACTCAATTTTTTTTATGATTGGAGAGGATAACACTTATCCCCATGGAAATAATAGTATATGTGCCCTGATTTGTATATCCCACCATGGAGTGGGGTTGGTACAATGTTAAGAGATGATTTCCCAGGTCAAAATACCCATAAATAACTCATGATGAGGCTATGAAATATCACTCACATTATTTTCATGCCTTGGAAAAGGAATAAATTACAAGGTCAAAGTGATTTTGGTTACTTGAGTTCCTTAAAGGGGATGGGGGAGAGTATACATACTTTCTTCATTTTGCAAAAAACACACTAGTATAAAATATGTAGAATAAAACAAACACTTTTAAAACTTTCAATCTGAGTGTTTGTGAAAATTTTGTCCCCTTAGCCTTAGTTTAAAAATCATAAAAATTTCACAAAATGACTCGACATAAACACCTAGATTCCTTTTAAGTACTAAAATGAAATGTTTAAGACTTAACTAAATTCTATTTTAGGCACCAAAATGAAATGTTCAAGACTTAACACTGGAAAATTTATGTCCTTTTCTTTCTTTGGTCCTATAATTTTTAAAGGGTTTTGGCTTGCCTTTAGTCACTTTCATGAATGATCATTTGTCAAATTTAGCTCTCGGGTTTACATAGTTCAAAACCACAAAACATAGAGTAAAATTATAACTCTGCAAAACTACAATTGTTAGTGTAATATTGTAATTTCAAAGAAAATAAAGTATAAAATGGAAAATCACTGCTCTAGTGTGTAAAAAAAATAACAGGGAAATTTTTTAACTCTAAGATTTGTAATAGTGTAACTTAACAAAAAATAATTAGCCTAATGGCTAGTGATTATATGCAAAATCATGACTGGTTAGGTAATATCATGATCCATGAAATCAAAATATTGTGATATTATGACTAACAGAGTCATGATATTGAAATATCATAAATAAATTTTTGTAGGTATAAAAAATTCAATAGAATATCAACAATTAGATGCAAAAATGCTAAAATAGAGGCCAAACTATAACTATGTAAGTTGTAATATTGTTGTCCTAAGAGAAAAATAATGATTATATAAGGCAACCTCACAATTTCCAAAAAAAAACATCCCTTATCTTAAATTTTTCATTTATTTTGGTCAACAAGATCAAAATTTTACATGAAAATTAATAGTACATTTTTCTAAAAATCCTTAGGAGCAACTTTGTGGGGTGCATGTCCCATTGGGTGCACCATTTGTGATCATAGGAATCCAAGAAGGGAGGTTAGTAACATGTTAATTCAAGCAAACTCAAAGAAAAAAACTAACACTAGAACTTAGGGGTTTGCTTATTAATAAAAGACAAATGAAAACACAACTAAAATTCAAAAAACAACATAGCCTTTACCTTCCCTGGGAGGTCCAAATGCATTGTTGAGTGGATTCTTTGGTTTATGCATCAAAGAGTCTTTGGAAATGAAAGTCATGTATATCCTTCTCTCCTTGGAACCATGACTTATGTTGTGTCTCATATCAAGATTTTGGCATCATAACATTACTTGTAAGGAAATTTTTGCATTATAATACTACTCTTCTCAAATCTCTGAAGACAATTTTGCATGATAAATTTGCACCAAAATAACTTAAAATTAAATGGGAAAGACATTATATTTATAGCAAATAGATCTAACCCCAACCCAAGGTGAGTTAAGGTGGAGTTTAAACATGGAATGAGTTCAAACCTAACCTAAGTAAGTCAATAATAACCCCATTAGAGTTAATATTTGTCAGGTAATAATGATTTGCAATGAATAAGCATGGGTCTTCAAAAAGAGATATTTTAATATATTTCTAAAGAGCTTGATAACTCACAAAGGTCATGTTGAAAGGCTAGGATAATTACATTTTTTGAATTTATTTTTTTAGTTATTCATTAATTTTAAATGGATAATTCAACTAGGGATTTAATTTGGTTTATCTTGATAATTAATTCTGATTAGCCATTTGGCTCTTTCAATATTTGATATTTGTTCATATGCCCCACTTAATAGGTCCATAAGCCAAATTAACTATTGTGATGCCTTAGGATGCTTAGGGATAAATTTGTGCAAGGTTATTATTACATATGATAGGATACCACAATTAGGGATGCCTCAATGTGATTATGAGCTTTGATGAATATTGCATAAGAAAATTTGGGATGTTTAATGATTTTTTAAGTTTAATTTGCATTGGTTGGTAGAAATCAGTTTGAAGTCTGGTTGAAGGCCAGTAATGGATAGTTTTAGGTGTCTATAGATACTAACCCATTGCTAAATATATAAAGCACTAAAATCTACAATTTAGTTAGGAGTGGAATAATGACACACATACATGTGTCCTCTAAAGCCATAATGAAGACATCAATACCAAGACTAAAATAAAGGAAAAGATACATTTATCATAGTAAGATGAATAAACATCTAAGAGAGTATATAATAAAACACATGGTAGTTAATTATATATAATTTTGTATTATGACTTTAATGCACACCCTTGGAGAGGGTCATTAAGTATCTCTCCCATTAAGTCACAATATTGGGATAACCCTAGCCTGTGGGTAACCTATGTTGGGGTTGAACCTTTGAAATAGATTGGCTTCCTCTTTGATACTCACCTAAACTAATTCTAAGCCTAATTATTCATGGGTATAAGGGTTGTAAATAGGATAAGGAATCCTAATAAAGTTAACCAGGTATGCACCAAAATTAAAATGGAAACTCCCATGAGCTTGAACCCACACTAGATCAACAAAAGATATTACTAGCTCACACAACCTCAAGATCAAGATACTTGCATAAGTATTTCATAAAAGAGGTTCATATTATAACACTAATATAAACCTACAAACAAAACTAAAAACTACATAAACAAGGTCAAAAAGGAGGACAATGGATAAGCAAGATTCCCCTTCACATAATGTCATCATGCACAACTCACAAAACTAGATCTAAGACAAGAGATAGGTAAAGAAAGTCCTTATTGCATTAAGAGGTAGTTCTTAAAAATTCTTGAGAGGGTCAATCCTAATCAAGATGAGTATACTTTATAGTATCTTGAAGAATATACATATCTCTAAGAAAGGTAAAAATTCTAAAATTTGAGAACCTTTTCAAAGGAGAAGATAATGGGATAATATAGGAGAAGGGGAGAGGGGGGAAGAGGGAGCATTTTCTGAGAATAATTAATGAGCTACCAACTTTCAAGGGATGTTCCATCTTTATTTGGTCCAATCAAGATTTCATCCATCACAGATAAGGTAGCCTTCCTTTTTCCCAATAGATTTTAAGTAATACACTAGAATACAAGAGTTTTGCCATATATAGCGAGTCATGATATTGTTCATGAAAGAGACCCTTAGGCACACTTCCTACCACTAGATATCTATCTATGATATTCTATGCATCTTTCCACTTGGCTTCATGATGAGGAAGAAAATCTCACATCTTTAAACCTAACTATTCTTTGATTATGTTTGCTTTGGGTGGCTATCTATTAGGAGCATGGCTCATGATGTTCTTTCATTGATTACACAAAACTAATCCAAGCTTTGAAACCTAAACCTGGATTAACTATAGACAAAAACCAATATAATATTATTGGTTTTCCTATAGTCCTTATAGGTATGAAATTCTACTTGATGCCTAGTCTAATTTAGCCACTAACTTTTCAACCTTTTATCCATGTTAAGATTAAAAGACCTAATATATCTCTGTAGAGACTTGATGACAATGCTTGGTCCTTTGTTTATGCATTATAGTCTAGTTCAGATCATATTTGAGCTTGGTTCTATATATTTCTACTAGCTCAAGTCAATTAATTTTCCTTACCTAAGTCAAGTTGATCTATCTACCCTACTAAAAAATGTCCCATCTTGGTCCTTTATTCATTGGTTGTGGGTAATCTGACTCAGATCATTGACCCTTTAGCTCAGCTCACTTTGTTATATTTGCTAGGTATAAACAAACATGAGCCCTCAAATCTATCTTTGAATTATCAACCTTATATGAGCTTATGCCACATGTCAAATGTGCATTAATCCTTATGATCCTACCATTAGTCTATCAGTTCACATACTTATACCACATGGTAGCCTCTTGAGATCTCTATCTATTTAACCCATCTTGCACCTTTAGATTTAGATGTATCATCGAACAAGGAGTGTTGATATTTTTGAGACCCACTATTTGAAAGCCAAAAAATAGTTCATGATCTTAATTTAACAGTCTATGGGATGTATTTTGTTTTTTTTTTGAAATTATCATTGATGTTTACATGACCAAAAATTTAAACTCAATAGGATTTATTTTTTTCAAGATTAAACTTAACATTAGCATAAACATCTTACTGCATAGGTCCAACTTTGAAAGCTTATAACTTGAGCTATAAATATTGAATGGGCCTAAAAAAATTTGAGGATGTTTTTGGCACGTAAATATACATTTACATGTGATCCACTGGTCTTGTGAGGCTTCTTGGGTGAGATGTTAAATGCACAATTTGGTTGGTCTATTTTCTCTTGTGTTATGTCCTAGTGATGGTCTAGCTAAAAACTTTCACAATTCATTCTCTAATCAATCCTTCAAGGTTATGATGAATTTTAGAGGCTTTTAAAACATAGTCCATGTTATTGAATGTTTAGGAGAACCTACTCAGATCCCTCTATTTTAAAATCATGGACCTAATTTGAATCCTTTGATCCACTTCCTTTATATTAACTCTACTTAGCTTTTTAAATCTTGGTATGTGGGCCAAAAATGGCCAACATACTTTGGAAACTCATAGGGTTTACATGCTTGTCTATGCAAAAGAACCTAGACCATGTACCTAGTTTAGTCCATTGGACATAGAGTCTCTTCTCTAAATCTAACGAATGGAATGCCAATCCTACTCTAACCTCTCTTGAAACAAGAAGGACCAAAAAGAGAACAAAACAAGATAGATTTCCCAGGTTACTTATTAAAAGGAACCTAACCTACTAAAGAAATAGGAACAATAAAAAAATGTATCAAAAACTACACTTATAGGAATGTGAACAAAACTATCCTAATACACACAGCCTAAAACTATATGTACCTTTCCTCTTGGATCAAAAGGAAAGTTTGACAATATTTTTACCTCATGGGATGAGGAATTGGATGAAGCATGAAAATTATTTACCCTTGGTCTTGATGCCTCTATCTTAGTTGTTATATCTATCAGCCTCCTTAGCATGATGTTCAATGAGAACCAAACAACTCCAAATAGGTGAGCTCTGTGCATCCAAATAGTCTCAAATTTCTCATATGGTTCCTTAACTACAAGATCTAATAGTAGTTAAACAAGGCATACCTCTTTGATTTCCATGGTTTCCTCAATTAGACTATGATTCTTCTTTGATTCAAGTTCCTTAGGCTCATCAAGGAGCTTTGCATATTCTACCCAATCTTGATCATTATCTACCATGGGAAATTCCTTGTCCACTTTCTCAAGCACTTGATCCTCAACTTGAAAAATATCTTTAAGCTTTTGAAATATATTTATTTGTAGTTTCTAAACATCATTGTCATACTTTTCATCTAAAACCACCACTTATTTAGCCTTTTCTTCTTGATGTATGAGGTCATAAAGATGGTATTTTTCATGTTCCAAAGAATTAATGGAACCTCTAAAATATCCCACTTGCTATACTATATCATTATCCAAATATTTCATCTTAAATTCATCAATATCACCCATGAAATCATGGTACAACTACTTCCAATAGTCTTCTTATTCATGAATGATCTCTACCTTCCATTATTAAAGACTCATTAATGGTGTTGTGTGAGTTGTCCTTCCAAAGAAATATGATCTTGTATTTGATCTATTTGAACTACCACAAGATCTTGATAAAAATCTTGATCTTGGATAACTGATATGTAATCATGAGGTTCTTGAGAAAGAACCTCTTGATGCACATCTGAGACTTCCCCCTATTGGATCTCATATCCAACTTTCTCATGTAGCTCATCCTTTTTGACATTATGAAAGACTGAGACATGCTTGCTCTCACCAAGTGGTGTCCTAATATTGATCTCCTCTTCTAACTCTAACAATCCATCATTATCACTTGTGAGTTCAACATGGAGTTCTCCACTTACCTCTTGAAGGAGTGACATATAATATTCTTGGGATGACTCCAAGAGAGATGCGACATATGTGACATCTCCTTAGTTCAACTACCTATATTTTTCATTCATGTCTTCCTCTTTGTTTGGCATACTACTCTAGATGGATTTACAAGATGAAAATGACCTAGATTCTTGAAGAGGGAGGGATGGGGGTTGAATGACCTCATATTTTATTGACTACATGTCCTAGTTTGAAGATGGGAAAGACTGAGGCTATTCTTTGACCTTTTGTTTTTGGTTCTCTCCACTTTCCTTATCCTCAACTCCAACTCTTTGATCTACTTATCAATATTCTCTTGGAATATCTTCTCTCTAAGGTGTTTAATAGCTTCATGAATATAAGGAACACAAGAAGGTTCTTGAGGAGGTATGAGATATTTTTGTATAGGTTTAGATCCTCCTTTTTTTTATCTCTCAAATCTAGATCTACCTTACTTTTCCCAACACATGACTTCACCACTTGATTCCAGATTGAAAACTTCATAAGGGGTTCTTGAGGAAGGATGGAGTCTTGGACCCTAATAGTAGGCTATTCCACAACAATATCCTTCTTTATTTGACAACTCTCTTGGGTATATTTCCAAGAATGAAAGGTCTAATTAACATATGAAGATCTTGGAACATTTAAATGGTTACTTGGAATCATCTCTTGAGGAAGAATGGGTGGCCCATAAAAAAGCTAAGGTGGTGTATATATAGGCACATAAGGTTGGCAAGGTTGGACCTGATGTTCCTTAAGGTTTTTTAGATTATCCTTAATTATCTAAATGTAACCACCTACATCCATTATTTCACCTATGAGATTTTTCTAGTTTGTTCTCTCAAAAAGTGCTCATCCTTCTTTTATTCGCTACAATGACTCTCTCACATGATGGACCTAGTGAGTAAGGACATATTGGCCATAATAATTTTGTGAGCACAATTATAGTGTATGATTTTCAAGGCTTATTAAAGTTTTCTTAAGTTCTGGTATAGATGGCTCATGATAGGGTTGTTGAGGAGCAGTATTATGATGGGTTTGATGTTCATAAGAAGGATCAGGGAAATATTCTTCCATATATGACTAAAATAGGTCCTCATGTGGCTAGTGAGGATCATGTGGAAGGTAAAATATATTCCCTTGATAATAAGTATCATGATAAACTTTCCAAGGTTCCTCATAGATTTGACATAAATATTTATAGGGCTGATTAGATTCATATGGATCATGATGATCATATTGGGAATGATGATAAGGAGGTGGATAATAGGGATATTTACCATATATATTAATATTGACCTCATATATAAAATGATAAGAATAAACTGATTATAAACTCCATTAATACATACCTGGTCTACTCATAACCATAAGTTTGATTTGGAGTCACCATTAGTGGTAATGTGTTTGCTTCTAAAATCTAATTAGAGGAAAGACACACCAATATCTTTCTAATATTTTGGACCTTGGTCCCATCAAGTGTGTTATAATTGTTATGAATTTAATGTGCACCCTTAGAGAGGGTTTTCTAGGCTCTCTCCCATTAAGTCACAATATTGGGATGACTCCAGGCTATGGGTAAACTATGTTAGGGTCGAACCTCTAGAATAATTTGACTTCCTCTTTGATGCTCACATAAACTAAAGATAAGCCTAATGATTCATGGGTAAAAGGGTTAGAAATGGGATAAGGGATCCTAAGAAATTTAACCAAGTGAAGCAACATAATTAAAAGGAAAACTCCCATGAGCTTGAACCCACACTAGATCAATAGAAGATAATACAAGCTCACATAACCTCAAGATCAAGCTACTTTCATAAGTATTTCAGAGAATAGGTTTAGAGTAGAACAATAATGTAGACCTTCAAGTATAATTAAAAACTCCCTAAACAAGGTAAAAAAGGAGGGCAATGGATGAGGAAGATTCTCTTTCACACAATTCCATCATGCACAACTCACAAAACTAGATCCAAGATAAGAGATAGGTAAAGAAAGTCTTTATTGCATCAAGAGGTAGTTATTACAAATTCTTGATAGGGTCAAGCCTAATTAAGTTTAGCATAATTTATAGTATCCCAAAGAATATCCTTGTCTCTCAAAAAGATAAAAAGTCTAGAATTTGAGAACCTTTTTAAAGGAGAAGAGAATGGGATAATATAGGAGAAGGGGAGAAGGGAGAAGAGGGAACATGTTTCAAAAACAATTAATGAGTTGCCAACTTTCAAGGGATGCTCCATCATGATTTGGTCTAATCAAGACATAATCCATCATGGATAAAGTAGCTTGCCTTTTTCCTAATAGACTTTGATTAATACACTAGAAGACAAGAGTTTTGCCAAATATGGGGAGTCATGATCTTGTTCATGAAAGGGACCCTTAGGCATGCTTCTAACCACTAGATCTCTATCTCTAATCTTCTATACATCTTTCCACTTATCTTAATGATGAGGGTAAAACTCTCACATCTATAAAACCTAACTAATATTTGATTATGTCTACTTTGGGTGTCTATCTATTAGGATCATGGCTCAGGATGTTCATTAATTGATTAAAAAAACCTACTCCATGCTTTGAAACATGGACCTAGATTAACTATAAACAAAAACCAATCTAATATTATTGGTTTTCCTATATTCTATATAGATACAACATTATTATTTATACCTAGTCCAATTTAGACACCAACTTACTAACCTTTGATCTATATAAGGTTTAAAATACCTAATCTATCTCTACAAATCCTTGTTGGCAATGATTGGTCCTTTTTTATGCATTTTGGTCCAACTCAGATCATATTTGATCTCAGTTATATATATTTCCACCAATTTAGGTCATTTAATTTACCTTACCCAAGTCGAGATACTCCATCAACCCTAGTAAAAAATGTCCTAACTTGGTCCTTTGTTTATTGGCTATCAGTAATCTAACTCAGATCATTGACCCTTTGATGTAACTCACTCCATTGGATTTTCTAGGTACAAATAAACATAAGCCCTCAAATCTATCTTTGGATTATCAAGCTTGTCTAAGCTTACACCACATGTCAAATATGCATTAATCCTTAGGATCTTACTATTAATCTATCAATTCAAATGATTAAACTATGTGTTGTCTTATTAAGCACTCTAACTATTTTACCCATCTCACACTATTGGATTGAGATATATGATTGAGTGATGATCATTGATCTTGTCAACACCCATTGTTTGAAAGATAATATCTAGTTCATGATCTTAAATTTGATGGTCTATGAGATGTCATTTGACATTTTCACCACCATCATTGACATTTTTGTGATTGTAAAATTTAATCTTAATAGAATTTGTTTTTCTCAAGCTTAAACTTGATGTTAGTGTGAATATCTTACTACATAGGCCCATCTTTTAAATATTATAACTTGAGCCATAAATTTTATGCAATCCTAAATTTTTTTGAGGATGTTCTTAGCATATATATCTAAATTTTCACATGATCCTCTAGTCATGTGAGGCTTTTTAAAAAAGATATTAGATGCACAAGTTATCTAGTCCATTTGTTCTTGTGTGATGTCTTAGTGATGGTCTAGCTCAAAACTTGCACAACTCATTCTCTAATGAATCCTTAAAGGTTATGATGGATTTTATAGGCTTGTACAACCTAGGCCATGTTCTTGAATGCTTGGGACATTTTATAGCCTACTTGGATCCTTATATTTTGCAATCTTGGACCTGTTTCAAAGCCTTTGATACATTGCGTCCATATGAACTCTACTAAGCTTTTCAAATCTTGGTATGTGGGAAAAAAAATGGCTAGCACTTCATATTATAAATTCAAATGCAAATAATAAACATGGAAAAGGGTTAAGGTCATTACTATAATTAATTAACATGAATAGATGAATTAATACATTTAATTCTAGAAGATAATGAAACTAAATCAACATAGTTTTAATTGACATTTCCAATATAATTAAATTTACTTATAGCTATCAAGTGTATTGTGAATTTTGAGCTCAGGTGCAAATTGAGAATACATAAATCTCTTAAGACTCATAAATTATATATTTTTCATAGATCAAATCATTTTTAGACAATAAATTCAACGGCTTCCTCATCTAGTATCCCAATTCCCTCTCTATACTAAATTTTATGAACAATTAAATATAATAATATGGTATTTGATTCAATGGTTCTAAACCATGAGTTCAAACATTATTATACCATTTTCAATAAGGTCAATGCATTCAAAACATACAAGGCTAAAGATCATCTTTCTATTGTCACACATAGATACAAGGATGACCTTCTAGCCATAAAAGTATTTAAAATTCAAAATACACCAATCAAACCAAAGATAATGCCCTACATTGACCTATTATTTGATATATTCATGAATGACAATGTTACTAGGAAGACATTAAATTTTAGGCTTGGAAAAACACCAATTACGTATATCAATGGTAATTATGTTGAAAGTATTATAGGATCCCTTTTCTAGACATGTAATATACATAGGACATGGTGAATTCATGTCTTCTTAACAACAAATTTATCAACAAGTTATAATAATGGGATAACAACCCAAGTAAATTTATAGTTCAAAGACATACCTTAGATATCTTGATTTTAGTATTTAGACCATTGGTGTAAATCACTATGGCATAACTCAACAAAAAATATGATTTTTAAACTTTACTTATGTCAATGAGGTATGGGTCCCTTTGATATAAATTATTTTAACTTCCAACAAAATCATTGACTTAAGAGAGATTATCAGCTCCAACTTGATTTTGAGAATCATAAATCTAAGAAGATTATCAGATGGTAAGTTATACATGATATATTATATGGTAGATGCATGAATTAAAATGTGAATTCATCCTATGGGCAACCCTATCAATGCTCTCCAGACTACCCCAAGAATAGGATATGTGATGAGTTTAATATTATTCATTTTCATAGATTTATAAATAATATGAAAAGGTTAATTTAGACCTTCTACCCCGTGATGTATCAATAAATGTATGGGAAGAACATTTCTAGGTTCTCTAACCCTATAAATAAAATAATTATAAATATGGGTGATTACTATTTGTACCCTAAATGTACCATAATAATAATTTAACGAACTAGGGCACACCCTTTATACCTACCAAGGATTGTGCCTAAAAAAGTAGATGAGTAAGAAATTGATGCTTAATTGGATAACATCATCAACACTATATTAAAGAGGGCCAAGTATGAAACCATCCATCCAACCTCTCTTAGTATTGGTAGAATAAAATACACAAGGCATGAACACCTCTAATTTATTGGAAATATTAGGACACACTATGGGTTTAAATTGACACCCTTCAAACATTGGGAGCCTAGGAAAAATGTTAGAGAACACAAGCAATTATGAAAAAAAAGTGAGAATCAATTATGGATATAATTCAAATGATCATGATAGTCTTTTTATGATTGCATAAGATGATACTAAATTATCTATAAGGATGCACGTGGTCAACATGTTCGTGTTTATGACACAAAGAATCTAGTATGATCCTACTATCATCAAAGAGGATGACAAGAGGATTTAAAAGGAATAATTAGTTTCTAAACCTATTCATGGCCCCCATCATTAGGTATAAAAGGAAATTAAAGAACAAGATGGCCCATCCAAGGAATTTTACATTGAATAAATAGCTTCAACACCTCTCGGCTCCCTTCCATACATAGTTGTTTCTACTTCTCACAAGCACATTATAGAGGAACCTACAAGTATAATTGAATTATATAGAATATTTGTTATGTTACCTTTTCCTCCATTGACTAGAGCATAAAAATTAAGTCTTCCTTCCTTCTTGTCTTAAGTTCATGTTTATTTTCCTCCTTTGTATCCACTAGCAATGATTCCCTAGTTCCCTAGACAACCATATCTATTACCACCTACCATGATAATTACACAATAATTGGTATTAATTAAATCCACTATATTTACATCTTCACTATCTATCATTCCTCTAATGGTCAACACTCCTCCCACTCCCTCACCATCTGCTACCGCTATAGCCCCTTCACCTCCCATTCCACCTTCAACTGAGCCAGCCTCTATTTTTATAAACCAAATAATGACATATACAAATAATCCCAATACCCTTCCTATTTAACCTAAAACATTTGAATTTGAGGAAAAATAATTATTTGTTCCCAAGGAAAGGGAATAAGGAATAAAAGGCTAAAGAGGGTTAGACCTAGTTGAGTTCTATGATAGTGAGGAGGAGGACAAAATACGGGGAGATGAATACGAATGGATCTCAAATACTAAAATATAATAAATAAAATAATTTGATGAGACTACATAAATAAAGGAAGATGATTAATGGATGATTGAGTAAAACACCTAGTCAGGAGGAACAAAACTATTATGACAATCTAAAAAAGCTGACCAAGAAGATGGTAACTTGATAACTATTGAATCACAAATAGATAAATAAGGAGAGGTGGAATCAAAACTAGACACTAAAACATAGGGGCCTTCCCCAACTACACATCCATGTTATCTACTTAGGTCACTATAATGACACCTACAAAAATTAGTTCCCCAATTTTTTCTCCCTAGGTTGTAAGTCCTCCAAATCCTCATTCTTTATCAACTCCATTAGTTATTGTAAATATAATTGTTTTAGTAGATTATTTACATTCTTTTCATTTTTTAATTGAAGTAAACTAGGATTAGGCAACTATAATACCAATTTTACCTACCTCAACCCAACCTACTATTATGGGCCCTATCACTACTATTGTGACTACTTAAGATTTATACAGTTTGATCATTGATTATTTATAAAACCATATGAGCACCCTATTGAACTATTCATTCTTTAGGGAAACTAGTTCTCAGTCCCCTAAGCCAAGCAAAAGGATACATTTTGAAAACCTAGTGTCCAACTCAATTTTTGTTACTCTAACCACCCTCTTAATTTGAATACCCATTTATAAATTCTTATTGGCCAAGCACCTCATGTAGACTCACCTATAATTTATTTCAAAAAATGGTAGGGAAGGCCAAATATGTAATTGATACATGATTCCAAATGTAAGTTAATGGATGGAGGAAGGGCTTACCTCATTTTACTATAGTATTGACATCTTCCCCTAAGACCATGATTCCTCTATGGCAATCCCATTCAGCTACTCCTAAAAAACAAGAACAACCAATGGGGAGAACATAATAAATAGATCAATAAGTTTCATTGAAAATTCCTTTATGGATTCAATACTTATAATAAGAATAATTAAGAATATATGATTCAATGATTACTAAGAAAAATATAGTTAATTTTCATTTTTATAGATAAATTAACACCTTGAGAAAGGCTAAGAGAAAAATTATTGTTCCTGAAGGTCAACTAGTTGAGTTGGAACAAAGAAAAGGCATATTCTCTTTGACAAAATGAGGAAAATTAAACCCCTCCATTCTAGAAAGATATAAAGAGGATCCCTACACTTTTTTAGATGATACTAGAGGGGTTATAAAATAGACGTTCAAATTTTTTGATCACTCTATTCAAATTCAACTAAAGAGGAACACCATCTAATATTCCAAGTAAATTATTGATAACATACGTGGGACAACTAGGAAGTTTTTTGATATT
Source organism: Torreya grandis (assembly GCA_037957365.1). Classification (NCBI taxonomy): domain Eukaryota; kingdom Viridiplantae; phylum Streptophyta; class Pinopsida; order Cupressales; family Taxaceae; genus Torreya; species Torreya grandis. The sequence goes on along the minus strand of JARHVA010000440.1, from coordinate 3,720,811 downwards.
ATTGGTTTTTATAAGGTTTGTAAAGGCCACATCCCAATTCAAGAGGGGAGATATTTTTCAATTGTTTATATAAAGTAAAAAACATTTATGGAAAACTATGTTTAATAATCCAAGTAACTAAGAATAAGGCTTATTCCCATTTGAATTTAATAATAACATCTGAGGTTGTACAAGCAAATAACTACATTGATACCAAAAGGGACAACTTACTTGTGTGGCATCAAGAGATACAATTCTAGTTCAATAATTTATAAATTAGGGAAGTGAAGCTATTTATATCCTAATAGATTTAAGAATTACTCAGGTAGGCACTCCACATGGGCAATTAGTGCCTAGAGCCATTTTGAAAACCTAATATGAGCAACACTTGATATCTTTAGAGATTATATTGAGGGAAATATTTTTAGAACCAATGATGAAATAATACAAATGGTGAATTTTTCAAGAGATAAAATCATAAGAACTTAAGCACCACATTATCAAGTCATAGATGCATTGAACATGCATAAAAATTTAATGGACAAGTTTCATTAGTTGTTAAAAAGAGATTTTCTTGATTTTGAAACCATATAAATTGAATTATAAGAAATCCATGGACTATATCTATAGATGGAAGTCACACAAAAAAAACTTTATTAGTAGGGACCATGCCTACTCCACCTCATGGTAAATTATTCCTAAATATAATTAAGTGCAAACACAAACTAGGCCTACCTATGTGCCACTTTTATAAACTACAGCCACAACTACATTGGTAACCACTTGGGGCATAAGATAGTTATAATACTCATTATAGTTTTAACACAAGTTATAACTCTAGTTACACAACTTAAACTTTGACGGTGGATATGCTATAGTTTTCTTCTTCAATTGATGCCACATCAACACTTTATAATTATACATATGTATTTACATGATCTAGTTATGATGAAATTATTATTTCCTATTTCATATAGCATGTATATATTATATTTTATATGAATAATTATATTTTGAGTAATCATTATTATACATGCATAATTTTCATGAGATTGGCATATGGTGCTATTTTTGGACATGTATTTTTAGACTTCACGAAGAGATTAGGCCTTCCCCATCCAAATATTATATATACCTATATCCTCCTAGTACTAAATAGAGGAGAATTTTGGATATTTAAATAAATAGTAGATTATGAGAAAATTTATGTAATTGATCTCAATGTGGAAATCTTGATTCTTCTCCAAACTCGTGGATTGTGTAAGAAGTTCTGTCAGTTTAGTTTCTTAGTCTTTTTTTATGCATGAGTTTATTGACATTGAGTTATTGTTCATCTGAATGTATTTTAAATATGAATCATAATCCCCCTTGTAGATGTGCTAACACAATCTTATAAACATGGAAACCTTTGATTTTATGTGCTTAATTTTTTTGTATTTTGGTTTCCTTTGACTCTTAACTATATTTTATTATGGGTTTACTAGAGCATCCTACAACAAACATTGGTCCTTGATTCATTGTCCAATCGTAAGTTCAAGTGATAGCCTGGAAAGGTTTGATTTATTGTGGTCCACAAGCCACCTTTTTTTCCTTACCTTTCCCTCATTTTTGAGTTTATTTTAGTCCTACCCACCTTAGGCTAGATCCATAATTAGTATACCCATCTCAAGTATATTTATATTAATACATAGATGATATATTTGTGGTAAATAAACTACTTCACTCATTGTTTTCCCACCAATAGGTTGTTTATAAAACTGAATACCCCACAACTCATGCCTTGGAGTAAATTTCATTCCTAGATCCTGAAACATTAGAGGCTGCCTCAAAAGGTGTTTTTGGTTTGCATAAAACCCACATAATCATTAAGGTGCATTATAAGAATCATTAAAACTTCTAGAAGGTAAAAATATTAACAAATAATCAAACATGAATACAAGATTACTCAAATGTCACATAAATATGGGTCTAATGATACTACAAAGAGTAGCATGTTCAAAAGTTGCACACTCAAGTGTAAAACATGTGAAAATGTATACACACAAAATAAACAATAAAAACTTAGGTAACTATGGAAAATAAACAATGGAATATGTTAAAATGTTTCAAAATTAAGGGAAAAAATAAGATAAGAATTATACTCAAGTCAGCTAATGTAAATGAATAAATCAATGAGAGATAATCAACTAACATAATTGTGTGATACTAGTCCTTGTATACATGTTAGGAAAATGTCATGTAGAATTACATATCAATCATAATGGTAAGATAAAAACATGAGTATAGGGATGTGTAAGATATATAAGTTATATAATATAATGCAAAATGATCATAAAATAATATAACATGTGTCAATTGTGATCATATAGAATCAAGATGCCTTGAATATAGTGTATCATGTTAGAAGAGGAAAGGTCCAACATTTGCATTTTTGAGATATCATGGTTCTATTATATGTTTGTATCATACTCAAGTAATCATTAAATATATATGTGTATATAAGTGATTTGATATCTAATAACATAAATTGAACAACATATGTAAAAAACTAGTAAACATGTTAAATGCTAAAAACAATTGGTATTTTTAAAATATTTGTATTTTCTTGAATATATATTTTTTTAAATTTTTTTATTTTTTTAAATTTTTATAATGTTTTGAAAGATATTGATAGTTTATTATCCCATATAAGTTATTATCATAGTGTGATTTATACTCTTAATGTTGTATAATAAACCAATCATACTACAAAGAATGATGTCTATATGCCAAATCTAAATGTGTAGAATCTTTAATTCTCTGTGTATGTCTCATATGACTATGTGGTGGTGAATTGGTAATATAAGGAGTAGGATTTTATGGAACCCAAATTTTTTTGATCTGTAATTTCCTTGGTGCAATAGTGGGTTATGTTACTCATTTAAAAAAATGGTTTTCTAGTGTAGGTAAACGGTTGTGTCATGAAGATTTGAATGAGGATCATAAAAATTCCATTGTATATATATGATGTAAAGTCCTCTAAATTATAGGCTTGTAGTAAAGGGTATTTATTATTTATTACCCTTTTATTCATGATTAACCTTAGTAGGTCTTATTATAAATTATCATAGAAAAAAAATTGCTTGTTTCAAAGGATGTTTATATGGAATCCCAAAAACTATAATTACCTTGTTAGCATGAATGTAATTAATTGAACCATGCACTATGGAACATATTTCATGGTTATTATGTATCCAAGGATGTCCCAATAACATATCAAATGCTCATGTATGCAGTATAACTATAAAGTTAGTGGTCATATGTGTTGGACCAACCTAAAGAGGTAAATCAATCTCACCAAAAACTTGTTATATTTCCCATCAAATGATTTTATTATTTTAGTTGAATGGAATATGTCATCATGTGTGTATCCAAAAAGTGTGAATAATTTCATGGTACATATATTTACACTAGAATCACTATCAATCAAAACACTATATATAGGGTAATGATAAATATATGCCCTGATAAATAAGGAATGAAGGTCTGAGTCATCATCTACAATATCATTATCATCAAATGAAATAAAAGGTCTTAGAACATAGGAGGTATTTCATGTATAAACATAAATAAAATCCCATCTAATGGATTCCAATAATATGATGGAGGATAATGTACATGATATGCCATTATAATAGAATGATATTATGATGGATTATTGAATATATTTTTATTTTGATGATCATTTTGTTATGATTTTAAATCTATGATAGAATTTACAAAGGTAATTTGATCACTATCAATAAGGTCATGTATCTTATGCTTGTATTTATAAATTGCATTCATGGAATGCCCTAAAGATTGGTGGTAGTCATGATAAACATTGAAATCATATCCTTTTGGTAAAGGTTGACTCATATCAACCACCGTAGGAGGAAATATAAATATTATATGACACACATAAAATTTTGGAAGTAATGAAGATGGAGATTTATGTAATCATGTAAATTTTATCTTATGTTCATTGGATAAGATTATCCTATTAGGTTATTGTGATATTATATTTATTCCATTAGTTGTGTCCTTTTTAGCCTCAATATGTTTTATCTTGTAACTTGGTTTGATATTAAAAAAATTAGTCGATTTAGTTGGTGTGTTATCTACATACATTATCTTATTTAAAGTAATATTTTTCATTCGTATATTTATAATAATATGGCATAAGTCATTAAAATATTTGAATTTGTTGAAACTAATAGACTTGCATAAAGGAGAATGAAAAATTTTCTTGAATATGTCTTGAAGTTATTTATCTACAATTGGATTTGTCATTTTGGCCAACATTGTCTTATATCTCAAGACATATTCATTAATTAATTCATTGGTTCCTTGTTTTATCTTGAAAATTTATTTATATGACATTTTTTTAGTGACATTGATTTAAAAATGTGATATAAATTGATCAAATAAGGATTTAAATGCTTTTACTAATTTTATTGGTATATCATAGAACCATCTCAAAGCATAGTATTTTAAGATTCTTGGAAATAATTTATTCAAAATTTTATCATTAAAAGAATAATCAAGGGATGTTTCATAAAAGGATTGAATATGTTACTAAGGGTAAACCTTTTCATCATAAAGTGTGAAATTAGGTTAAACAAAACTAGTTATTAAAAAGGTAAAAAGATATCGTAGGTGTAAGATGGTTATGCAATACATCTTGTGAATCAATAACATGATGTTATTTAATAGAATGTTATTCAATGTTAGTAACCTTAGTTTGAAAAAGATTTATAGTGTTTACAAGAGCTTACACATTTTGATCACTAAGGTTCAAAGTTTAAGAATTCACCAAATGGGATATAAACATTTGTGTTGAAATAGGCATTAAAATATGTAATTGTGATTAATTACTAATGTTTCTCATGGAAGATGTAGCAATATTTGTATCTAGTTCAGGGAATAATGGTTTAAAGACATGACTTGTGCCCCAACTAGATATGGTATGTAATGTTGTGCTCAAGGGGTGAGAAAAAATAATATGGAGATATCTGATAACTCTAATAGCATGATCAATTGATGCACATGGTTGTTAATCTTTGATTTTAACCATTTTAGTGTCTAATATCATATGTGGGGTATTATGAGTATATAAGGATTTTCATAAATATGTTCATGAAATAATGTAATAGCCTTAATTTATTCATGATTTAATTGTTCATTTTCATTATCCTCATGATCATATATGTCTTATATAATATATTTTTTAGTATGTGGCTCATTATTATTTTCACTCTCATTACTAAGAATGTTTGACATTGTATTAGCTTAAGAAATTTTAGGTGGCCCAAAGGTTAACTTGAGATATTAAATAAGAACTTCACTTAATATATGGCTACATATATGTTGCATGTAAACAATAGACAAATTCTAAATAAAAATAATAAATATATATCATAGGAGGCTAAAAACCCAAAACAAATGAATATTTGCATGGAATACTTAGAGGTCAGGTTTACCAAATGCTTAACCCTTTTTGGAATTAAGGTTTGGTAGGAATAAGATATTCAAGAGTGAGTTAGCCTATTTATTAAAGAAATATAATTAAATAAGTCATTTTATGATATTTAATCTTAGTGCAAAATTAAAAAATATTAAATATGGAAAGCACAACGTTAAGTAATATTTGATTATACAATCATAAAGAATAGTAAATAATTATCATATGCATAGATGCATTGACAAGTTTAATATGTAGAGAAGTGGAAATAGGTTGTCTTATGTTTAGGAACCATTCATAAAATTATGTAAATATTATTTTTGGCTTATTAGTCACTTTCATCACCTATGGATAGTTACATCTATGCTACTATCTGAATCTTGATGTAAATATTATGTACATAATAGTCACTAGATCAAGGTATAAGCACTTAGGTATTAATGGGTTTTATTACCTTTTGCATGATGTATCTTGATCTCATGCATATATTGATGATGATTTTTTGTATCTCAAACCCTATATATCCACATTATGTTAGGTTACCTTGCCAAAATGGGTTAGCTATGTTGAGCTGACCTCAAAGACCCCTTATTAAATGAGTGTTACCTACATATAAAATATTCAAATATGGCCTAAGACTTATGTATCTATCCCCTATGTGTATGAATGTGTGTGCACAAGGGTGAAATATACTATATGATAATGCATGTAGTGATCTAGATTGTAAATTCATATATATGGCACATGGTTATCTTTTGAGTACTTCAAACCTATAGTATGACTATTTCCATGCTTGATATTAAAATGGGGATGAATAGGGTAGAATATATTATTATTTTAGTTTATTTATTGATCTTGGATAAGTGATTACTTGGTAATTTATAAATTCTAAAATGAATTGAATTTGAATTTTATTTATACTATCACTTTTTAAATAATCCTCACATAAAGTTCAATGACATTCTTAGGTTAACCTATACACTTTAAAATATTTGAAAAATTCAAGTGTTTCTAAGGTAATGAAACTTGATTTTGAGAAGGGACATTAGTGTTGATGCTAATATCCTACCCTAAATGCAACTATCTAGGATGAGTGAAAGTTGTTAAGGTTTTGTAACTACCTATGTATAATATATTTCATATTTTAGGCATTCTATGGTTACATGTGATATAGATAATCAAAATAATTAGGTTTGGACTAATAAGTAAGTAATTAAACCCAATGAGGTGGTGAGTGTGAGCCTTTTACCTACAAGGAAGGTCAAACTAAAGGGTAAAGATCCAAGATATATTTCTCAAGTTTACAATATTATTTTAAAATATAAATCCCTATTTAAGCATATATAGAGGGAAAACCAACATCAATATGTCCATGTGTAACATTATGTCTTACATAAAACTTAGATACCATGAAATACATGTGTGTATGTCAATAATATACCATCGAACAATCATATGATAAATAACATATGTAAAAATGTAATTTAACAATCATGTCATACACATCTCTTGATTTTGGATTTTGAATATTTGATATATTTTTATTTTCTATTTGAATGGTTTTTTCATAGTTTTGGAATATCTAAAACTTGGAAAATTTAATCAATGATACACTCAAGGGGAGGGCCATGAAAATTGCCTATATCAAGTGGTGTATGGATAATATATCATGGATGGGAAGTATTAAATAGGGATTATAATCTAATATGGAGTCATGCTCAATGCTCTTGTAATTTTAGGTATGATGAATGGATCTAAAAGGTTGAGAACTATGTGGTTTCTATTGTATAATATAAGGTTGTCTTATTTCTTGTGTTCACTATGGAGCACATTGAACTACCCACATAATTAAATAAGTATGTACTATATAATATGGTTCCCTCTATAGCCTCTAAGTAATTCTCTAATTTAATGAATGTATAATGAGTGTTAATTTAGATATATCATGTATATGTGTAACAATCAAGTCTATATTTTGATTCTAAATAGAGGTGCAAACCATCTCTGAATATTGATCCTAAATGTGTGTATCATCTATCTTTGTGTAATGATCTTGAATATGTGTATCAAATATTCATGTTGGAGATATAGGTGGAGTAGGATATATCAATTATTATAGGTGATATTCATAACATACTTTTGGAATTGTAACCACTCTATTATAATACATGTACTATAGGCATTGGTTTACTATATTGGAAATACATGAAGTCTCAAAACAACTAGGATTTGTTCTAATAACATATAAAATACACCATTACTATGTAATAATAGGAATGGTGTAACTAATATGGTTTATCCCACTTGAAGAGGTATTAATTTATATCACAATTTATTGAGTCTCTATCCATTTAACCTTTAATTTATTTCTTTATATCTTTTAAATCTTGTCATGTGTACCCAAGAATATGAGAAGTGCCATTATGAAATGATTATCATTTGAGTCATTCTCAATCATAAAATTGTATATATGTTGTTCCTCAATGTATGATCTAATCAATAAGTCATTAAAATATGAATCATCATCTGTTATCTCCCTATCATTGAATTTGATCACAAACTACCAAATTGGAATATCATTGAGTGTACTAATGATAATAACTAGTGGATGATCACATGTCACTAATGGAGGATGTATGTAGTATGCATAAATTACCATTGAATTTTTATTAGTTTATATTAACACATTTTTAGGAAAAGGATCAATACTAATCTTCAAATTTTGATTTCCATTGTGTTCTAGTCAAGGTTCTTACATAAGAGTTCCCAAATTGATAATGTTGTCATATATAATATCATATATATTATGTCCTACCTTCAAACATATATAAATGGAATGCCTTATAGTTGGATGATATTAAAAATATGTATTTCCATATTAGGTATTTGGTATAGGTTTGTTTGGATCAAGTTATTATTGAGGAATATATATCGTAAGGTTATAATCAAGTAAATTATTTAGTATCACATGAGGAGGTGATGGTCATCATGAAAACTACCTCTTTAGTATAGATTACATACACCTAAATTTTTCACTTTATCAATTTATCTTACAACTACTTATTGACACATCAATCTCCCTCAGTGTACACCTTAAAGGGTGCATTAGGAATGGGCTAAGATTAGATTATGGTAATTTGAAATGGATGTTTGCATACTATTATGTCATACCATCACTATTATCAATCTAATCTCTTACAAGTATATATATGTCTTTTCCTTTCATATAATTCATGTCTAGATCTACCATCTTCCCTATATCCTATGGTATCAGCCTAGTTGATATTGTTTAGTTCATGATTTTACCTCCCTTGTATTGTATTAACCATCCTAATATAGTTATACATTTATCTTATAACTTTTTTTTTATATTATCCTCATGGATACTATACTATTCCAATTCACATTGTCCAAATATATTGGCCTAGATGATATAGTCAAGTTAGAGTTTAGGGTATTATAACCATATATACAAGGGTATAAATATTTCATTCATAATAGTATATATCACATTAATACACTCTAATTTCACTCAAATTTAATTCGTATGAAAGTATTTGAGGTATTTAGTCATTTAGAACCTTATATTGGAGGTATTATCTTGTGGTATCATTGAAGCTCAATAGGAGTCATTGGGAGTTCCTAACTAAGGATATTTAGGTCTCCATCCATCTATTTTAGGTCTTCAACCTAAAATATATCTTTAAAATATAAATTTTAATCCAATGGGGGAGATTGAATCATTAGAAGTCCACCCCAAGATAAGTATTTATATATATTTACTCTTTCCTTTACTTACTTAGTAGATGAGATGTTGCTTATTTATTTGTGAATGTTTGTGTGTATCCTTGCTTAGGCTCTTCATTATATTGAATAATTTTCTATATATATATGGTAACTTAGGCTTTAAATTAATCACTTTAGGTTTCATAAATCCCCATTTGGTTCACCATTTCACCTTACCTTCTTTACAATCACTTACCCATCATTTAATTTACTTTCACTTTTATAATCATAAATATAATAATTTACCTTTTTTGAGGACTAGTGAGAGATATATCCCTATGTCAAGGGTTTAGGATTTGTATCCCTTTCCTCTTGAAATTTGAGTTATAGGTTACCCTTTCCTAGTTATATAAAATTATTGGTCCTTACCCACTCATCCAAGTATACATAGGATTTATTTTATTGACCTTATTAGAGTCCTAGTTTATTGAGAAAAAGATAATAATTATTGGACATCCTAGATCATGTATAAATTATGGTGAAACCCATATGAACCTTATCGCTCCTACGGTTGGATCATTTTAAGTTTTAAAAATATTGTAAAAAATTATCATATATATTTTAGTCTAACTATATTAACCATCTTGATAATATTTATTATTATTAAAAAAATTATCAACTATCTTGATACTATTTTATATTTTCATGCCAATTGTATTGTCCAAACCAATACCATTGTGAGTGTCTTTTCATTTCATTGCATATTAAAAATTTATCATTTGATCTAAATCATTTTCATCTTTATTTTTCATTTTTTATTACTATAATTGTGTTCCAATAGTTGTAAAACTCATATGAGTTATCATTCTAGGCTAAACAATCATCAATTTTCCATAAGCCATGGTGTGAGGGGTATTACCCAAATACTCAATAAATTAGATATTACTATATATGAAATTTAGTTTCCACATGCCTCATGGTGTGGGTTTTATTTTTAGCCTTTAGGAAGTATTTCATATATTTTATTTCAAGGAATTAGTTATACTTAGGAAGGTACCCTCAATATACCTTAGAGATGAGTAGTGTGGATACAAGATAGTTAAATTCTTGATAGTTACTATCCTTTGGGCCTTGTTCACTATTTACACTAGGATCAACATATCTAAGATCCTACAAGTCAAACACAATCTATTAAATTATACCTCCATACTTTTATTTAACTACTACATAGTTAAATTATTATCTTGTTTATTTTGAGACTATATCATCCAACCCAATACCATTATATGTTATGGAACAAATGCATCAACTAGCTCAATAAAGTTTTGTACATATTCCCAACTACATAAGATATATCAATACAATTTTATGTGCTTCCTAACTACATCAACTAGCCATATGTACTTCAAATATATCACTCTATATAAATTGTATGTACAAACTTGATACAATTATTTTATGTGACCATATCATATTGGCCAACCTAATATAATATATTGTTAACATTCTTATGTAGTTAATTGAATTATCTAGCTTTGTAAAGTTGATCTTTTCTCTTATACTATTAATATCAGTCTAGATTGCACCCATTAAGAAAATGAGTTTTATACCTACCTCATATAGCTAATATAATGGGATCACCTCTAGGTGTGGGTATACTATTGAGTGATATGAATCTCTAGTTTCAGGGCTTGTTCCCATGATGCATCTCATAGCCTCAATTCCTAACCCTACTTTACTATCAATAAAAATGGATATAAGAATGCATGAAATTAAACCCTATACTATAGGAGGTGATGAACCAATATGTTTTGTCCTCTCTATTTGACCTTTAAAAAACACTTACAAACAAGAAAAGGACTGATGATTAAGCCATTCTCTCAAAAAGACTCATAAGCATTAGTGCTTCACACAAAGGATGTGCTAGATGCTACAACTTGAGAGTGATGAATGGGAGGTTTGATTCAAGACATACCAATCAGATTCCACTTTAATCATAGTCATTAACACTTTCACATGCATAGTGACCTAGAATAGTCTCCTAAAAATTAGATGAGAAAAAAGGACCTACAAATGGAGATGAGACTCAATGAATTATGAAAATAAACAAGTTTAAAAAACACTAAAATAGCATGGGGAATCTAAACCAATCCTTATATTGGTTCAAAGGTTATAAGGTAAAACTAGGTAGAGTTTCTTCATACCTAGATGAGGGATCCATACATTCGATTTTGAAGCCCAGTTTTTAGAATATGAGGAGAGAGAAGGATAATGTGGCATACAAGTGTGGAGGAGAGGCCATTATGACCCTAATTCACTCAATAATTAGTTATAAACATGAATAAGGCTTAATACAAACTCCATGACCTCTCTCATGTATTGTTTTAGCCACAAAATGTCTTCAATGAGTTCTTAGGTGTAGAGGTGTGGTGGATGGACTATTTTTTGTCATGGTTGACCCCATGAATATTTCATGCACCTTTAAATTGCTCCATCATTCTTTCTAATCTAATGGGAGGTGATGTACTCATTATGAGAGGTAGTTACTTACTTAAACCTATCCATTACTCACCTAGTTGCCACCCGTGATGCCATTCTTAGCCCATTTAGTGCATTATTATCCTAGTGAGTGAGATACCTAGGAATTAGAGGTTTTTAGATGACTTGAAGAGGTTGGTATAGTAATATTCCTAACTTAGAGAGTCTCATATCTATGTGAATAGGTATACTAGACTCTTTTCTTGATGCAAATGAAGGTTATCTCCTCAATTAAGTTCAAGTCAACTTTTTAGGCTTTCTATACAAGCCCAATAGGCCTTTCTACTCATTGCATACCCTCAACATGCTTGGAATTATGAAAACAAACCCAAAACTAGACCTTAAAAGCCATTTTATTGCATATTTGGCCTCACAAATGGAAAATTTATGAGTTAAAGAAGGTATAAAGGACTTGTATTTATATTCATGATGTTATCATGATGTCTCATGGTCATTAGAATCATCACAAAGAGTCTCTTTTCCATCAAGTTTTCCATTAGGGTTTTAGAGTGTTTAGAGTGGCCTATCATATTAATGATGGTTCATAAACCATAAGCCTTGGAATAAAAAATTAAGGCCATGAATGTTGAGTATATATACCTCCTAAAACCTACCTAATATCTCCTAGTCCCGTACACTTTTTACAGCTCTGAGTAAAAGATGGTAGCCTTTAGGTCTTCACTAGGCATTCTAGGCATGCTCACAGTGTTAAGGATTAATCATGGAGCTTCCCATATGAAATAAAATATCTCCACCATGGATGTTAAGTAAATAAGGTTCTAAAACTTCCCCTAAGAACATTGGGCCCCATGCATCTTGTCATGTAATATATGAGCACTTGAACTAGTAGTTCAAAATGGCAAGCTATGGTGATGGAGCTCAAAGGGGGTTATTAGGCCAAATTTCCACTTCCTATACCTTTTCATAATTATAACACCTTTCTTAGTACATGTACCACCATAATTAATACTTTTATGACCTTATATATTCTTAAGGAAATTGATATGTCAAAATAGTGGAGTTATGGATTTAAGGGCTTAAGAAGGGTTTTAGTCCTTATAGGCTTGAATTGAACCTCAAGACCTTAGACCACTTATAGGTGTATTATTGACTTTAGGGTATTATTAGCACCATTTTATATCTAATTTAAGGATTTTAACTAATCTCAAAAATTCTTAAGCCCCTATCTCTATCCTTCTTCCCTCCTAGGTCTACCATGACCATCCTTGGCCTAGTCTAAGTACATGGTCTAGTTGATGATAGAGACTTGAGTGGTCTGTGTTTCCATTTTCCTCATTATTTTGAGAGTTAGATCCCTCATGCAGTGTGATCTTATATTTTGATAATACTTATTAAACTATTTCTTTTACTCAAATTTTACTTTTCTATTATAGAGGAAGGTAAAACTAAAAGAGGGGTAGAGGTTAGTAGAACCTGGATGTGGTGTGTGTTTTGTTATCTAGACTTTGGCTTGGGAAGATGACCTGTAATAAGAGAGAAATAGAAAAGTGTTGGTTAGCTAGGTAGGTTTTGTGTATTTCCTATAAATATAGATCCAAGAAGTATGAGATATCTAGGAGGCTACCAATCCACCTTTTGATACAAGTTAATGTTGAAAAGAAAGGTTGCATAACATAAAAGCATTAGATATAAAGAAACAAATACTTTACAAATAAATGATAGTTTTATAAAATAATAAAATTAAGGTAAATACTAAATGGTTAGAGAATGATTCAGGTAAGATTAGGTTATTATTTTTTGTCTCTAAGGTGACAGAGGGTTCAAAAAACAAGGTTTTGGTTAAGGTTGGTGGGTGTTTGGTACTTACTAGTTTTGGTTAGGTTGGGTTGACATAGTGACCATCGATGGTTGGGTAACTATTGGTAGTTTTATAGTCAACCTTCGATGGTCAGAGTAACTATCAATAGTTTTATAGTCAACCATCAGTGGTCAAGGTGGTCATCAATGGTTACTATTGACAGGTCTAGTTAAGGTAAAAGGTTGGCCTATGGGTAGATTGTAAATGGATTATAAGGTTGGTGGAGGTCTATTTAAGGATCAAAAGGGGTAAAAAGGTGGTGTTTAGGAGATATAAAATAATAAAACAAAGAAACTAATTATTGATCCTGATAAGAGATAGATACTTACCTTGATTGTGGAAGTTGGTTTAAGATGTTGGTGAATCCTAGAGGAATTCTGGTAGAGTAACAATGATTATGGTTATAAATAAATTTTGGTAGAGTGTTAGGTGTATATTATGCTAGTTGGTTCACTAGAAGGAAGACCTGTAAAAGAAAATCTTGATGAAGAAGCCTTGTCCAAAAAGATCATAAATCCCTTTCTTGGTCTTACTCTCCTCTTTTATAGGCAAAGAGAGATGGAGGTAGAAGGTTCCATCGGATGTTTGGTTGTTTTTTTAAATTATTAGTGACATGTTAGATTGTCATCCATATTAAATTTTGATGTGTTAGCTTGTACACAACTTGAGTTGTCTTTGTTTAAATGGGGAAGACCTGACCATCGATAGTCAGAGTGTTGATCATCGATAGTCAGAGTGACCATCGATAGTAAAAGGTTCAAGGGTGAAGGTTCAAGGTAAAAGGGTTAAGTTTGGTCAAGGTGGGTTAGAAGCTGAGGTTAGAAAAAGGGTGTTTTAACCTAGGTTTATATTTGAAAGGGTGAAAATGTTAGGTTGGACATCCAAGGGTATTTTGACATCTAGAACCATAGTGTGTATTTTTATAATGTCTACATTTTCCCCCTTTTTGTTATGTCATTTGTATCAACAAGTTGTAAAACAAAAATGAATTATGGGTCAAAGGTTTGGCTACCTTGAGTATGGAAGGATGTGATCCCCCTCAAAGTGAGAGTCAATGAGGTGAAATAGAATTAGGTTTAAGTTTGTTGAGTGGTTATATGGTTGGGAAGGTAGGTGATAAGGGTGGTAGGTGAGGTTGGGCATTAAGGTGAAAACATGTACAAAAAATGTGACTAATTTTGATATTCAAGATCATCCATAGACTAATTTTCCATAGTTTTTAAAAATAAGGTTGGTTTTATAAGGATGGGTGATGGGGTCACCAGGCCATAATAGTAGGCATAGCTAATTGGGTTATTCCTATCGAGTCTCCTTGATAAGGTCAATGTTTTTTTAGGTATACAATACAAGAAGTGATCCCAAGAAAACACAAATGGTCTAGTGTGTACTAGGTAGTGAAAATACAAATGTTTAACATGGCAAGATAATTGATGCACTCAAAAGGACCAAGGTAAGGTCATCATAAAATATGTGAATAGTTTGGGTCAAAAAAATGACCAACATTAAGGTGGACATGGTCGGATGGTTAGTTGGTTAGAGAGGGTGTTCTCCAATAGTTTATGGTTAGTTTTTAGAGAATAGGTGCTCTTTGAAGGTTGGTTTTATTTTTATGTAGAAGGTTAATCTCCAAAGGTCTATGGTTAAGGTAAGGGTAGGTTGGAGAAGGGTAATCTCTAAAGAATGGGTTTGGTTTGGTGGAAAAGGTGTTATATAAGGTTTGATGGTTAAGTGGAGAAGGTTCTCTCTATGGTTTGGTGGAGAGGATGCTCTCTAATGGGTCATGGTTAGGTTAAGGGTAGGTTCGAGAAGGGTAATCTCCAAAGTTTGGGTTAAGGTAAGGTGTTTTGAGAAGGGTAATCTCCAAAGGTTGGGTTTGGTGGAGAAGGTGACTCATAAATATATTCACTGATTGGTTTGTTTGATGGCTTGGTTTCAATAAATCACAAATGGGAAGACACCTCTATTAAGTGGTCATGAAAGTGTAAAGAGGAGGCTAAATGTTCTGATTAACAAAGACCATGATGGTAAGATGGGTGGGATTATAAACATAAACCCCTAACATGATTTTCTTTTATTGTTAGTTTGATGGTTTAAAAAAATATAGCTTGATCATATGGTGTCAAGTAAGATAAAAAATTCCTTAATTTATGGAGGACAAAAGGGGAGATGGATGATAGGTAGGGTAACCTTATTATGGGGATGATATGCCCCTTTTGTTGGTGACCTAAGAATTATAGTCATATAAAATGAAAAAATTGGCAACTTGAGCATGTATAATGACACCCAACCCATAAGTCCTTATTTATTTATCTCATTAACCTCATATGCTTATTTTCACTAATTCTCAGTCATCTGTAGCCTTTCAGACTTGATCCTAGCTAAGCCAAGACCCTATTTTCATGACCAATCCATCTCCCTAAGTCATTTTTATTGAGGATAATAGCACCCAACTAGGATAGGAGCATCGGTGCCATTTTTATTTTCTTTAGACACTATTGTCCAAGCTCATTTATGGCCCCAATGGTTAGTTTATTCTGGTTACCCATCCTACTCCTTATCAGCCTAATGTGAGAAAATTCAATCCATGACCAATAGATCCCTATAAAATCCCATTCAAAGATCATTTGGAAGGGGTTGGAAAATGTTATCAAGAAAGCAAGAATACAAGTGAAACCACTTAGGAAATATTCCCTATTCTCTACATACATCCATTCAATATAGTTCTAAGCACCTCTAAACCTCTGCACCAATCCCTAGTTATCTCAAACACACCTAGTTTAGCATTTTCTTACATTTTCATATCATAATTTCACTAAGCACTTTCAAAGGGAGAACTACATATGGCTTGATCCCTCATCAAAGTATTGGTATGTAGGAAACATGCCCACATAGAGGGTGTGAAGCATGTCTAGTGTATCTTACACACACTAACCCCTTTTCCCTATTTTCTAAAGTTTTGTTGAAGTAATTTAAAATCTTAGAAATGAATAAAATCAGCTATATAGGGAGAAGTAATGGTAATGAAGCTTCAAAAATTTAGAGATAGTGTCACATAGACCTATCAAACAAAACCTAGAAAGCTTAGACTCTTAGGAAAATATCATTGAATAAGGACTATAACACAAGTGCCACTCCTATCCACTTTTAGTTCTCTTGTCCAATTACAAAACAAAAGCCAAAATATTATTAGTGACAGTGTCCCAAGCTTTCATAGTGAATATCAGACCCTGTCTAAGTTAGATCAACATAGTTTAAGATAGTTCTTATTTTCACCCCTTTAATGCTATTTTTAGAAAAGCTCTAATTACAAATAAATTTAAAAAATTATTAGCTTATTTATTGCATAATACTTTTTTATTTATCAATCCGTAACATTTAAATAAATTAGGAATAAAACCCAATATTCCAAAATTTATTAAATCATTTGGTGAACTTGAGTTACTTCAAATTGTGCATAAAAACACAAAAACCCTTAGGGTAAATTCCTAGCTAATTTTTCACATTAATTTCTAAAAAAATTCTTCAATATTTAAAGAAAAAATTCATCCCAAATTTTAAAATTTAATAGAAAATTTTAAAATAATTTTATTTCAAACCCTAGATGCATACACTAGGTCCCAGTAATTTTCCAATATTAATCTAATAATTTTCTAATATTTTGCTTGCATATCTAAATCAGAAATTTGATTTCAAATTCTAAAAATCAATAGTAATTTCAAAAATAATTTTATTTTAAACCCTAGTTACATCAACTAGATCCTAGTAATTTTCCAATCATTTTCTAAACTTTTAATTGCATATTTCAATTAAAAATCCATTCAAAATTCAATAGTAATTTTAAAAAATCTCAAAACCCTAGTTATACATACTAGGTCCTATTCAATCTAGCATTTTCCAATACTTTTTAGAATTTTTAATTGCATATTTAAATCAAAAATTAACTTTCAATTTCAAAATTTCATAGTAATTTGTCAAAATCATCATCTTTGAAACCCTAGTTACATGTACTAGCTCCTTTTTGCTTCTTGAGTTATCACGTTACATTTTGGGAGCTCCATATCCTTTTTGTGTAATTTTCAATTCACTATTTTTATAACTTTACATTTCCTATATCCAATACTTTCCCTTTCTAGCACTTTTCCTATTAAAACTTATTGCAAAACATTCAAACACATAAATTGTTTTCCTACTTTAATAATGGCCCAATAGATTAGTTTTGATGAAACTGATAAAAGAGATCTTCAGGAACTTTTAACCAAACATCCCAATTTTCAATATGACATGCTTATGATTCTATAAGAGGAACAATAAAAATTGAATAATGGTCAATCTTCTCAAACTATAGAGCAACGAGTTACAAATAACAGTACAGGGGAAACTATGTCTCAACGACCCCCTATAGTAGCCCAACCCACCTCTATGCCACTAGCTATAACTAGTACAACCCTATCTCCTAATGTTGAAACCCTTATGTAAGAGATAAGATATTTGAAATCCAAGGGGATATATATTGAGCAAGGTGTCACTGGACCTATGCAAAATTTGGATTTTTTTGCTCTTTTGCATACACCATTGGCATGTCACATTGTTTCTATAGCCTTGCCACAAGGTTTTGTTCAACCCAAGCTTACTCGATATGATGATAGGGGTGATATAGAGACACATTTGAGATATATTCATGCAACATGCTTGGACTATGTACCAAATGATTGGTTACTTACCAATCTCTTTCCATGAAGCCTAAAGGTTTATGCTTTATAATGGCTCTCTAGTTTACCAAATCAGTCTATCAGTGCATTCAATCCTTTATCTAACATGTTCCTAGCTAATTTTAGCATTAACATTGGTGATAAGGCTTCATATGCTAAAGTTGCACAAAAGAAACAAAGGTTAAATGAGCATCTCACAAATTATGTTCTTAAATATAAGACTATCTTACCTAAGATGACTAGCCCCATGGCCGATCAAGAGTTACAAGATCTCTTCAAACATAGTCTTCTAATAGCTTTACATGAATCAATTATGTTCAAAATATTATCTTCCTTCACTGAATTATGTCACACACTAAAGAAAAAAGAAGTCAAGTTAATTTCAATGAGAAAGCTCAAGTACATAAGTATCTCAAACACAAAAAATAAGAGTAACAATAAAGTCACATACAAAGTAAATATTAATGATAAAAAGATTTAGATCAACCAATAATTAATGTGGCTTTAGATCCCCTTTAGTATGCGGTTTTATAACCACCTCCTCAGCATATATTTACCAATCTACCAATTTATACAACCAGAGTTTTATAATAGCTATTGGATTGTAACATCATATCTCTCCCTCCTATTTGGGAAGCTAACCCAACAAATCCTCTACCATGGGGATATGATCAACATGTAATTTATGAGTTTCATAGAGCATTAGGCCATATAAAAAAATATGCATTAGTTTTAGACATAAGATACATTATATAATATATGGCAATCATATTGATTTAGGAACTTCAATTGAGCCTCCTCAATCAAATAAACATAGGATAAAGTATTGAAAATATTTTTAGATCCTTTTCCACAACATTCCAAATAGGATATAGGGGACACATCAAGGTTTCACCATGCATATCATGCACATCCACCACCAGATACATACAAGTCACCTTCAGTTGAGACATATCCTTTGAGAAACATGATTGGTGTATACAATTCTAGATTTATAGCTAGACCTTCCATCTCCTTATCAGAGTAGGAGATCATCGAGGATGATTTAGATTATCATGCACTCTTTATCAAAGCTTACATTCATAATCATCCTATTCATAGTGTTCTTATCAACAATGGATCCAATGTAAACATGTGCACTATGACATTATTGTAACATTTGGGATATTTAGAGTAGGATATTACCTTGATAAACATAGTTATTAGTGGATTAAATGGGCACATATAGAGTTCATTGGGTGATATTATACTTCCTTTATAGTTTGGTCCAACACACATGGATACACCATTCACTATTATTCCCAATGTAGGATTTTTTGACATGTTACTTGGTTGACCATGGATTCAAAAACTTTGAGTAGTACCTTCTACAATTAATAGATGCATGAAATTCATTCATGCTAATAAATTTGTTATATTTGGTGGAGTTCCATATGATTTACCACTCCCCACTTCAGTGACATCTTCTATAATATAATCACTAGTTTCAGTTCAAATTCTAGTTCTAGTTTCTCCACTAGTTATAGTTCCTCCTCTAATATAGATTTAGACATAATTGAGGCATCCATCACCAGCATAAAGGGTTCATACAACTCCAAAAATTTAGGATTATAGATAGAGTTTAGCTACAATATTCACACCTAGGGTAGTCTCACTAAGATCTCATGCATCTACACATAGAGCATATGTTTAGAGAGATTATCCTACTACCAGATGATTCCCTAAGAGCCCTACAGTTATATCTACTTCTTAGAGTTATAGGGTGACACCATAGTTATTTTATACTTTAGATATTTTAGATCATTTACAGCATATACATCTTTTAGAGCCACAATTTCAACATTTTCATTGTGCTTCATGATTATGCATGATGCCTCTCCTTAATACAAGACACCATGATAGGGATTATCCCATGAGACTCATCAATTAGTATCATCATTTCTCTACTTACCTATACATAGTTTATTATGCTTGATTTTAAATTTCTCAAAAAATTCAAAAATGCAAAAACAATAAAAAATTTCAAAGTATAAAAATAATTCAATAATTAAAAAACACAAACAATTTGATTATATGCATCATCAATGCTTTACATTACTACTACTATGCTAGACTTGCATTTAATTTTTATTATTATTTTTTGTTGAATTATCTACATTACCATGCTTCACTTGATCTTTCTTTGAGTGTGTGAAGTTACATCTAGCTCTTTGATTCCTTCACTCTACCCATTGAGGGGGCATCCTACTTCTACATTTGAGACACACATCGATATACATACCCATTGGGACATCCTCTACATGACTACACCATACATGTTATGTCATTCCTACACCACACACTCTAGTTATCATGTTGATGTACATTATTCACTAGTTTACACAAATTACTCTATTGACACTCACTAGTATTTATCACTTGTGTATTTCTTTAAATATACTTAGTCTTGTACTAATATGTCTTTCATACATTCACTTCTTGATTTGATTAGTTAGATGCATTTAGAATTCCAATTTATTACATGCTTTATTTTCTTATTTAGCATTAGCTTGATGTGATTGCATTTCTTAGTTCCTATTTTTCTCTTGTATGTGCCTTAGGACATTTTCTAATGTTCTTTGCTTCTATTTATGTATGTGTTTTAAGACATTTTCTAATGTCCTTTGTCTATACACCTCTATGTGATTGCTTTAAGACATTTTCCAATGCTCTTTATCTACACTCCTTTATGTCCCTTATTTTTTTGGCCCCTTGGTCACTCTTGTACACTTTTAGATTCTTGTTTTATGTGTTTTTTCTTGATTTCTTTTGATTATATACAATGCCATGATCCATATCATGCATTATTTATGTTTTCTTGAATGCCATAATCGACATCATGCTTCATACCTCTACCTAAAAACTAACCAAACTTTAAATTCTAGTTTAGTATATTACACATGTTATTAAATTGTTATATCTATCTAGGCATGCCTTTGTTGATCTAACAATCTCTCACTACAACCCATGTTATATCTTGAGATATCTTGTCGATTATCACTGCTATATCATGTGTCCATGCAACATAACACACTTTCAGGGATCTTTCTTCTAAGGTAGTCATTATAAGGTCTCCATTCCTACCCTCAAAAGAGGTGGAAATAAAAAAGGGTTTTATCATAGATATTAGAGATCTTATCAACCAAAATATCCAATTTTAGAACACTCAAAATAATAACTAGACATCAAACCAATCATAATAGACCAAGTAGATAATCAAGAATATAGAATAGTCATTAGATTTGGCCTAGGATAATAGAAATGAGACTAGAATATAGTTTTAATGGTGTTACTATCCATTTCCATCAATTCTATCCATATATAAAAATACTATAATCTATAGAAGTAGGAAGAAAAGTTATAGGTTTGCATAGCTAGACCAGTTTAGAATCAATAGTTTTAATACACATTTTTATTAGAGAATATAGATATAGGGGGCATCATGTGAAACATGATGGTTCTCACTTCTATTTTTAGATATTATAGTTGGTATAACTTCTAGATCATAGTCCATGTTCCAAACATTAGTGATTGGGGGCAATGTGCATGGCATATATGTTTCTTTTCTTTCCTAGTTTAACATTGTCTAGACATTCTTAGTAGTTGCTTGCCTTACTCCATCTATAGGTGGTTGACATGATTTTGGTTTATCTTTCATACAATCCTAACTTCTAAGTTCTTAATTTCTTGAGTGGCTTCCACATAATCTAGATTATTAGTTTTGGAGTAGCTTTCATATAAGCCTAATCTACATCTTTCTGAATGGCCAATAGTGGCCTAGTTTCCATCATACATTCATCTATCCATGATAACATTTTTAGATCATATTAAATTTATGGTATTCAAGATCCATTTCATATGACACAAAATCCATACTGGTATCATTTTACAACTTCACTTCATGGGGAAATTATGGAGCCAAAGGTCTAGCTAGACTTTGTATTCTTGAGCCACTTATTTAGAGGGATTGGACACATAGTCCAAACATCAATCAACAAATGCATGCTCACCTAGATTCACTTAGTAGGTGATAATGGAGCTAAAGGGATAGTATTTATATTCTTGAGCCACTTTCCAAGGAATTGAGATCTCAACTTCATTCGTAATATAACTTTTGGTACAACATCATCCAACACATCCAACATTACTCAGCCTTACTCAACATCATAATAGGTTTTGCATTAGTTCACATACTTGGTGAGGTGTATTCAGTCCTTTCTCTTCCTCTCACTCGCTCTCTTACCCAAATTTTTATGTTCATGAATAATATTTCATATAATAAGAACTGATCTACTCTTTGGTTTCCTTTTGTAGATTCACACTTGTATAACATACTCTCTATACACTATCTAGCATTACTCAACTTGTATAACATACTCTCTATACACTATCTAGCATTACTCAACATCAAAAAACTTCATGGGCTTTACCTTTGTAGGTAAGTTTAGGTACACTTTTTATTTTCTTTTATCCTATTATTTCACTTTTTCACATCACTATAATAAAGGGGGGTAAATATAGTCATATAAAATGCAAAAAATGGAAACTCGAGCATGGCTAATGACACCCAATCCATAGGTCCCTCTTGCTTACTCTAATGACCCTCATAGGCTTTTTTTCATTGATTCTCAGTCATCCATATCCTTTTAGACCTAATCCTAGCTGAGCCAAGACCCTATTTTTATGACTTATCCATCCCCCCGGGACAATACCACCCAATAAGGATAGAAGCATCAGTGCCACTATTGTCCAAGCTCATTTCTAGCCCCAATGGTCAACTTTTTTTGGGTTCCCATCCTTCTCCTTATCATCCTAACATGATCAAATTCAATCCATGACCAAATATCCCTATAAAATCCCATTCAAAGATCATTTATAAGGGGTTGGAAAATATTATCAAGCAAACAAGAGTACAAGTGAAACCACTCAAGAAATCTTCCCTATTTTCTATATACAACCATCCAATACAGTTATAAGAACATCTAAATCTCCACACCAGTCTCTAGTCATCTCAAACACACACAATTTAGAATTTAATTTCATTCTCATATCACAATTGCATCAAGCACTTTCAAAGGGAGAACTACATATGGAGCGATCCCTCTTTGGATTATTGGTATGTAGATAACGTGCCAACACATAGGGTGTGAAGCACATCTAATGTATCTTACACACACTAACCACTTTTACCTATCTACCAAAGTTTTGTTCAAGTAAATTTAAGGATTATAAATGAATAAAAATATCTATATAAGGAGCATTTCTAATAACAAATATTTGTAAATTTAAAGACAGTATCAAACATACTTGCCAAATAAAACCCAAAAATCTTAGACTCTTAATACAATAGTGCCAGACAAGGACTATCTTGTTGGTGCCACTCTTGTCCACTTTTGGTGCTCCTATCCAATTAAAAAATGAAATATAAAATCTTATTAGTGATAGTGTCTAAGGCCTACACAATGTATATCAGACCCTGTCTTAGTTGGATCAACACAATTTAAGTTAAGTCTTATTTTCCCCCATTTATTGCTATTTTTAAAAAATATCTATTTATAAATAAATTGCATAAATTAGTATCTTATTTATTTCATATTATTTACTAATCTATCAATCCAAACCCTTTAAATAACTTATAAATAGAACCCTAATATTCTCAAAATTGTTAAATCAATAACCATGATAGATAAGTCCATATCGTACGCTAGGTATAGACTGATCAATGTAGGAAGTCTACTAATGCTATTTATGAAAGTTGATTACAGCGTTCTTAGGATTAATTTTTCTAATTTAGATATAGGGTATTTTTATTTTTTGGTTTTAAATTTTGTGCGAAGCTAATCGATGTAGGAAGCTTTAAATGATTGTTTTTGATAAATTTGGCTTAGTCATCCTTCAAGGGAGTGGTATAAGTTTAAATTTGTTCATGTTTGATAGTTATCCTTCAAGGAGTATTATACCTTAAGTTTAATCAATTGAGATTTTTTTGAGGTAGATGTCATTCAAGGGAGCAATATGCATACTAGAGGTATTGACCCAAGTGATATTTTGGTATCCCAAATTGTTTATATGTTAGTTTAGACATGGACTATCTATATAAGCCTAAGGTTTTCATTTATTGAGGAAAATCCATAACACAAGGAGGTTGATGATGGGTAAAAGAGGTGGTTTAAGAAATAATAACCATGGGAATCCATCTAATTAGGGATAAAAAGTATCCATGAGGATCATGTCATGGGTATAGCCATGGTATCCATGCTTAAGATTAGAGTAAGTCTATGATAGATAATCACATGATCTTATTTTTAATTAGTTGTCCTTAAATATAAGGAGATTAAGGTGATTTAAAATAAGATATGAGCTTAAGTTAGACACAAGATGACTAGGAACTTGGTTTATCCAAAGGGTAATTACACAAATGCAAATACATTTGACGAGGTTGAGGTTCTAATAAACCTAAGATCCATGCTTGTATAAATGGTTGATGTTAATCAAGAGAGTATATGTCCTCCAATTAATTTTTGATAACTGATTAGACATGAAAAATATTTAGGTTGACAAAAAGGGTGAGGTTGTTTAGGTAATAGTTTGGTGGAGAAGGGTAATCTCCAATGGTTGGGGGAGAAGGTGACTCCCACATGGTTGGTGATCATAAAAAATTAGAAAAAGCTGGCCCAAAATGACTAAGTTTAAAGTCATTTAGTTATTTGGTTGATTGAGAATGGTAATCTCTAATGGTTTCATATTTAAGGTAAGGTGGTGGGTGAGTTCTCAAGTATCCAAGGTAGGATGTGATCCTAAAAAAGCACAAATGGTTGGTAAAGTGGAGAAGGGTAATCTCTAATGGTTTCATGTTTAATGTATAGTGGTTAGTGGGTGAGTTCTTAGGTACCCAAGGTAAGATGTGATCTTGAGAAAGAATAAATGGTTGGTAAAGTGGAGAAGGGTAATCTCCAATGGTTAGGTATGTTGGTGGAGAAGGTAACTCCACTAGGTAGGGGGAGAAGGTGGTTCTCTAATAAGTTTGGTTAGGTGAAGGAGAAAGGTAATCCCTAATAGTTTAGGGTTAGTTGGTTGATAGGTTGAGGAAAAAATGCCAAGGGTTAGTTTTTTAATTGTTAAGGTATAGTCAGTGGTAGATAAATGGTCAAAAACCTTATCGAGGGAAAGTTACCCTAATTTTCTCTTTCTATGGATGGTCAAAGATGGGAAAATGATCCCAAGGTGAGGTATTGGCTAAAAAGAGGGTTTAAGAGGGGTTAATATGACTTCATCCACCTCCAAAAATGGGTTGTTAGTCATTTGTTATTAGGTGTTAGTGGTTAGTGGTTCATTGGTTTAAGTTATAGGTGGTGGTTGGGGTGGAATTTCATCTAATGCACCAAGGTTAGGAAAATGTTGTTAGGCTTGATTTTGGTAGGTTAGGGTAGGTTTGAAAACATTATCCCAAAATGAATGTAGGTTAGACAAGAGTGTTTTATTTTCCTAAGAAGGGAGTTTGGGTGAGGTAAGGATAGGATGGAAAGGTTTGTTTTATTTGATGGGTTGGTTTTGGTTTGGATTGATAGTTAGTAAGGTTGAGTTAATGGTGGGTAAGGTTCAATTAATGATAGGTAAATTTAGGTTAATGATAGGTGAGGTAAGGTTAATGGTTTTTAAGGTTGGGTTGATGGTTGGTAAGGTAGGGTTGATGGTGGGTTCCAAAAAATTGGTAAGGGGAAGAGGTTGGTAGATTGGTTCTACATGGGTGAGTAGAAAAGGTTGGTTGGTTGGTTCTACATGGGTTAGTGGAAGAGGTTGATAGATTGGTTCCACATGGGAAGTAGAAGAGGTTGGTTGGTTGGTTCCACATGGATGAGTGTAAAGGTTTATTGTTTGGTTCTACATGGGTGATTGGAAGAGGTTAGTAGGTTGGTTCCACGTGGGTAAGTGGAAGAGGTTGGTTGGTTGGTTCAACATGGGTAAGTGAAAGAGGTTGATTTCTTGGTTCTACATGGGTAAGTGGAAGAGGTTTTTAGGTTTCCTTGATTATGATTTTGAAGTAAAATTAAGAATGTTCCACTTGATTAATAAGTGGTTTGATTAAGGGTTGGATTATGGTTTCCTTAGTTATAGCTTGACTTATAACCAAATCTAAGGGATGGACCTCATTATGTTGAGGGATTTAATTGTTGGTGTGCACAATAATGGGTGAAAAAATAGGTTCAATTATTGATTGCTATTGATTTTTTGAGATAATCGATTAGTTTGATGAGGTTACTTGGTTTGATAGGTTTGATTGAGTTGATAGGTTGGGTGGGTTTGATTTCTTTGGTACGGTTGATAAGGTGGGTTAGTTTGATAGGGTAGATAAGGTTGATAAGTTGGTTTGATAGTTATCAGTTGGATGGCAAAGAGGATAGACCAGATATTAGTGTTGAAATAAATATGGATTATGCAAATTGGGCTGGGGTAGTAGATATTATGGTTGGGGTAAGTGACCTAATGATTGATGAGGTTGGATAGGTTGAAGTTGAGGTTAGTTATGATAATTATTAAGTTGGTGTTGATGGGTTGTTGGTTAGGTATGATGATAGTTAAATGGTCATTGATAGGTTGTTGGTTGGTTGTAGTTGAGATTTGATTAGTTCTAGGTGAGGTTTGATTGGTCATGAGTATTGGAAATATATGACTCTACTTTGATTATCTAGTCTATTAACATTGTAACCAGCTTAGGTGGTAGTTGACAATTTGTTGGTTGGTTGTAGTTGAGATTTGATAGGTGATAGGTATGGCGTGACTGATTGTGGGTGAGGCTGGGCTAGTTGTTGATGTGGTTAGGTAGGTTTTGGGTAAGGTTAAGAGCATATGTGACTCATGATGCAAGGTATTACTCTAAGGAATGAAAATTATTCTCCAAGATCCTATCAAAATTAGGATCTCTAGGAGATAATATAGGTTGGTTCTCCATTGGACAAGGAAATAGAGGAAAGATGGTGGAAGGTAGGTTTTTCACAACTCAAAGAGGGGACAAGAAAAAGTTAAAGGAAACAAAACACACACTAAATCACATTAAGTCCTAAGGTTCTTTTAGTATCTCTTATGGCTTATGCCTTAAATTAGAAAGAATGTATGAAGACTTGGTTTATAGAGTGGGCACTAGAAAAAAAGTCTATGGTTGGTTTTAGGTTAGTTAAGGCTCCCAAAATATATATTGAAAGTTAGTATCTGGCTTGATATTAGGGCCTACCCCCTCAATTCACACACCACAGTGATAAGGGTGTCAAGTGCTTAGCCAATATATTTTGATTTCCATAGTTTAGACTCAACTAGTGAGTTGAGTCTTGGTTTCTATTCTTAGTAGTGAAGTCCAAGTAAGATAGACAAAGGGTGAAGATTTATCTCTAGGTGATGAAATCCTAGTTGAGCCTTATGTCAAGTGTTAAGATGTGTTAATTGATAAGTAGTTTGGTATGGTGTGTGATAAAGAGGTGAAGCTATGATTGATTACTTTTCTTTTAATTTAACTAAATGATCTAAACATGCAATCAATCAATATATGTAGTTAATTTTATACCCAAAATAAATTTTCAATTTCATTATATGAGCATAAAATAGAGAATAAAATGGGACTAGATGTAACTATTTCCCACAAAGCATACCAGAATCTTTTACTCAAATTTTGATTTTCTATTATAGAGTAAGGTAAAATTAAAAGAGGGGTAGAGGTTAGTGGAACTTAGATTTGGTGTGCGCTCCATGATCTAGATAGTTATAGATACTCTTATTTGGATTAAGAAGATGACCTTTAATAAGAGATAACTAGAAAAGGGTTGGTTAGTTAGGTAGGTTGGATGAATTTCCTAGAAAGCTAGATCTAAGAAGTGTGAGATATGTAGGAGGATGTTAATCCACCTTTTGATTTAAGTTAATGTTGAAAAGAAAGGGTGCATAACATAAAAGTACTAAATATAAAGAAATAAATAATTTACAAATGAATGCTAGTGTTCTAGAAAAATAACATTAAGGTAAATTATAAATGGTCAAAGAATGGTTAAAGTGGGATTAGGTTGTTTTTTCTAGTCTATGAGGTGATAAAGGGTTCAAAAAATAAGGCTTTGGTTAAGGTTGGTGGGTATTTGGTGCTTGCCAGTTTTGGTTAGGTTGGGTCCACAAAATGATCATCAATGGTTAAGGTGATCATAAATAGCTGGGTAACTATAAAAAATTTGAGAGTCAACCATCATCAATCAAAGTTACCATCAACAATTTTATAGTTGACCATCAGTGGTTAGGGTGACCGTCAATGATTAAAATTGACAAGTCTGGTTAAGGTAAAAGGTTGGACTGTAGGTAAATTTTATATGGATTGGTAGGTTGGTGGAGGTATTATTAAGGATTGGAAGGGGTCATATGGTGGTGTTCAAGATCTAGAAAAGAATAAAACAAAGAATCTAATTGTTGATCCTGATAAGAGATAGATACTTAGCTTGATTGTTGAAGTTGGTTGAAGATGTTGGTGAAGCTTGGATGAATTTTGGTAGAGTAATGGTGTTTGTGGTTGCAAAGGAATTTTGATAAAGTGTTAGGTCTTTGCTATGTTGGATAGTTATCTAAAAGGAAGACCTATAAAATTAAATATTAATGAAGAAAACTTGTCCTAAAATATCATATATCCCTTCTTGGTCCCATTCTCCTTATTTTATAGGCAAAGAGAGATGGAGGTAGAAGGCTACACTAGAGGTTTGGTTGATGATTTCAATGCTTAGTGATTCATTATCTTACCATCCATATAAAATTTTGACATGTTAGCTTGTACATATCTTGAATTACATTTATTTATATGGGGAAGACCTAACCATCAGTAGTCAGGGTGATAAACATTGGTGGTCAAAGTGTCGACCATTGGTAGTCTGAGAGGCCTTCAATGGTTAGAGTGTCAACCATCAATGGTCAGAGTGACTATTAGTGATCAATGGTTGAATTTTGAATGTTCAAAGGGTGAAGGGTAAGTTAAAAGTTTAAATTTAGTCAAGGTGGGTTAGAAGGTGAGGTTGGGCAAAGGGTGTTTTGACTTGGATTTGTGGTCGAAAGGGTGAAAATGGTAGGTTAGGCATCTAGGGGTATTTTGACATATAGAACAATAGTGTGTAGTTTTATAGTGTCTACTCTAGTGTCTCTCTCATGATATACCATCAAAACCCACTCTATAGCCATACACAAAGGTTTGTGTGTCATGAATGCTCAGTTAAGCCTAGGTAACTCTCTCAAACTTAAATTTGATTTTAAAGGTTCTGAGGACTTTACATATGCCATACACCACCACAAGTTCACTCTCACATAATTTTTTGCCTTCATCATTATGGCTATCTAGGTACTCCAACTGACTAGGAAGACATATGTGTATTGAGCCAACTATGTATGAAGAGTTAATGAGTCCTAAGTTGATTTTTTTAGTCATTTATATCATATTATTTTTTATTTAAAAAACATAATTTATATACCCTATTCCTTTTTTTGAGCTCTCACCACAATGTAAATTTGTCATTTTACTCCCAAGGTTGGAAATGACCTACATATAGTCCTATAGGTGGTGATTGGGGGCAAACTCTTTAAATTTTGGGCTTGAACTTGACCTAAATAAATTTTTTCATTATCCTATTGAATGTGTCTAAACTTGGCTGACCTTCTTCTCTTACATTTACATTAGACTTTTATGGCATTATGCAGACTTTTGGTCTCACTCTCACCCCTAGGACTATACATGAAGACTTAAACATGTAGGTGTATCACACATTCCTTTTGAAGTTCTAAGTATAAAATCCATAGCCTATTATGAGGTAAAAATAGATTGATTAGGTCATTACATAATATATATATATATATATATATATATATATATATATATTGTATATATATATATATACATATATTGGGATACCTCATGTGGACTATTACTTCCCCATTCAAGTCCATATATTAAGACCCTAAACATCCCTATCTAGATACGAAAAAAGTAATACATTTGGATATAATGAATCAGACATATTTAGGGAGAAATTAAAACCTGGGAGTCCATAAAAACCTTAAACCATGTTAAAAGGATTATGAATGCATTTGTAGCTAGTTCATGGGTTTTAGTTCCTAAGGGACATAAGGAGACTTATTTCTTCTAAGAGGGGATCTTCCACATTCCTACATCACTCTATCCACCTAAAGAGGACATTATTTATATACTTTTATCCTAAATATTGATTGTCATAAGGACAAGTTAAATCATGCTTGAATCTTGGTTCCTGATTTCCCATAATAAGCATTGAGGAGCTTAAAGGGGATTTATTCTCTCTAAATGGTGACTAGGTGAGGTATGTGAGGAATATAGAGGAAGTAATGAAAAATTCAACTATCATCCTTATGATCTACCCCTTCATGAAAACATATAAACCTTACACATAATTGTAACCTACCTATAAAGGAGACTGTGTGTTGTTCTAACCCTACAAGTTCCATGAGAACACGCTCAAAGAGGTCCAAAATAATCAAAAAACATTTAGATATATTTTTCCATCCTCAAGTTATCACAACGAGTTCAATGTTTTTATAAATATACCTATAACTAAGACTATAGGGTTTGTAAAGGGATTAAGACCACATAGGGCTCTTAATGATCATTCATAAAGCTTAGGGCCTTCATCTACAAACTAATGCCATTGATTACAAGCCCACTAGGGACCCTACCATTGGCTAAAATCTTGGGATTTGACTCCCCTTATATAGACCATACCATCAAACTCACATTGGCTTTAAATATATTTCCAAGAGATTGATAAAGGTTACACTAAATATTTTGCATATATCTACACATTTGAGACATGAATCCTTCTCTAAGGTGTCTTCTAGGGATCCCCATAAAATTTTTAACCTTTGCTAACTCTGGTATATCCATACAAATTTGTACATTTCCTGGAAACACTTGTAAAACATTAATCTTCTAATTTTTCTTAGGTTTTGAGAACTTGAAATATCATTGGAGGACAAGAGGAGGAAAATGAAGAGTCAAATATGTTTTCAAAATAGAGAGTATGGATGGAGGTAAGCTAAAGGGTCATTTTTCACATGTGTGAGCCCCTTTATGGTGGGTGAAAGGCGTTTAACTTCAAAAAAGGATTATTTTTGCATATAAAATTGCCTTTAAATGATGCTATGATTTAAATAAGACCCTTTAAGGGAAATTTAAACCTTTATAATGACTCAATGATGTCTTAAGGGTCATAAAAATACAATGTACATGGTTTAGACACCCTTAGAAGGCAAAATATTCATAATTTTAAATGAAACATCAATTAACGAAAATACCTTAACATCTACTAAATAACCTTAAACTATGATAAGTACTTAAATAAGGTTGATCATCCTTACTAAAATTATCCCCTAATCTCATAAATTATGCCACCATTTATGCAAGTTCTTGGCATGCTCAAATGAGCATATGATTGGTTATGGATTGTAGTGTATTGGATCACTTTCCATGAGTATATTTATATCACAAAGACCACCTTAAGTCTTTTTATAGAATATTAGCAAAAAATTATGTCTTGACACAACTTTAAATAATGTGATATGGGGACCACCTTGACACTTTATTACATAACTCATTTCTTAAACATGTTGCTTTAATTCTTAAGGATAATTGACCCTCTCTTAGGTTGACAAGACATTTCAAAGAATTGTGAAGGTGACTAATGACACTATCAAGTGTTTTAGAGAATATTTTGACAATTTATAAGCCCAAGGGAATAAATATGTCAACATCACTAATGACTCCTAGGTTTTGACCTACCTTTTGGTCAAGAGAACCCATAATCTCTTACAAAATATCCATGATTTAGCTAAGAGACCTCTCTGACTGGGATGACACTTAGGCCTAACATATTAAAAATTTTAAGGACTACAATAACCTCATAATACATGCAAAAAGACACAAAGTATCACAATACCCAAGAAACTAAGATAATAATAAGACAAAAAACCAAGAAACTAACAAAGCACTTATGCTAAAATACTTGGAAGAAAGGAGACCTAAACTAATATGTACAAGGATAGTATATGCCTCTAAATAATAGTACTTAATGAATACCCCATATAAGAGGATAGTGCTTTCTTCACCATTTAACATTTATAACTATAATGTATTGTGCTCTTTATAGCTGGTGATAGTGTAAGGTCCACTCTATAGGCTATTAAACATCGAATGCTTACCTATTTTATCTTGGTCTTCATCTCACTTAAGCAAAATATCACCTTGTTATAATGTCTTTGAAATATATATCTTTTAAAATTACCTCTTGATTTGGTCTTTATGGGACCACATGACATTCATAAAAACATCTTTTATCTCTTCTAGAATACTCAACTCATCCATCCTTACTTCCATGGCATCATTTTCCATTATCTCAAGTTGATGTGTGAGTTACAAGGATGGTAGTTAAAGTTATATGGGTAACTTTTCCTCTTTTCCATATATAATAAGGTATGGAGAATGACTATTATCTATGTTGGGAGTGATCTTATCTACCCACAATGTTATCCTCAGTTTGGTATGCAACTCCCTCTAATTATCTTCCATAGTTCTCTTTATGATTATGATTACAATATTTTTGGTGGAATCTTAATGTCCATTGCCATATGGATAGTATTTTGAGGAATTTTTGAGGTATATTCCATAATTAAGATCCCATTCACTCACCCTTGCATAATTGAAATATAGTGCACTATCTGATATGATGGTGGAGGGGACCCCAAATTTGATTACTAGGCTATCATAGAAATCCAAAACTAATTTTTCATTTGCCTCCTTAAGGGATACTTATTCCACCATCTAGTTAAGTATTCTATATAAGTCAATACCCACTTTTGTCCTAAACTATATGGAGGATATATCATGCCCACAAAATCTATGCCCCAATACATGAGAGGTTACTCTACTTGGATGGGTTTGAGAGGCAAGGTATCTAATCTTAATTTGTTAGTGAATATGACACACTTTTGGAATTTACTAACCCCAAGCATGGGAGTCCTTGGACAAGCTTATCCAAAATCATTTTGTTACCATTATCCTAGATTTTGTAGTCCTATATGTAAAGTGTCCTCCTACATGCCCATCATGAAACTGATCTAGAATTTTATCAACATGGTTAGTCTAAACACACCTCAATATCATGCCATCAAGATAATTTTTAAATATAACACCATTAACAAAGACATAAGGAATTGATTTCAGCCTATAATACCTTCTTATTATCCTATCTAGGCCTATAGGACATTCTCATGTTTTAAGGAATCTTAGCATATCTTGAGTTTAACTAGAAGAGGGTGTAGGTGAAACTACTTGGTGATCATTGTGCATTGATAAACCACTTTTTATCTTATTTAACATCTAACACCAAGTTCTAACATAGTCCTCTACCCCTTACTAGCTTGGTGACCTTAACTTCTATGTCATATTCCATGCATCTAGTCACCCAAACTACTCTTTTTTCACTCAAATCCTAGTTAAGAAGGAAGTCCTTAATGCTATGGTGATACCATGACATATATATATATATATATATATATATATATATATATATATATATTTTATATTCCATGTGTCTTAATTTATTAAAGCCTCTCATGATTGCAAGCACATGCTTTTCCACATAGGTATACCTCTCTTCATATCACTCCAATGCTTAACTAAATAAAGTTATGGACTACTTTATTGCATTAGCATGGTAGAAATGGTGGAACTGGTTGAAAAGGTATACAAAAATAAATATCTTAAGAAATTAGGGTTGAGGATAGTGGGTGCCTAGGAAATGGCCTATTTAGTGGCTTTAAAACTTATCTTTCCTTATCTAGTCCATTTTAAGTCCTTATGATTTTTGAGCATAAAATTTATAGGTCTTACCAACTCAATAAACTCAAGAATAAATCTTCAATGAAATTAATCTTGCTTATAAAAATCTATAGTCCCTTCTTGTGCTTGGGAAATCATAGATTGAGAATTGCACTTATCCTCTCTAGGTCTATGGAAAGTCCTTCTTTAGACACAATTTGGCCTAAAAGTATGCCTTCATGGACTGAAAAAATGCATTTTTTGGGATTTAAAGAGATCCATACTACTTGCACCTATAAAATATCACCATTATGTGAGTCAATTGGTATTTGACATCCTTTAAAGAGACTATGACATTATCAAGGTATATAATCACCATTTCATTAATGATTCCTTAGAAAGATACATCTATTTCCCTTTGGAATGTGGCCCATGCATTGGACAACACAAAGGGCATCTTATTGTAAGCATAAGTTCCCTACTTAGTTTTAAAGTTATTATTTTGTTTGTCCTCATCCTTTACCAACACTTGATTATACCTTGATTATCCATCAAGGAAGGAGAAACATTATGAACTTACAACCTTTTGGATAATCTAATCCATGGATGGAAAGGGGTAGTGTTCTCTCAATGCCACCTCTAAAATATACACATAACCTTATCTCCCCATTATTATTCCTTATAGGCATATGGTTATCCACCCATGAATAGTGTTTGATGGAGAAGATGATGTTAGACTCAATGATTTTATTCAACTCTGTCTTCATAAGGAGTTCAATCTTGGGGTTGACTAGTGTTTGATTTTGCCTCATTGGTTTAACACTTACCTCCAATTCCATAGTATGTTTCTCCAAACTAGGGTTAAACACTTCAAATCATTGTATTCCCAAGAAAATATGTTTATAAATTACTTACACAACTCTATAAAGGCTTCCCTTGTGTTTAATTTGCCTAGTTTAAAAACCATGTCCTTAAAGATGGTGACCTTCTCATAGTGTTCTTTCCTGGTTGACATACTAATTTTATCTCTCCTCAGCTAATCATCCTCATTTAATATGCTTTCAAGAGTTAATAATCCTTTGGGAGGTTTATTATCCTTGACTAAACAATATGGTCACCATACTATTATTGAAATCTACCATGGTTATTTGAGCATAATTTTGCCTTTTACTATAAGAAAAATGCTATTTGTCTATCACTATCAAAGACCTACCATCTAAATTTATTATAAATCACTAAGGGTCTACAAACTACCTTGATTTTTTTTTGGTCCTTCATGTTATTAACTTCACTTGGGATGTCATACTATGATCCTCTAGCTTCCAGTTTGTCTATATGTTGATTGGATTCTCTTTAGACTGATCAGATGGCAAAGTCCTCAAAATATTTAAAGAGGTTATAAAACCTATACTTACATGATTTTAAGAATTTATTTTTGATTTAAATCTACCCTCTTACCTAATGTACTATTGATTCACTATCCCCATGTATTGTAGTAGCTTGATGCCTCTTCTCCTTGCCCATTTCAACCCATGAATGAGGAACTTATATTATTATGTTTTACATGTGCATCTAAATTTGAATATTATGGTATAAAATATCTTTGTTTATAATGAGAGACAAGCATGCCATTTTCTCCACTTCCATTCTTTCACCTAGAACCATAAAAAATAGACTCCATAATCCACCATAATCTTGGATTGGATTAATAAGGCTTGGTATGGTTGCCTCCTCTTCATGCATATAGTATATCCCCAATCTTAATTATTTAATGATATTATATGGATCATAACCATGGTTATCTGCCCCCCACTCATCAATAAGTAGGTCTGAATGCCCTTAAGTGGATCAACTATCTCTTGATCATTAGGGTTTTCATCTTCATCAATGATACTATAATTGACATTAGATAAATTATGCATGTAGGGATGTAAATAGAATCTAGAGATAGGCTTAGACTTGATGGCAACCCTGGTTCATACCTAGTTTTAAATACCATATAATACCAATTAAAAGATAGATGGCCTCCTATCTTAGTAGTGAAATATATAGAAAAACATAAGGTAAAATAAGGGGGGAGGTCAACCACTACAATAGCTTTGGATATGGCAAAAATGGGAAAATTAGATTAGATAAGTTTTATATATTTGATCACACCAATAGTCTTAATAGGAAACCCATCTAATTGTAAGACTCACTTAGAATGAGGCTCATACCTTAACCCCAACTTGTATATTATATATTTAGGCATGGCATATGTACTATCCCCATTATCTATCATAAAATTAATTACTAAGGAGTATACTATTATGAAAAAAAGATATTAAAGAGGGGGTTTATTTACCTTAGATGGTTGGGGTTCATTAGGCTAACTAGTGTTGGTTAGGATTGCACTTACTTTTTTTGCCTATTTGTCCAAAATGTGAAGTTTAGACAACTCTTATTGGAAGAGATATTTTTACCTTGGACTAAGAAATGTGTTCCACATTGGTATGGTGACATGATCCTTTATAATTTATTATAAAATTCTGATGTGAGGGATAAAAATCTTTTATTATAACTTAGGAGCAATATTACTACTCAAAGATTTAGTGAATTGAGGTATGAATAGACCCTTGTTATTTTGTCCCTTATCATTCTAAAACTTTTGAGTTGGTAGAGTTTTAGGGTCTTTGTAATTAGTCTCCTTAGGTGGTTGACATGATGAAGGAGTTTCCATCTCATCCTCTTAGTCATCACTTGCTTCCCTTCTTCCATTGTATTGGTTACAATAGGATTGTCCACCTTAGTTGTTCCTCCAAGATGATTGACTACACATTGTCCAAAAGAATTTTATCCTTATTAAAAATTAGAAAAGGTAGTATCTGATTGTGCTTGACCCACACTCATCCCTTATTGATTTGGTATTTTATATTGAATCAAAAAAGGGGTCTCTCCATGCTGTATAAGAAGGGTTTATTTGTGTTATGTAAAAGGTTAATTATTTTAAATAGGAGGAGCTTGATTCTACTACATAATAAAATTTTGATAAGCATCTTTAATTGGGTTGATTGATTTATCATGAGATTGACACCATCATGTAGACCATTGGCCTTATTGAGCATAATTATTTTGAGTAGGAACAAATACTATAGAAGTGATGGAAAATTAGGATTGAAACTATTTTAGGGCCTTGATTAAGTGATCTACCCATAACATTGTGAATTCGCCTGATATAAAGGATTATTAAACTGATAATGCTAATAAGGAGATTAGTATGGTCTATGAGGTGTAAGTTATTTCCTTTCTAAGGCCACTATCTTTTTTCTTTGTGCCTTGAGAAGTCCTTCAATTTTAACTAATCTATATGCCTAACTAGAATCTACTTGATTATGGTTGGTTGGCATTGGTATGGGGGAAATGGTTGACACAAGAGGCTATATCTATAGGAACAAAGGCATGAGGGGTCTTGGTTTACATCTTAATACTTGTATGAGATAATTTTCTACCCTTATTTCCACTTCATAAGCATCAAGTAGTGTGTTGTATTATATCATGACTGCTACATCAAAATTGAGGGATCTCAAATAATATAAAAATGCATAGTTTGGAGTGTGTTTAACTAATATTTGGATCATATCCTAATTTTTATAAAACCTATAGTTAAAATCCACCATAAACTCTTGAGGATCCCTTTTTATTGTGGTTAATTACTCCACTAGGGACAAGTGGTCACTTATATCCTCAAAGTGCTTACACAGGTGCTCTCCAAACTCATCCCAAATGTTGATAGATGCAGGTGATATAATTATATACCATTGAATTACCTTAACTCTTAATAAAGTAGCTAGTAGCCTCATTACTACATTTTATTGAGTGACATTATGTACTAAGCTGAGGTTATTTATGTCTACATTAAATTCAACATGAGTGGTAGAGTTTTGTCTTGTGAAGTATGAAAGGATCTTAAGTGAAAAAACATGGATATCATCAAATTGGTTTAGGTATAGAGGTTTGACATCATTTAAGGGCAAAAATGCTTGGTTTCTAGGCCTAGCCATTGGGGGTTTAAGAGTTATAATAATACTTTATTGAGTAGTATTAGGATAAGTAGGGGTGTAAGATAGGGATTAGACCTAGGGTACTTATTCATACTATAAAAATACAAGGATAATTCAAAAAATTCAGATTATTTACCTATTGATGAAGGCCTTGTGACTAATTTTGGCATGAAATTTGATTACAGATCTACACTAGATTATTTGAAGCTTTGTGAGATCATCAAATGCTATGAGTAGTTGCTCTAACTTTCTTGAATTTTTATCCCACCAAGTGTGCTAGAAACTATTATTATTCTAAATTAAACCCTTGAGGAAAATGTCTTTCAAACCTACTACGTCCAACTGATACAATAGTATCACCTCTAGGTGTGGGTAGTCTATTGAGTGAGATGAACATATAGTTTTTGGGATAGATCCCCTAATGCATTATCTATGATTAATTCCTAAACCTAATTGATTAATAATGAAAATGGATAAAATTATTCTTATAAACTATACTATATGAGGTGATGAACCAATGTGTTTTGTCCTCTCTATTTGACCCTTCAAAAACACTTATGAACAAGTTAAGGAATAGTGACTAAACTACTCTCTCCAAAAGAATCATAAGCATTAGTGATTTACATGGATCCTATACTAAATGGTTACAACTTGAGAGTAATGAATGGGAGGTTTTATTCAAGACACTAACAATTAGATTCCAATCCAAACACAATCACTAAAAATTTCACACACCATGTGACTTGCATAGAATAAACTCCTAATAAATAGGTGAGAAATAAGGACCTGTAAAGGGAGATGATACTCAATAACTTGTGAAAATAAATAAGTATAAAAAACACTAAACTATCATGAATAATATAAACTAGTACTTATATTATTTTAAATGAAATAAGGTACAATTAGGTAGAGTTTCTTCATACCTAATTGAGGGATCCATACAATGGCTTTTGAAGCCCAATTTATAGAATATGAGATGGAAAGATATGAATAATGTGGCATTGAAGTATGGATGAGATTCCATGATGACCCTAATTCACTCAAAAATTAGTTAAAAATATGAATAAGGATTATTAACATCTACATAACCTCTCCCATGCATTGCCTTGGCTATAAAATGATCTTCAATGAGCCCTTGGGCATAAAGGTGTAGTGGATGGCTTATGTTTTGTCATATTTAACCCCATGAAGATGACATTCACATTTAAATTTATCAATCACTCCTTGTAATGCAATGGAATATCATGTAATCATTATGGAGGTAGTTAATTTCTTGAACCTATCCATTACTCACCTAGTTACCACCCTCCATGCCATTTGGAGTCCATTCAAAGCATTTTTCTCCTAATAGGTCAGAGACCTAAAATTTAAAGTCTTTAAAGTGAGTTATGAGTTTTATAATTAATTTAATAGGTTTTAATAATAATATTCATGCCTTTGAGAGTCTCATCACTATGTGAATAGGCCTGCTACACTCCTTTCTTAATGCAAATGAAGGTTATCTCTTAAATTAAGTTAAAGTATACTTATTATGCTTTTTTACACTACTATATGAGTTTAATTATGGTTTTTGGGATCATTACTCCTTTTTATATGAAAACAATTACTCTATACTCACTTATGACCCTTAACATGCTTGGAATTATGAAAACACCCCTAAAACTAGACCTCAAAAGATATTTTCCTATATATTTGGGCTCACACATGCCAAATTTATGATGTATATAGTTCATAAATTACATACAGGTGTATTTATGATTTCATAATGATGTATCATGATCATTGGAATAATTATTAAGAGTCTCTTGTCCATCATATTCTCCATTAGGGTTTTGGAGGGTTTAGAGTGGCCTACCATCATAATGATGGTTGATAAAGCACAAGCCTTGGAATACAAACTTAAGGATAATAATTTTTAGTATATATAACCCCTAAAACCTCCCTAACATATCTTAGTCCCATACACCTTTTATGGTGATATATAAGTAAATTTGATAGACTTTGGGTCTTTACTAGGCATTTTATTCATGCTCACGATGTTAAAGATTGTTCATAGAGATTACCCCTTCAATAAAATCTCTTCAACATGGATGGAAAATTAATATGGATCTAAAATATCCCATAATATCATTGGGACCTATTCATCTTGTCACATTATATTTGATGACTTGAACTAGTAGCTTGAAATGGCAGACTGTGATGATGGATCTTGGGGGGGTTATTAGGCCTAATTTCCACTTCATCTACCTTATCCTACCTATAACACTTTTATTGAGACTTTTACCATAATAATTAATTATTTTATTTAATTATATATTCCTTAGGAACTTGATATGTCATAATAATGGAGTTGGGGTTATGAGGGCTTAAGAAGGGTTTTAGGCCTTATAGGCTTGAATTGAGCCTCGAGACCTTACATGACCTATATGTGTGTTAGTTAATTTAGGGTATTATTATAATCATTTTTAATAAAATTTCAAAAAAAATCACAATATCACAACTACTCATACCCATATCTCTATCCTTCTTCCCTCTTAGGTCTATTATGACCATCCTTGGCCTAGTCTGAGTGTTTAGGCTAGTTAATACTAAAGATCTGAGTCATCTGTATTTCCATTTTCCTAATTATTGAGAGAGTTGGAGACCTTATGGAGTAATATCTTATATTTATAAAATACTTATTGAACTAGGGTCTCTCTCATTCTCTACCATCAAAACCCATTCTATAGTCATACACACAGGCCTATGTGTCATAATTGCTCAGTTAGGCCTAGGAAACTTTCTTAAAATTGAATCTATTTTTAAAGGTTATGAGGACTTTTTGGATTATATACACTACCATGAGGTCACTTTTACATAATTTTTTTCCTTCATCATTTTATAAAATTAGGTACTCCAATTAACTAGGCAAACATCTATGTATTAAACCAATTATGTATGTAGAGTTAAGGAGTCCTAAGTTGACTTGTTTTAGTCATTTTTTTCATATTATTTTATATTTAAACACCCTAAATTATGTAACATACTTATTTTTTGATCTCCACCTCAATTCACATTTGTCATTTCACTCTGATGGTTGTAAATGACCTACCTATAGTCCTGTATGTGGTGATTGGGGGAAAACTCTTTGAAATTTGGGCCTAAACTTGACCTTATAAACTTTGTCATTAGCCTATTAAATGTGTCTAAACTTGAATAAGATTATTATTTCATAGTTACATTATCATTTCATGGAATTATATACAATTTTGGTCTGACTCTCACCCCTAAGATTGTGCATGAGGACTTAAACTTATAGGTGCATCACATAGTCATTATGAAAATTTGAGTTTGAAATACAAATCCTATTATGAGGTGAAAATAACCTGATGAATTCATTACATTATATTTATATATATAAGGAGACCTCATGTGGAATATTACTTCCCCACTAAAGACCATATATTAAGACCCTAAACACCCCTATCTAAATACTCAACAAAATTATGAATTTGGAGCTAATGAATCAAGCATAATAAAGGAGAAATTGAAACCTAGGAGTCCACAAAAACCTTAAACAATGCTAATAAACCTTAAACCCTACTAAAAGGCTTATGAATGAATTTGGATCTAGTTCATGGGTTTTAGTCTTAAGGTCCATAAGAAGGATTGTTTATTCTAAGAGAGGGGCTCCTCCACATGCCTACATCACTCCAACCACCTAAATAGGACATAATTTATATACTCTCATCTTAAAAATTGATTATCATAAGGATAAGTTAAGTCATACTTAAAGCTTGATTTATTATTTCACATAGTAAGTAGTGAATATCTTGAAGGGGATATATTCTATCCAAATTTTGACTACATGAGGTATGTGAGGAACATAGAAGAAGTAATGGAAACTTTCACTACTCATCCTTATGCTCTACCCCTTCATGAAAACATATTAACATTGAACATGAATATAAACTACTTATAAGGGAGACTGTGTGTTGCTCTATCATTGAAAGTGCCATGAGAACATGCTCAGAGGGGTCTAAAACACTCAAAAGGCCTTTAGATATATTTTTCCATGCTCAAGTTATCATAATGAGTTCAAAGTTTTAATAAAGTTGCCTGTAGCTAAGCTGATGGGGTTTACAAAGGGATTAAGACCACCTAGGGTCTTAGTGATGATTCGTAAATCTCAAGGCCTTGATCTACAAACTAATTTCATTTATTGAAATTCTAATAGGGACCCTACCTCTTGCTAATATCTTGGGATATGATTCCCCTTGTATAAATTATACCATCTAACTCAATTTGTCTTAAAAGATATTGTCAAGAGCTTGACAGAGGTTGTACTACATTTTTTGCATTTTTTTACACATTTTAGACATGATTCCTTCTTTGAGGTATATTATATGGATCCCTATAAAATTTATAACATTTTCCAACTTTGATTAGTCTATACAAATCTATACAACTCCTAGAAACACTTGAAAACATCAATATTATGCATTTTATCTTGTTTTGAGATCTTGAAAGACC
The DNA here is from genome assembly GCA_037957365.1 of Torreya grandis. Classification (NCBI taxonomy): domain Eukaryota; kingdom Viridiplantae; phylum Streptophyta; class Pinopsida; order Cupressales; family Taxaceae; genus Torreya; species Torreya grandis. The sequence goes on along the minus strand of JARHVA010000440.1, from coordinate 3,678,111 downwards.
GTTGGAGACAAGAGGAGGAAAATTAGTATTCAAATATGTTTTTAAAATAGAGAGTATAGATGGAGGGAAGATGAAAAGTCATTTTTCACATGTGTGTGCCCCTTTGTGGTGGGTGCAAGGTGTTTGACTTCTAATTTTTTTTTGTTTTGCATATAAAACCACCTTCAAATTATCTTATGATGGAAATAATACCCTTTAGGGGACATTTAACCATTAATAATGACTCAATGATTTCTTAGGCATCATAAAAATACAATGCATATGGTTTAAACACCCTTAGAAGGCAAAATATGCATAATTTAAAATTAAACATCAATTGAGGAAAGTACCTTAACATCTATTCAATTACCTTAAATTATGATAAGTAAATAAACAAGGGTCATCATCCTTCATCAAATTATCCCCTAATATCCTAAATTATTCCCCCATTTATGTAAGTTCTTGGTGTTGGCAATTTATCTTGTCAAGGGTAAATGCCAACCCCTACACTAAAAAATTTTCATGTCCTAGTTGTCCTTGGTCCTCAGATGATGTGCTTGATCATTAATATGTCTTTTATTATCATATGAATAGAGTGAGTTTCAATTTATTTTCATGGTCTTGTATCATTTTTAACTTTTCATGAGATTCTCTAGCATAATTCAGTGTATGAAAGGTATAGAGATGATAATAAGGTTTGAAGTGTTGTCAAAATACATATAATTCTATTTATAACCTTTTATCAAGCTATAATATTCTTTTCATGACATTCTATGGAAATTTTCCTTTGATAAATTATGTGTGTAATACCTAAAAGAGAGGCCTTTGGGAATTTAAATGTTAAATATGGAGTTAGAAAGCCATAAAATCATTCAAAATTCCTTTAAACACCTTCATAGTCATCTCATTTCTTTAAGTCTAATCTTTCATACTTTGGAAATAGCTCCTCATGCAAGCATAAAGCATAGAAAAGACTCCAAAGAGTTACCATGTTCTAAAATTTTCCTCTTTTGATCTCAAAAAGACTTTTTAATTGTGTTAGTATGCCAAACAACTTGTGATATTATTCAAGTTACCCTAAATTGGTAGTTCAAAGCTTTAGTTGGGAGAATATACAAGAGAAAGGCCATTTTCCTTGAGTTTCATGCAAGGAGTATATATTTGTATGACCTTTTAAATATAAAAAATATAATGAGATTGAAGTTGAAGTTATTACATGGGTTCGAAAAGAGATTCAAGGCAAAAGGATATAAAATAGGATCAAAACCGGTTCTCTTTTTCTACCTAGTTCCTTTGCACATGAAGAGAGCTCTTCAGGTTTATAGATGGTAAAACCATGAGAGATAATATCAAGGTCTAAAAATTTTGGTATAGTAATCTTCTCTAAATATCTTCATGTAATCTCAATTTAGTAAAAATTAAGAAAACTTATCATTTTTTAAGGTTTTTGATGAATCTTAGGTTTCTATTTTATCACTGTATGCTTGTTCAAAGGCCTAAAAACTATTATACCTTGTTGAGAGTGTGTTTATGATTTATTAAGACCCTTAAATATGGTATTCACATACACTTCAAATTATCATTCCACTTTCCATCATGTTTCATCCCCAAACATAGTCTTCACACTACCTTTCATCATTGTTTCAAGCCTTTCACTCCATCTACATTCTCATTCCCATGTCAATCACCATATTATCACTATTAAATAATTTTCATATCATGTATCCATTGTGAAAGGGGTAAATAATGTTTTAAAAACACCATGGTCTTAAATAATTTTTAAAAAATCCTAAACCCTACTAGACTGAGATGAATGATCACCTACATCCAATGAAAATACAATCAAGAGTTTTCATGGAAAGTTGTAAGAAAGGAGGGACTAGAAGATATCATATTAAAGGTCTGTAATTAAACTATCTCCTAATGTTGAAATGAATTAATTAAAATATCATCAAAACTATTTGTTTACCTTCTTAAGTTGTAATTCCACTTTTTTCTATACAAAATAACCTTACACAGTCATCTACAATCATTCTAAGAAGAGATGAGATCAAACATATAGACAAGGAGAAGTTTGGGTGTTTGAAGAGAAAGTAGAAATCAATAATAAATTAAATGGAAGGTAATATAATTATATTAAATGAGAAGAGGTCTATTGTTTTTTTTTCAAGACCTAAAGGTTGTCTCAATCCATACACACAGTCAATAGTCATCTATAGCCTTCTCAAGACAAGCATATCTCCAAGTTTGTGAAGAAGATGGGAGAAAAGTGATCTAATGAAAAATTAACATGATCAATGGAGGATTAATAAGAATTATGAATTTTTAAATAGATCAATAATATGAATAAGGTTTCCCAAGCAAGGTACATTTCAAGATCAACCTTGAAATGTTCACCTACAACCATACTAAGGGTCAATTGTAATGATATACCCATATACCCCAAAGGTAAAATTTAAGATACATTAATTTAAGAAGGAAAATTTTGAAGTCACATATGTTTTAAAATAAAAAATTCATATCTTTAAGCCTTCATCAAGATCATGATCTCTACTAAAAGTACTAATAACTCATTAAAGTATAGTACATAAGCAAGTGTATGGAATTAGGACTATGCGAGCCTAATAGTGACCTTGAAGAGAAAATATATTAAGAGAAAAGATGAGAGAGGTTCCCAATGAATTTTTAGGTATTAATAGTGATAATTTATATGGAATATATATTAGTTAATTTTGATTCCCCAATGATCACCTATAGTAGTATTAGCAAATGTAGTTGCTTTGGGAGCCTGTGAAGAGAAATGTTATTTGATAGGGTACATACGACTGAGTTTGACCAATGAATGATAAAAAAATATTTAAAAAATTTACCTATACTAAATAAAAATACTTTTTATCACTCTTAGACTCGAATACAAGTAAAAGAGGAAAATTCAATCATAGACTTATTGGAAACATAGGTAGCCTAAGCTAATCTTAGAAGATTTGAGTTTTGTTGCCTATATGGGTATGATATATGTGTCCAAATTGGTACAAGTTATTTTTATGGGTGAATTTATATTTATATAATATTATTTAGGTCACATAAATAGTGTAAGCATCCACTATTTTTCATAGTCATGCCTTAGTTAATTACTAGTCAATAATAGAGCTCAGAGAACTATTTAAAGGGATATAGGTGTGACAAAGGGTTTTAGGATTCATATGAATATTTATAAGGTATATAAAAGTAGTGATAATTTTAATACATCTTGTGATATTGATGAAATTCATCTTTCAATTCAAAACCCTTGAGGACTAATTGAAGAGATAAACATGTAGATAGTCTATGCATACAAATTGAGGGTTTATTACACATTTAGAAGTTGTTTAAAGTTTATAATAGATGATTTATCATAGGATAATACATATAAACATATTTTTTTGAGAGATAATCTTAGGTGAAACAATAAATATCTCTAAATCCATTCATAAGGGTTACACATGCTCAATTGCCAAGAAACCCTAGGGTAGAGAGATAAGGAACTACAAATAGTTTGAGAATTTGAAGATGAAATAAAGGTTGAGAGAAGATATAAAGGAGGGTTTAATTAGTTTTTTAATCCAAAAATAATCTACATGTGACTCAAATCTCAACACTTAGATTTGGCCAATTAGGCCTAAAAGCCTATTTTAGGCCTATATCACCAAATGACAATTATATACCCTCTCGAACATAAATGAAACTCAGATAAGGTGTAACAATTTGTTATAGGTATTTTAAAGGTGATAATATAAAGATAATGGAAAATTCAATTTTCGTCCCAAGAGCTAATTTAAACTATCTAGTTAACACAGTCAATTTGAGCTGCCTATTTAAGAGATCATATATTTCACCACATAAGGACATAGATAAAATGATATTATAATGATTTTAGTACCCCAATTTAATTTAAATTTGTGAATTATTGAGTTTTATTGATGAGTTGAGGTTTATGAACCATTACTAAGACTATAAGCAAGTCCAAAATGTATGCAAAACCCTATAATCAAACTTCTCTATGTACATATCTTTGCACAAATTTTACATGGGAACCCAATATTATCAATATATTTTTAGGGGTGTATATAATAAACATACATGGAAATAAGTTCTATTTTGGAGGTTCATACTTTATGAACCATCGTTAACAAGGTTCACCTCTAAAACCCTCCCTGAACCCTCTTACATATGAGTTTTGAGAAAAGCGAAGTTTTTTGTATCCAAACATCCATTAATAATAATATAAAATATTTAAAAATTAATTAAACTTAGATATGGTCCTATCCATAGTACTGTGATGTATAAAACTGTACAGACCTATCAAAAAAAGCTTTTTTGAGGAAAAAGTGTAGAAATAGAGGTACAAGATAGTTTAAGGAGATGAAAATCAATGGAGAGTGAATATTTAAACTTGTTTCACCTAATAAATAAATAATATACTAAAAAACGATGATTTTAAATTCCCTTTTTAGTCTCTTTAAATCACCTAGTCTACAAGAAGTGAAGGACAAGGTGACCTAGTCACCCAATTTGATAAGTTTAAAAGTGTTTATTTATTAAAGGGACCAATTTTTTGATTTTATGAATTGAATTAGGAATAAAAATATATTTTTCATAGGTTTATAAATTTTCATGTAGGGTTTTATATCCATCAAAAGTAGAGAGTTAGGCTAATAGGCTTAATTGGCATAGTAGACCTACTTGGTCAAGTAAGTAAAATGAATAATGGTGTAGAAGGCATGATGTATGAGTTAATTCAAAGGTAATACATGCCACATAACTGATATTATGTGGAAAACACATGAAATAACTATTATTTAGGTTACATTTCCATGCATAGCTAGTCTTATCTATCAATCACATGCATAGTTGATCCTTATCATGTGCTAACTAATCCTTGACTAACAATCAATGCATATTTTATAGTCTTCAGGTAATAAGGATTTTCACTTAACTTGATATTATGATAAAATTAATGATATTTTTTTATATTCATATTATGTCTTACCTCCTAGTTTTCAATGACAAATAGCTCATTCATGGAGCATGCAAGGCACTAGACATAGAGATGTGTCTTAAGGACTATTTGTGATAAGTTGTAATTAATTTGGTACTTGATTTAATGATTATATGAATATTTTTTATCTCACATACACCATTATTTTAGATTATTCTCTCCTCATGTTCTATATATTCAAGCTTTAAAGCCTTTTTTAGAATCTCTCTCTTAGGCATGAGGAAACTCTGCCAAGATTGAGCTTTGTAACCTCTTGAGATAATAAAAATGACTATTTTAGATTCCTTGATATAGGTTTAGTGTGTTTATATTAGTTTTATTTATACATGTGGTAGTATTTTCTCCCTTGGTAGGTCTTAATCTCACCTAATTACTAGTATGCCATCTTATGTAGGTCATATATAGTGTTTGGTGTTGAGTGACTAAGCTAACCATGGAAATATTGATTGATTAGTGCCTTGAATTAGGCCTTAATTTACCTCATTCTTTGATCACTTGATGGAACCTTTATGTGAAACACTTTTGCATAAGAGTCCCTTGGAGTTTTAATATTTAGTGATTTGCATTACTTATTAGTTTTAGTTGGAGTTCAAATTGAGTGGATGAACCAACAATATAGGTGTATCACCATTAATAGACTATGATTTCCATTTCATTTATCTTTATAACTCTTTTCAACCCTAAAGTAAAGTAGGTTTTAGTAACTTATTCAAAATTGATATATTTAGAGAAGCTTGCCTCATAATCTAGAGGTTTGGTCTAAGTATAGGTATCCCATAACCTATATACCAATCCAATTTTAGTCTAGGTTTTAAATAAATTTGAACAATGTACTTCAATAGGGTGTAACTTAGGTTGCTAATAGTTCTATCTCCCTAGTGGACATAGATCCAGTCATTGGAGTACTCATTTGTAACATCCTTGTCTTCAAAAATAGTTTTAAGCACTCATATAGTCATCATCTCTGAGGTAAAGGGCATCTCTTGTTCATAAATTCATTGTTTTTAATGTGTGTTTTGGTGAGATATGGCTACATATGGGGTATATTCCTATTATTCATTTCTTTATCAACATCCCTATGATCCATCCTAGCTCCAATATGATCCCTAGCCATCTTATTATGACCCTTATTAGTCCTTAATTTACTCTGATCAACCATATGAGAGCCAGTATCAAGCCTATGATCCTTTTGAACCTCAGTCACTTCCTTAGCAACCTACTTATCAATATAATAAGTCATGGTAATCTCATGAAATTATTGATCATCTTAACTGAGTTCAAAGACAATCCAAATCAAGCTTTAAACAAATCTTGTTTGGATATGAGAAACATATGGTGAACATTGAAACACAAAAGAGATATGGATAGGAGATACCTAAGCATGAGATTGAGAGGATGAGAGCTTCATTGCATCAAGACAAAGATGTGTTACCATCTTTTATAAGATAATTCCATTAGAAATTTAGTGGTGATATGCTTGACATAGGTGGTTTAGTTTAAGGCATTGAAGAGAAGTTGGTTTTCCATGATAGACATTAGATTCACCATAACTAGTAGCATACTACCTCCTTCATTCTACATCAGCCCTCAATTCAACTACTTTTTCCCTCTCAAAAATTTCAAGCAAATGTGTGTTATAACCCTAAAAATTCTAAACAAGCCTTGTCAAACTTTACTACATGGAATTATATCCAAGAGAGACCTCAAAAGGTGGAATAAATGTGTTTTTAAGAGGCTGAGTTTCATGTCACATAATAGATTATGCAAGGGCATTCATATTTTGATGAATAGGGAGAGATCTCCAATGATATGGTGATAGATTTTGAGGCTCACCATGCCAAAAAATTGAGATTATAAACCAAAATCTTCATCATTCAATATTAGATTCAAAAGTAACACAATCTTAGCATGAAGTTTCTCTACTCATGCCAATGTCTGCAACAAGTACAATACAAGAAGCCTATAAAACTAGGTTCATGATTTATAAATAAGTGCCAAAATCAAGGGAAAGAGAAGATAAATCAAGCATAAGTAAGAAATCAATTAGTCCTCATCACTCCCTCCTTAAAATCCCAAGGGCTTCCCTTTACAAAATTTTATTCAAGGGTAAATGTAGTAAAAAGAGGAGGTGATGGTTATCAAAGCTGAACAACCCCATGAGTAGAATCAAGCATCCATGGCAATACCTTTAGATTTGATCCATATTCTTGATTATTTTTAAGGGTTCAATATGTCAATACTTGAGAAGAAATCTATCCTTTGTGATATAAATGAAGAAATTTCATTTGAGATGAATGAAGATGAGAGTTTCTTGAGTGAGAAAGAAAAGGAAATACCCATTGGAACACCCTTGGTAAGGATGGGTATGATTTAACTTTTTAGAATGCAAAAGAGAATGAGTTGCAAGAGGTTGATGAGATACATGATGAGATACAAGTACAAGATGAAACACAAGAAGAAGAGGTTTTAGTTGAGAAATAATAGGTTATTTATCAAGAACTCCTCCATCAAGATGTTTCGCAATAACTTATAACAGGTACCATAGATAAGTTTAATTCAACCAAAGAATATAAGTGTCAAGGTAACAATGATGAATTTTTGCAAAAATATATGAAAATTAAAAATTAATATCAAGCTCTTCAATGTCTCAAACTTCCTATGGAATATGTTGAATATCAATTGGTTTCTGACCCTATCAAGTATTATCCACAAGAAGAGTAGGCTCATGATGATGTAAGGAATGAAGAAATGTTTGATGAGGTAGTAATAAAAGTTGATACCCCTAAACACAAGAAAGTGATGATGTAAGGAATGAAGAAATGTTTGTTGAGTATTACTTCAAGATGATACTCCTAAATAAAAACCAAGTGAATTTATCCTATCCTTTAGAATCCCTAATGAAGTTTAAGATGTCAATCATGAAGGTCTTGACAAATCACTTATCCATATGGAACAAAATGAAAGCATCAATCAAGACATGGTAGATCATTGGTAGCCCATGAATGAGGTATAATTAACATTATTACTGAAAAATAAAAGGATGTGGGAGGAGTATGAATGGGTTTTGGACTCGCATGTAAAGTTCATGCACTTGAAACTAGAACTAGAAGAATTAGTTGCTTCCCTAAGAGGCCATGGATGTGTTAATGCTCCTAGATGTAAGAAGGAGATATTACTATATGGTAGTTATACTTCAAGGTGCCATGGTATTCAATCAAGTTTTCCATTTCACCTTAGAATAAAGTGTTTGACCTCAGGTTAGTTATTTTAGGTTTGTTCTCTTGTTTCAATAAGTGATTATCACAAGTAGTAGTCTATTGCCTTATTGTGTTTGTGTTATTTTTTTGTTTCCTTAGGTTAGGTTTGTTTGATTCTTATATTTAGGTATGTTATTATGTTATTAATTTATGTTATTATTATTTTTGTAGTTAAATAAAGGTGTTTAAAAATACGAAATCTATTTGGAAATCCAAGGGAGTCATCAAAACCATGTTGTCATGTTTTAAATTATCATTGTCATATCAAAATTCAGTGAGTTATCTTGACTATTAGGTTGGTCAACCCCTATGAGTCACCAAAAATAATTGAATTTGGCCTGTTAAGTCCAAATGCTAACCCTAAACTAAAAACTTCTCATGTCCTAGTTGTCCTTGGTTCTTAGATGATGTGTTTGATCATCAAGATGTCTTTGATTGTCATATAAAGTAATTAAGTTTCAATGTATTGTCATGGTCCTGTCTCAGTTTCAACTTGTCATGATATTCTCTAGAATAATTTGATGTATGAAAGGTATGGAAATGATTATAAAATTTGAATTGTGGCCAAAATACATAATATTCTATTTCAAACCTTTTAGGAGGCTATAATTTTCTTTTCATGACATTTACTAGCAAATTTCCTTTAAGAAATGTTATGTATATTACCTAAAAGAGAGGTTTTTAATACTTTAAATGTTAAATATGGAATTAAAAAAGACACAAAATCAAATGGGCCTTGGAATCACATGTACAATTCATGCATCTAAAATTGGAACTAGAAGAACTAGTTGCTTCCCTAAGAGGCCATAGATGTGCTAATGGCCCTAAATGCAAGAAAGAGCTATTAAGATATGGAAGTCATAATTCAAGGTACCATGGTGGTCAATCAAGTTTTCCATTTGACCCTAGAGGAAAGTGTTTGACCCCAGGTTAGGTTTTTTAGGTTTGTTCTCTTGTTTCAATAAGTGATTAGCACAAGCAGTAGTCTACTACCTTGATTTTATTATGTTTATCTTATTTTTTTATTTCCTTCAATTAGGTGTGTTTAATTATTATATTTAGGTATGTTATTTTCTTAATTATTTTGGTTATTATTGTTGTTTAAGTCATAGAGAGGTGTTTCAAAGTATAAAATCTATTTGGAAGTCTAAGGGAATCATCAAAACCATGTTGTCATGTTTCTAACTATCATTTTCATATTAGAATTCAATAATTTCTCTTGACCAATAGGTTGGTTAACCCCTATGAGTCATCAAAAATGTTGTAAATTTGGAATGTCAATTCCAAACTCCAACCCTACACTAAATTTTTTTCATGTTCTAGTTGTCTTTGGCCCTCAAATGATGTGCTTGATCATCAAGATGTCTTTGATTGCCATATGAAGGGAGTGAGTTTCAATGCCTTGTCATGGTCTTGTCTTAGTTTCAATTTTTTATGAGATTCTATAGCATAACTTGGTGTATGAAATGTATGGAGATGATTATAATATTTTAAGTGTGGTCAAAATACATATAATTATATTTCAAACCTTTTACGAGTCTATAATATGCTTGTCATGACATTCAATGACAAATTTCCTTTGAGAAATTATGTGTATATTACATAAAAGAGAGGTTTTTGAGCCTTTAAATTTTAAATATAGAGATAAAAAATACAAAAAATCATTTAAAATTCCTTTAAACACCTTCATAGTCATCTCATTTAATTAAGTCTAATGTTTCATACTTTGGAAATAGCTCCTCATGTAAGAATAAAGCATAGAAAAGAAGCCAAAGTGTTCCCACATGACAAATTTAGACCATTTTGATCTAAAAAAGACTTTTTTATTGTGTTATTATGCCAAAAAACTTGTGATATTATTCACATTTCCCTAAATTGGTAATTTAAGGCTTTAGTTGGGATAATATGCAAGCGAAAGGCCATTTTTCATGAGTTTCATGTAGGAAGTAGGGATTTTTACGACCTTTTCCATATTAAAAAAATATGAGATTGAAGATTATAGGTGTTACAAAATATATTCAATTCAAATGGATCTAAAATACGTTCAAAACTGGTTATCTTCTTCTACCTAGTTCCTTTGCACATCAAAAGGGCTCTTCAAGTTTGCAGATGGTATAAACATGCGAGAGAAAATCAAGGTCTACAATTTCTGGTAGAGGAAGGTATCTAAGAGATATTACATATTTTTAAATTAGTTATTATTTATTATATATATCTTTAATTAACCATCCTTAACAAGCTTAGGCACTCACTATGTCTTCTTCATCCAAGCAAGCAACTAGTTTTTTGAGATTTATCCTCATCTAGGCATCATGATAGAAAAATTAAGTTTTCCGAGTTTGTTAAGAGCATGATCCACCTTCCCATGATAGTATTAAATTTTTTTTGACATGTTTGAGGTAATATGGATATCAATAAGTAAAATTAATTCCAATTATATAATCTACAGGTAGTTTGGAGAGATTGTATGATTCAAAGGTTGATCCATGGATTTCAAAATTCATCATGACATGGTTTGTATGTCTCTTCAATTTTCATGTTTTACTATTTCAATTTTCTCAAATTTTCCTCAAAAATGCATAGTAAATATGCCATCAATTTTCTCTCAATATCTTTATATAGTCTTTGTTTAGCAAAAATTAAGGAAACTTAGCATTTGTCAAGGTTTTTGATGAATCCTAGGTTTCCATTTTAGCACCATATGATTATTCAAAGGCCTCTAAGTTTTTATATCTTGTTTAGGTTGTGATTATTCTTGCATAAGACCCTTAAAAATTGTATTCACATAAATTTCACATGATAAATCCACTTTAGATCATGTTTTATCCCCAAGCATAGTTTTCACACTACCTTTCATTACTTTTTCAAGTTTTTCACTCCATCTCCATTCTTATTCCCATCTTATCACTATTCAATCATTTTAATCACATGTATCAATTATGAAAGGGATCAATAATTTTTGATAAATACCATGGTCTTCAATAATGTTTTAAAAATCCTAAAACCTACTAGACTCAAATGAATTATCACCTATAACTAATAAAAACATAGTCAAGAGTTTTTATGGAAAGTTGTAAGAAAGGAGGTGCTAGAAGATATCTTATTGAAGTTATTTGATTAAATTATCTCCTAAAGTTGAAATTAATGAAGGATAATATTTTAAAATATATTTAGTGACCTTATTAAATTCTAATTCCACCTTTGTTGATATAAAATAACCCTACACAGTCATCTAAGTCATGCTAAGAAGAGATGAGATCAAACATGTAGACAAGGAGAAATTTAGGTGTTTAAAGAGAAAGTAGAACTTAATAAGAACTTCAAGGGAAGGTGAGATCATTAGAGTAAAATTATAAGAGGTATTTATGTGTTTTTTTAAGACCTAAAGGTTGTGTCAATCCATACACATAGTCAATAGTCATCTACAACCTTCTCAATACAAGCCTATCTCCAAGATTATGAAGAAGATGGAGGAAAAGTGATCTAATGAAAGAGTCCCATAATAAATGGAGGATTTATAAGAATTATGAAGTTTTAAATAGATAAATACTATGAATAAGGTTTCCTAATCAAGCTACATTCCAAGATAAACCTTGAAATGTCCACCTATAGCCATACTAAGGGTCAACTGTATTGATATACCCACATACCCTAAAGGTAAAATTAAGGATACATTAATTAAAGAAAGAAACTTATGAAGCTACCTATGTTTTTAAATAAAAAATTTATATCTTTAAACATTTATCAATATCATGATCTCTACTAAAATTACTACCAACTTATGAAAGTATAGTAGACAGACCTATGTATGGAATTAGGATAGTGAGAGCCTAAGAGTGCCCTTGAAGAGAAAATATACTAAAGGAAAAGATGAGAGAGGTTAAAAATGAATTTTTATGTCTTAATAGTGATACATGATATTCAATTTATATCATTTACTCTAATTCGCCAATGATCACCTATAATAGTGCTGGCAGAGGTAGTTTCTTTGGGAGTCTATGAAGAGAAATGGTGTTTGATAGGGTGTGTAAGACTAATTTTTCCCAATAAATGATAAAAAAATATTTTAATAAGTTACGTATACTAATATACTATCTAAAAATATTTTTTAATAATTATTACACTCAAATACAAGGAAAATATTAAAATTCAATCATATACCTATTGGAAACATAGGCAGCCTAAGCTAGTCTTGGAAGATTTGAGTGTTGTGGCCTCTATAGGTATGATCCAGATGTAAAAATTGGTACTAGTTATTTTAATGATTGGTTTTATATGTAAATAATATTATTTAGGTCAAATAAATAGTGGAATAATCCACTATTTTTCCACAGTCATGCCTCAATTAGTTGATAGTTAACAATAGAGCTATGAGAACATTTTGAAGGGCTACAGGTATGACAGAGGGTTTTAAGATTCATATGAATATTTATAATGTAAATAAATGTATTTAAGTCTTAATAAATATTTTTATATTTATAATTTTAATATTTAAAGTAAAAACCCTTGAGGAGTAATTCAATAGACAAACCTGTAGCTAGTCTATGCATACAAATTAAGGGTTTGGTACACATTTGAAAGTTGTTTTTAGTTGATAAAATATAATTGATCATAGGAAGAGGTATATAAAAATATTTTTAAGATATTTAATCTCAGTTTAAAAAATAAAGAGCACCAAACCCAACCATAACGGTTACACAGGCTTAATTGCCAAGAAACCCTAGGGTACAGAGATAAGGAGTTATGGACAGTTTGAGAATTTAAAGATGAAATATAGGTTTATAGTAGATAAAAATTAAGGTTTTATTATGTTTTTATATCCCAAATTCATCTATATTTTCCTCAAACCTTAACACTCATATTTGGCCAATTAGGCCTAAAAGCTTGTTTTAGGCCTATAACACCAAATGACACTTGCAAGCCTTATCAAGAATAAATGACACTTGAAGAATGTGTAATAATTTTTAAAATTTTATTTAAATGTTAATTAAAGTATATAAATACAATTTAAAATTAAATTTGATTCCAAATAGCTAATTTAAACTATTCAGTCAATATAATCAATTCGAGTTGCCTATTTAAGACCTCGTATATTTCACCACATAAGGACTTGGCCCAAATTATATTATTATTATTTGAGTACCATTATTTAATTTAAATACATTAAGGACTGATTTTTATTTAGGATATTAGGTTTATGAACCATTTCTAATACTATAAGTAGGATCAAAATGCATGCAAAACCCTACAAGCAAACTGTTCTACATACGTATCTTTGTAAACCTTTTGCATGTAAACCTAATATTATCAAGAAAGTTTAAGTGGTATATGTAATAAATATATATGTAAATAATTTATGTTTTTTTATTTCTATACTTTATGAGCCATCATTAAGAAGGTTTACCTCCAAAACCCTCCCTTTACCCTTCTATAGACTAGTTTTATGAAAAGTGAAGTTTCTTGAATCCAAACACCCATGAATCATCCTATAAAAATATTTAAACATTAATTAATCTTTTATAGAGTCATATTGATGGTAATGTGATGTATGAAATAGTATGGACCTATTAGAAAATATAATTTTATAAGGAAAAAGTATAGAAACAAAGGTACAAGGTAGTTTAAGGAGATGACAATCAATGGAGAGTGAATATTGAAATTTTTTTCACATCATTAAGATATAATATTCTCAAATCCATTCCTATAAATTCCCCTATTGGTCTCTTCAAATTAGCCAGTTTGAAGGAAGTGAAGGACAAGGTGACCTAGTCACCCATTTTGATAAGTTTACAGGTGTTTCTTGATCAAAAGGACCAATGTTATGATTTAATGCATTGATTCAGGCCTAAAAACCTCTTTTTCATAGGTTTATAAAGTTTTATGTAGGGTTTTATATCCATTTAATGCATAGATTTAGGATACTAGGCCTAATTGACCTAATAGACCTACTTGGTCAAGCAAGTAAAATGAAGAATGGCATAGAAGGGATGATGGATGAGTTAATTCAGAGTAAATACTTGTCACATAACTGATATTAAGTGTAAATAACATAAGTTATCTTTAGGTAACATTTTCATGCATAACTAGTTTTAACTATCAATCACATATATGGTTGATCCTTATCATGAGTTCATTAATCCTTGAATAAAAATCAATGCATATTACATAATCTTCATGAAATAATGAGTTTCACTTAACTTTATATTATTCTATAAGGAAGGATAGGTTTTTACATGCCTATGATATCCCACCACCTTGTTTTCAATGCCAAAGAGCTCATTCAAGGAGCATGCATGGGACTAGACATAGAGAGATGTCTTAAGGACTATTTGTAACAAGTTATAAATTAAGTTATACTTGAGTTAATGATTATATTAATCTTTTTTCTCTCCTCTACACCATTATTTTGGATTATTCTCTCCTCATGTTCAATATATTCAAGATTTGAAACCTTTTTTAGAATCCCTCTCTTCAGCATGAGGAAACTCTACCAAGATTGAGCTTTGTAACCTCTTGAGATAATAAAAATGACCATTTCAAATTAACTTGACACAAGTTTAGTGTATTTATATTAGTTTAATTTACACACGTGGTATAATTTTCTCCCTTAGTAGGTCCTATTTTCATGTAGTTACTAGTATTTCATCTTATGTAGGTCATATATAGTGTTTGATATTAAGTGATTGAGATAATAGTCGTAATATTAATTGGTTAGTACCTTTAATTATGCCTTCCATAATTTTATTCATGCTTTGATCACTTGATATAACTTTTATGTGAAACACTTTTGCATAGGAGTCCCTTGGAATTGTAAGATTTAGTGATTTACATTACTTATTAGTGTTAGTTGGAGTTCAAATTGAGTGGATGAACCAACAATATAGGTGCATCACCATAAATATAATAGGATTAACGTGTTCTAACTCTTTTTACCTCCAAAATCAAAGTATGTTTTAGTGACTGATTTAAAATTGATATATTTAGAGGAGCTAGCCTCATAATCTAGATGTCGAGTCTAAGTATATGTATCACACAGCCTATAAACCCATCCAATGTTAGTATAGGTGTGAAGGAGATTTGGTAAATCTACTTCAAAAATGTGCAACATGGTTTTTTAACACTTAGCATGCTCAAATGAGCATATGACATCTATGGACTGCAGTGTGTTATATCACTTTCTATGAGTATATTGAGATCACAAGGACCACCTTAAGTATTTGTATATACTCTTATACATAATTATCACAAAATGATGACTTGACACAACTTTAAACAATGTTATATGGGTACCACCTTGACACTTTTGACATGACTCACTACTTGAACATATTGCCTCACTTCCTAAGGACAATTAACCCTCTCTTGGGAAGACAAGACATTTCAAAGAATCATGAAGGTGACCAAGGACACTATCAAGTGTTTTTTATAATAGGTTGAAATTTTATAATCCTAAGGTTATACAAATGTTGACAACTATGAAAAACCTTCTAGACCAAATTGAAGAGAAAACCCACTAGGAATTCCTAGGATTTTTCTAAAATCCTAATGTTGTGGAACTAACCAATCCCAATAAGGCCTCTAAAAATGATTACATGCCTTATTTTTTTCCATGAATCAATACTAAATTACAAGTAATTTTCATGTAGCTTCCACTATAAAATACGTAAGCCAAATAAAATCCTAAAATTACTAAACAAGGTCACATACTCTAATAAATGAGGCCAAAGAGGAATGTGAAATTGATTACATAGATGAGATGTTAATCTTTCTCCATGAACATATTAAACATATTGTAAACTAAATTTCACTTTTATATCATCTCATAATGGCACCTCATGTATAATTTCATCCTTCCCCTATTCATAACTTTTCTACAAGATGTGGTAAATAAGTTTGGTACTTTTTCATTTAATTCTTTGACCACCATGACTAGTATTGTTACTAACATGACATGCCTTTATTTTATAAATCCTACTTAAATTTACCAAATTAATTTCAATGCCAATGATATTTATATCACATATCAACAAGCTACTTATGCCTCCAATTTTAACAAGAATGCTCCTTCTCCTGATCAAAGAAGATTACAAATGATTATCCAAATGGATAACATTCAAGACAAAAATATTACTTAGATGAATCAAATGTAAAACCAATTTTTTTAAATTAAAAATATACCTCAATAGTTTAAATTTTGGAGTGAAAAATCCATATACCCCATAGCCACCCTGATAGACTCTCATGGTAATCTCATTTTGAAAACATCACTTTCCAATAAAGTAATTAATAGCCTTAAAAATAAACCCATATTCACTCAACTTTCAAACATTGACATAGGTGGAATCACTCATACAATCACTTATAATTGATCCATAAATCATATTTTATACTTGAAGGCCTTTGATAACATTTATAAGGTTTGGATTAAATTCAAAACCTTTTCCAATACCAAAATACTTGCCAAAACCTTCTCTAGTGATGATTTACATTGGTATAATCAATTAAAGTATAAATACATGTATTTATTCAAAGACTTAGTTAATGTATTAGTTTAGGAATTGAAATCCAATGATCTACTTGAAAATAATTTGGCTCACTTTATAAATTGCAAGAAAGTAGACAATGAGACTATCCAATCCTTGATTAATTATTAGAAACATTTATCCAACAAAATTAAACACAATATGTCAGAAGGTTACTTATTCCACCTTTTCACCAATGCACTTAATCTATAATTAAAATAAATAGTAAATATTATTTCTCAAAAATCATTGAAAGAAGCCTTAGACTGAGATAAACATCAAGATTTCCTTATAAGATAATTCAAACCTTCCTGACCCAAGCTTTGAAATCATATACTCATGAAATATAAAAATAAGAATGATAAAGATGATGGTGTCTCTAACTCTTATGATTTTAATATAAAGAATAATGTTATTTTCAAAATAAGTTGTGATGAAGTGACTATTTACATACCTATCATTTAAATTCAATTCTAACATCCTCCTCCTCCATAATTCAAAAATTATGAAATTCATTATCCTATTTACCTATCTAAGATTAAGAAATTCCTTCTTAGACCCACAACCATAGATATTGACTCTTCTTTTTTAAGTACTCATTGGTATGATCCTCAAAAAATATTTTGGTTCTATGAAAATTGGAATCATTTTCATGAGACTTGAAATAAACTCAAACACCTAGCTTTAAAATTATTTATTTGCCCAAACTTTGATCATGAAGCCATGATAAAATAATGACACAAAGCCTATATTAAACTATAGAAGGTTCATTAATTGATGGGTAAATCATGACACACTTCACCAAGCCAACAATCACCTTACCATTTATTCAAATACACTTCCAAACCACACTTATAATTAATGACCTAACAATTAAAATCAAACCCCTTCCTAACTAGTGGCTAATATTTTTTAAATAATAGTTGATCCTATTTCTTAAGATGAGTAAAACTTGGTTAATATGAAAAACATAAAGTGGGTAGTGTCTTACATCAATCCTCATCCCCTTAAGACTCATATTCCTTATTATAAATTCTAAAAAATTAATGATAATCATTCATACTTTTTTGTAGCTATTAAATCTAGATAAATTATCATTTTTCTACTTTTAGATTGCCCAACTATATTAGCCAACATAGTATAGTGTTTTTATTTCAAAAATGTATCAAATAACCTAGTAGAACTCCCTACCTTTGTCAATATATCATCCAACATAACACATTATATTTATCTAAATACATTAGTTTTAATTATATTAGTTAGATAGATACACTTTTATATTTCAAATTCAACTCTAAATATATCAACTAGGCCAATATAGTCTATCTCATTGACTAGTTATGTTTCCAACATATTTACAAACCTAGTATAGTCTATTTTTACCTCTAATTATGATTATACTATATTATATAAATCAATACAATTTATTTTTTATGTCTCCATGTAATCAAATACATCATTTAGGATGATATTATTGGCTCACCCTACCACATGTATATTAGTAGTGCTAAGACCATGTGCTTTGATTCCAAATTAGATTCAATTTGTATCCACTTATTTAATTGACCCTTTTCATTATTTAATCCCTCTCTTATAATATTTTAAAACTCACATCAAATTTGATAAATGGGATTCTATATAAGAAATTTCTAAGATCCCATCTCAAATTCCAGTTTTTGAGCTCATGAGGATTTCTCCATTTCACATAAACTATATTATGAACTATTTTTTTAAAAATAAACATTTCTCAACCATTACCTATGGGGGTAAAAAATTCCTTGCCCACATTTAGTGAAATCACATTACAAAAATTTATATAAATGTTTATCCATGTTGATCGAACTGCAAATGCATCTCATTAAATTTTCCTATGTCATCTACAATCCCCAAATAAATATTACCTCATGGGTATGATAAAACATAATTCATTAGCATATAATTTAATTACATAGGAATCAAGATATCCCTAAATATGAATGTTCTAACATTTTCTTGACTTAACTATAATTCATCAAAAGTTTATGATTCTCTAAATGCACTATTAAGTCTACCTAAAACACATTCCAAGGATATGATTGAAGACAAATTCCTCCATTAGGATGTGCTTGGTTTCCTATCATGGTACCACATGTCACCGTTAGAGTCAAGGTTTTTATTTTTAACTTTCCTCTATCATATAACATCTTTCTTGGCTACCAAAGGACTCATTGTATGAAGGGTCATGGCCTCTTCAGCATGCCAATGCATAAATATTCCTTACAAGAGTGTTACCTATAAGATTCAAGGTGATAATAACCCTTGGTTTTTTAAATAATTCCAATAACATGGTGTATTTAAAATAAAAACCCTTAAACCTTTACATACTATTTGCTTATAATATTATCAACGTTTTAATTATCTCATAAAATCAAATAGAGGTTATAGTGGTCACCTTGTGTTTATGGGAGACATCCAACACACCTCCTTGATTATAATGATGATGAAATTGATGAGATTAGTCTAATAATAAATACATTTGATCTCCCATTTAACATCATAGATTAGTTTATACCCACATTGTGACCTTGTTCTCATGTGAATCTGACTGACAAACTTCCCACTTTAATGGTCATTTCTAAGAATCTAACTTATCATACATCTTATAAAGACATAATGGTATAATCCATTAAAATATACCTTAAAAATAATGAGAGTTACACCCTATATGAACCATACTTATTTAGATACACCTAATCTAAGGAAGTGGAAATACATTAGCATCATTCCTCTGTCCAACACTCATTTAATAAATATTTATCTTCTACCATTAACTTAATTGATATCATTTGATCCTATATGGATCACATTATAACTTATACTTCTATAGAC
Organism: Torreya grandis; assembly: GCA_037957365.1. Classification (NCBI taxonomy): domain Eukaryota; kingdom Viridiplantae; phylum Streptophyta; class Pinopsida; order Cupressales; family Taxaceae; genus Torreya; species Torreya grandis. Next base: position 3,658,447 of record JARHVA010000440.1, on the reverse strand, counting down.
ACCCAAATTTGGAATAATACTTGTTTTATAATTTTTTTTAACTACTTTTTATATGGATCTTAGCTAATAATTAAACACTTAGTGACACATTTATCTTATATCTTACCCACTATACTTTATGATTTTGTATGACTTTATATTCTCATTCTCTTTTCTTAAAACACATTATAAAATATATATCTATAAACCAGTTTGATGTTTACAAGTTAGTTTGAGTCTAGGTTGGGTTTTAGAAAAAATCCTATATCTTGACCCTTCCTGATGATTCTGACCCTTTCTATTTTAATTTATCTTTTGACATGTTTCCTCTTTATAGTTGTTTATTTTGAGTCCCATTAAGGTCTTTTTGTTCCAGTGTGAATGTCACTAAGTTTTTAATTATAATTATAATATTTTCATATATAATCAAATTTATTAGAAGACATTTAATATAAACACTCACAGTTAAATATATATTCAAAGTTATACATTGTTTATACTAAATTTCTATATCTAGATTTTGAAGTACTATTATATTCACATGATTTTTATAAGGGTGACATAGGCTAAATAACATATATATTTGCATATATCCATTTCACACACATACATAGATGGGATAACTATATTTTATTTTTCCTATTTAAAGTATTGGAAATGTAGTGTAGTGTTTGGTTTTTCAATGAGGATTGACCAAGGCTAACTCAACTCAATTCTACTGCCTGATGTAGACACTCAAATTTAATCATTAAGTTTTTCATAATGTTTAATCTTGAAATGTTTTATTTATTTATTTTATTCACATTTCATTAACTTATAATATCTACAAGAGAATTTACTATTCCAATTACTACATTTTAATCATTGAAAACATCATCTAGACATCCATATTTTACTTATTTTTTTCCTATCAACTAGATTCCAACAATCTCTATCCTTTTAGGAAAAGACATAACTAAGAAGATAAGGCCATATCTTATCCTTGTCTAATAGTTCATCCTTGTCCCCCATGCTCAAATGGTAGCTTTTAAAATTTGAGATATTTCATATTACCCATCCTACACTTTTAACAAGGTCAGTTAATGGATTTATCAAAAATATTCTTCCATATAAACACATCAAGGTAATTGAAAATAGATATACCAATCACTTGTAAATTAAAATATAAATTGATCAAAAGGGCACTAATATTTCTAGTTTCATTTCAAAATCTAACAATCATAAGCCAAATCCTAATCTATTTTATTTTAGGTTAAGGGTACTCATTTTCAAGCATTAAATTTAAACATTAAATTTAATTTATCTAATTGAATTCATTTCAAAGTATAATTATTCAAACACTCACTCTAAGAGGGATAAGTACATTATCCTGAGGCCCTTTTGGGATATGTAGGCAAAACTTAGATTACATGAGGTTTTCTAAGGATACATCATTTATTCCCCTTCCCTAATTCTGATCTTTATATTTAATCTTCATTTGGTTTATTATGAAAGAGATAAGGTTTCAATTTTGTAGGTATTATACACATTAAATACACACATGTAGGTTATCAATAGACCCTCTAAGATAGCCATAGGTGATTGTGTAAAAATATAAATCACATAGTGAACTAGGGTGTGGTTTTAGTCAACAGACAAGGCCACAATGCATCCTATCAACCTAGTGCATCCCTATACAAATACATCACATAATATTTTTTTTAACTATGACATAGTTCACAAGTATTTTTAACCAAGTTCAAATTACATATCTACTTACACATTTATCATAAATAATATCCAAACTAGGTTTGTACATTTTATTATTTATTGCTATTTATAACTTATTTCAAAAAATATAATTTATATCTAGATTTTGTAATCTAAATTACTATTCAACCATTTATCTATTTTTTGCATTTCATTGGTAAATATAAAATAAACATATAAATATTATGGTGAACTCATAATTTTTTATTTATATGATAGCTTGTTGTTTGCTTGATTTTTGTCCTAGAATTTCATATAAATTTATTTAAATTCCTGACACTAATAAAATTAAACTTCTACATTGGATATAAATTTGACACCATGAGTCAATATTATTCAAACCTGGATTTAATTTAACACTAAGAAAAATTATTTTCACTTTGATAACATGGTTTACCTCATATTGAAATTTTTAAAAATCTATACACAAAAATATTATGATTTTATTTTCTTTTTCATTTTCTATTTAGTTGTTTGTTTTTAGAAACTATATTTTAGTAGTTTTAAAAATAATTAGTGACTATCATTATGGGCTAAGTGGTGATCCATTTTATGGAAACCATGGCCTTAAGGGGTACTAACTATTGACTACTAGACTTGTACCATTACAAAGGTAGTTTTAGGTCTTAATAGTTTGAAGTAAGATGGGGATAATCCTAGGGTGTACGTGGCCTAATAGATGGATTAAATATCTATATTATAAGGGATAAATACCATTGATGTATTAGTTATGATCCCTACTCCACACTACCATCTTGTAAGGTAAAAGAGAAGAAGGTAAACTGAAAGGAAAACCTATCTAACTAAGGTAATATACCAAAATGTGTCCTCCACTTGTGTAGTTTACACTAAGAATATTTAATAAGAACATAAACCTGATTACACTTATTAGATGAAAGTATCCAAACATAAATGTTTCACACAAAAACTCAATCTTGATACATGATCTAAGGTAACTAATCAATAGGTCTATCAAGGACACTAAAGAGAGATCACACTTGCCTTACATACAAGATGACTGAAGAAATTTATGAAACCTATAAAGATGAACTAAAACCTAAAAAAATTTAAAGAGTAAAGGATAAGATGATAGGAATCATTTAATATCACTATCATTCATCAACTAATAATTAGCATAAACTAAACACAAGATTTGAGGAGGCATGAATTTAGTCTTATTCATTCAAAATAGGAAAGTAAAAGTGTTTTTATTAGAATGGCTTTTCCACAAATCAATTTAATGATTATTTAAAAATTCCAAACATAAGATTACATATAGTGAACTAAGAAAGAGGAGAAAGAGAGAGACAAGAACCCCTAAAACTAGGAAATATGACATTTTCTTAGCCTTTCTCCAAACCCAACATAACATTTATTTATTAATATCTAGTAAACATTTGGAAGATGGAATAGAGTTTGATGTGATACATGTATTGAAGAGGCTAATTAGTCTTTGGTAATTGATAAATTATGTTTGACCAACACAACCTCCTAAATCTTTGCTTGCACACCCCTATATCCTTAGGCAAGAAGTCATTTCTTTGAAAATAGGCCTTCAAGGATTATTAAAGTCTTAATTAATGTCTCCTTTGAAACATTATCCCATTAATTATGATGTATTTCCATAATTATTTGGTTGTTAGAAGCTTTTGGAGTTCAAGTTTGACTTTATGGATTTATTAGGCATTGGAAAGAAGGAAGCTCCTGTTAGGAGTCTTTGAGACCATTCCAAACCCTAAAATTATATTAAAATAAACTATGAATTTTTTACACCCTTAAATTATCATGGAAATAAGTATCAACCTCAATCAAATCTTTTGAAATGTTTTTATGCATCCATTTGGTGTTTGGATCACTTAACTATTCATTATGCAAAAGTGGCATAGGAGAAAGAAATAAGAGTTTTTATTAAGAAAAAATTACATACATTTAATTATTATACACATGAATTAATATCTGTAAAAAATAATTTTTAACCATCAAGTATCCTAAAATATTAATTTTGCTCATATAACATGCTTTAGCACCCATTCCTTGTAACCCTAAAAACTTGTAAAACTCCTTGTCCATAAGATTGTAAAACTATTATTTGAAACCAAGGAAAAAAATTTAGTACAATATATCCCTTTAAATCTCTATAAAAAATTTCATGAGCTAATTCCAAATGTAATTACTCTTTTTCCTTCATTTTCCTCTCTAATTAAGCCTAATTAGGCCTCCTAGGCCTAAAAAGAGAAATATTACTCCAGAGAGCTCCCAAACATGTGAAATCACAAAAAATAATGTTATTGAATTTTATTAGTATATAAAAAACATCCATGTCAAATTTTGTGCTCTTATACCCTATGGAATCATGCAAACCAAGAAATCATCTTGTCACCTAGTCTCATTTTGAGCCTATTTGAGAATGTCTTGAAAAATAAACCTAGTTTGATCACATAAATAATATACCATGAAATATTATTGGATTTAATATTTATTATACATCCAAAATGACCCCATAAAATTAGTTTTAAGTTATTCTCTTCTTAGAACACCTAAAAAACACCAAAAACATGAAAAAAATAGGTTATTTGTAGCAATCCATACAAGTGACATTAGCATAAAAATACATTTGGATAACATAATTAAATTAATAAAAAACATAAAATATGTTTTATAATAAAAATATGGAATTATATGTGCATTTGATATCCATTTCCCTTGACTAGTCATAATCAGGGTTTTATAAGGGTTTAAGACCTATTTGGGGTCTTAATGATTGTTCATAAATAAAAGATGAAAAAATTGACTCATTAAAATTTTAAAACATTATTTAATTACCTCTTAAACTATCCAAAATTTATCATCTCTCCATGCAAATTTTGAGAGATAGTATGAGTATGTAAAGTTGTTCTTTAGGGGGCATGCTTAGCTCTCTTCGAACTTGAGAGAGGTATAATCTGAATTTTGGGTCTCAAAACTCATTATCACTACTAGGATAGGTTCATAAAATTTTAAAAAAATCATCTCCATGACTCTAAATTCCTTGTTAATTATTACCACTCCTTTGTATACATTTGCTATACTAGCTTGAGGACTTAGGATTTAGGCTTGTCTCCTTCTTGCTAGACATCAAGGGCACTTGGATTGAAACATGAGTGTTTTTGTCACCTATAAGTTTTTTGAGACCATTGAAATGGATTTTAATTTTCATAAATTTCCTCTAGAAGTTCTGACATAGTTTTTTTATGCTTTGATCTCAAATAGACCCCCTAGTCTCATGATTTCCCCTTGCCAAAGGAGTTGGTAAGGTATAAGAAAAAAAATGGGTATATCCCCCATTTTTAAATACTTTAATTGGCCATGTATACATTTTTATACTCATAACCATTTTTACCAAATCACAAGATGTGAGTGTGCTTATAGAGGCCTTAAAATACCAAATTATCCCATAGCTGGGTGTAGGCCTGTGTATATTAAGGCAAAGAAGGTCATCTTGGGTTTAATACCTCAAAAATTACCATTTATAAAATAAGGTTATTAAAAATGTATTTAATAATACATTATATTATTTATTATGAATTTATATAATCATTTACTTCTGATACAGGTCCTAAACACTGAGTTTCACCAGCAAGGGTTTGTATGCAAACTAAGCATGATTGACCTTAGAGGTCCATGAAAAGATCTCCAATTTCATGTTGAAAATTTATTAATGTACTCATAATATCATCATAACACATGTATTTCACTATCTTACTTACTTATTTCAATGGGAAAGACATTCTTCACCTTTGAACCTATGAATGGCCTACAAGGTTGAATGGTCTACAGGGTTCCTAAAGACTATGTTTGATGATTTTGTATGGCCTCACTTACACATAAATAATCTCTTCCATGGATTTTAACTTAGTTTAAATATATTTTATGTTACATAAATTTTCAAACATGCTCTACTCTTCCTTTAAACTTAAGGATAACATATCATTATCATATAGCCTGAAGGTGGTTGTTAAGGTATCTTGACTGCATCTTGTGAGTTTAAGACCTCATCATTAATATCCATTTGTCCTTTAACTTTTTTGAAGTTCCAATTCAGATATAAACATATACAAACACACTATACTCCTTCTTTCAATATTTAATGCTAGTTTGCACTTAGATTAACCTATAGGTTATTATCTAGAGGACTAAGACTAAATTTTATGTGGGTTTAGACTTTATCATTATCATCACTAATCTCCCCAAAGGACCATGGAATTGGTTGGAGTTAAATTTGAGTTTAAATCATCTCTTAACACATCAACTCATTTATCTTCACTTGAAGATGTAAATGATACCTCAAAATAGGCCGGTATGTGGTTTTTTATGGTTTGACTATCAATTCAGTCTTTAAAATTCACTATCCATGTAAGTCAATATCTCTTATGTATTATTTGATAAGTTAGACCCTATTTTCATTATAATAGGCATTCATTTTTCATTTTTTATACTCCTTTATGTTGGTATAAGGTTGACCTTGGTCCTAAATAAGAACCTACACTCTTAGGGACTATAGGTCTCTTCTTGATTGCTTAGGCTACCAAACCACTTCATCAAATCCTTGAATTTATTGACATTATCAACCACCACACACTTTATATATCACTCCTTATCACTTTTACATGAATACAAATCTTGTGCCAATAATCATATTACTTTCAATTCACCATACAATTCATACAGGCCTATAAGTCTCATTTGACTGTATAGGCTATACAAAGTCATCTCCTGAATTTTTAGATCTATTAACCCTATCAAACTAATTAACACTCCCATTATCCTTCCTAAATTGTATCTATATAATATGACACCTTTAAATCAATTAAATCATAGAACATCATGACAACCATATGATTGACTATTGTAGGTAGCCATGTATGCAGACTATACAGATTAGGGCTAGATTTTTCCTTCTTGACTATAACTAATATCTCTTAGTCATTAATTAAGTCATTTTGTACTTGGAATATCCATCCTTAAAGCTCAATTTTTATCCTCTTGACCTTATACACAAGAATTTAAATTTGCATAGGTAGCTCGACTATATACTTAGTCCTAAGGCCATATGGCTATATGTTACTATTTATAGAGAATGATATCATCATGTTGGATAATGTGAGGCGGAGACTTGAATGATCATATAGTCATCATATTTTAATTTTAATTTTTTCATTCATCCTCTCTTATACCCTTCCACTTTTTACTTACCTCCATGTTAAACATGACACTTTTTGAAATATCTTCGTAGGTGACTACTATAGGTGGAGATTTCTCCTTGTGTATGGAATGAGAAGAGGTGGGAGGTTAATCTCAAGGGACAAAAGTGAACTTAAGACCATAATTGACCCTTCATGTTCAAAACTAGATTTATGAATGAAAAAACTTTTGAAATTAGGTTTGAATAGCAATGGAAATAAGAAATGATCCATCACCTTAAAAAATACAAAAGTACCTTAACTTCTACTAAATTGAGTTCCAAAGCGGTTCTCTTCATGGTTTCATTGTACCTTGGTGACACTTAGATAACTCTAATATTATTAAATCAGCTTAGATCCCTTCCAAGGTTCATCTAACACCTCAAAAACATGTTTATGAAGATACACAGTCCTTTGGAAGATCTTACAACTTAACATTATAGTCACACATAGTTTGACTATGTTTTTTCGGCATTCTAGGCTTAAAGTAGACATTTTATATCAATGATGTTTATATCCATCTTGAAGAGTCTATTAAAATTCTCAAATAATATCATGACCTCAAAATGAACCTATTCACCTTCATGAGTCCTCACAACTTTTATTACCTACCATGATATCCTTCTATCTTACTCATTAGGTGTAAAAGAGATATTTTGAGCTCTTAAGAGAGCTGGTCCTTTGACCTAATATGAAATATCCTATAGTTTAAATTAATACTTTATCAACCATTTAATTCCCCTTAATATCATGATAACCTCACTAAAATGCTCTCATACATTGAGAATCTCATTGAACCTACTACTATACCTTGTGGAAGGGTTAAATGACTAACCAGGCTATCTCAAGAAAGAGATATTCAAGATGAAAGTACCTAAATTTTTATTAAATTAAATATATTTACTATACTTGAAATATGAGCTTGAAAAATCTTGAAAAAAAATACATCCAATTGATATATCAAGATTGCTTGAAAATTGCCAAATCTCAAGTCAAGATAGGCAAATGATTTCCTATCAAAAAATCCCCTTATCAAGAAAAATAAACTAATGATTAAAAAATTAAAAAGGTCTTATTTAATTATTCAATCATCCCCCTAAAACCATTTTTTCCCATTGTGCTCTGAAGTGAAGAAATGGAGACAAACTTGGACCATGTATGGATAAATGGCCATTTAGACCCCCCTTCACTCTTAATAATTGGTCATAAATATGGGGGGATGAATCTAAAAACCAATTAAAATGATTTGAATTTCATTAGGTTACCTATCATTTCCCAATATATTTGGGCTTGAATCTCTCTCTTGCTTGTACTGAGTAAAAATTGATGGCCCTTATTGAGCTGCCAAAGAGGTCGATATGAGAGATAAATCAACTTTCTTAATTATAAGACCTTAAAACTCTTCAAAATAATTTTTTTTACCTTTTCATGGATAAATAAGGTCTTTAATATGTCTTAATATCAATTTTACCTTGAATAACTATAGAGATAGCCTCATAACATCCCTTTTTGGCACTAAAACTACTAGAATCACATGATAATCCTTTTGAAAATGTTGCAAAATGTATCCATCAAATATTTTTATCCCTAAAATAGTATACCCTATCTTGACAAGAAAAGTTTCAAGTGGTATGGGTGATAATTGGACTTGTAAGTTCAAACTTGTCAACATTTTTAGTGACTCAACTAGAAGCATGCCTGCTATGATTAAGAACCAAACCATCGACATATCTTTTAGACTCAAAAAAGAAATCTTACATTCTAAAAAAATCATGATTAGAGTTTTACCAATGACCACAAATCCTGACTCAAAATAAGCCAAATTTTTATTCCTCAAAGACAAGAAAATAAAAGGCAAAAAAGCAAAGAAACTAGACTAACAAAACACATGTGATAGAAAATCACTTATTTAAACAAAACATAAGAAAACTATTGTGATTGATAAAACATGGGGGGAATCTAAACTACCTACAACTAACCTTCAAATAATCCTCCACCAAGATCAAAAGGAAAGTTTTTTTATCACTTACTTCATGAGGTATGTAAGGCTATGAAATCACATTTGATTTAATTCTTACTTGGTTCATCCTTTTTCATTATTAATAACAAATTTGAAATACCTTGTAATAGGTCTACATCATCAAATATATCTCTAATGAATATATACTAGTCTTGGATTTAATTCTCTACATTTTGTTATTGTTCTTCCTTGGCCATAGCCTCTAAAATGGCTAGATATTGATTTTTAATACCTATTGCATCAGGAACCTTATATGATTGATTGAAGTAACATACTTGGTCCTTATTATCCTCTTTTAAACTTTAAAATTGTCCATCATTGTCATCACAAGAAAGATTTTTTGGTTCTTTGAGAAATTATGGCCAAAATAGATCCTCACTATCTTATAAGAGTAAACTAAGGTATACAAATGCAGTGAGAGGATGATAACACATGCCAATTGTATCAAATAAATCACCATCTAGTGAGGCTACTTAATGAAAAGGTAAATTTTCAAGACTATCACTCTGTATCTTGTTGATTAGTTTACCAAAACTACCTCCTTTTGCCTAACTCAACTCATAATCACATATGAGAAGTGAGTATCTTGGTTTCAAAACTTTAATCAAGTATTCACTATGATATTTAATGATACAAAGGTGATCAAACTAAGGATTTATATATTATTCTTTGTTCTCAATCACATAAAAAGGAAGCTCTTGAAACAAGTTAGCATCTCCTTCAACTTTTGCTTTAAATTCTTCATCATATTGAAAAATTAGATTAAATTTAATCTCACCAAGGGGAGTACCAATTAATATTTATTCTTATTGTATAGTTTCCTCATCTTCACCACACTCTCTTTTAAAACACTTATAACTATAACTTATTCATTTATCCTCCATATAATAATCTCTTATTCAATAATGGAGATGGTGAGAGGGAAATGAATAAGCTCATGAGTTTGGTTAGGAGTCAAGGGAGTTATTTTGTAATTTGAGGTCCTAAGAATAGAATATTCTTATTGGAATGCTTTGAGAGAGAGTAATTTGAGTTATCCTATGAGTTCTTAGTTTTCTCCCTCACCATTTCCTTTCTCACCCTTATGATTCACTTCATCAATTTTAGATGGAATCTAAATTTTGTCCTCTTCAACAATAATTTCTTCCTTCCTTTGGATGTTTTATTCAATGAATTCTATGAGGGAACAATTATAGGCACATGGTCTCTTTGGGCTCAAACTCTATAACACTCACTTCCTCATGTTTCTCCCAATACTTAACTAATTGGATCCAAGGTAGGACTTTAAAATTAATAGTTTAACTTAGAGGTTAAATTTAATATCTTGGAGGCTCCATCTCAGAATATTAAATGTATTCATGAAGACAATGAGCACAAGAGGGAACATATGGTAAACATGAGGGTTATTGAAGGGTGATGGGAGGAATTTCATCCACAAGACTTGGCATGGAAAAATAAAGAGTCATATCCAAAGGAATCCAAGATGGAATAGGCTTATTTTATTAAGGAAGGGTAGGTATAGATGGAAGAAAACTTAGAATACAAGAAGTTTGAGTAGGGGTAGTAAGAGATGGCTGAGGTTAATTGGGTTAGATTTCTTGATTCTCCCACCTCACTAACCTATCTACCTACCAGTGGATCATGGTTCTCATTTTATGAAATTCATAATTCATGACATAATGATTATCCACTCCAAATATTTCCCACCTACTTTTCAACATCTACACTAGTTTACTCAGCTTCTCTATGAGGCGAAAAGTTATCACATCCAACTTTCTATCCCACACTATCATCACCTCTTCAAAATTTAACATATATGGTTTGAATTCCAACAAGGATATGATAGGGGAAATATGATTCTAATTTAGATATGGAATAGGAAGAGGTGATTATGTTTGATACAAGTCTTGATAAGGTTGATGAGGCATATAGTCAGGGTCATAGTGAGGCTCATAAGGGTCACTATAAAGTTGATATGAATCATCATAATCTTGACAAGATTGATAAAAGGGATGATAATACTATTGGTAATTATGATTAGGATCATGAAAAGGCTAGTATAACTCATTATAAGGCTAATAAGGAAGTATAACATAGGAATTTTCCTCATACATAGACATAAAAACAACATCAAGATAGTGTAATAAAGATAGATTTACTTGGAAACTATGTTTGGAATGTTAGAAATAATTTATTGAGATTAGAGTCATCAAATAATTTATGAATAATGATACTAAAACTATAATTTCACCAAGACCAACAACAAGCTATCCCACTAGGCATGCCAAAAACTATTAACTACTAGATTTACACCATTGTGAAGGTAGTTTTAGGCCTTCACAGTCTAAAGTAATGTAGAGATAATCCTAGGTTGTGGGTGGCCTAATAGATGGATTTAATCTATATATTATAAGGGATATATCCCCTTAATGTATCAGTTAGGATCCCTACTCTACACTACCCATCTTACAATGGAAAAGGGAAGGTAAACTAAAATGAAAATCTATCTAACTGAGGTGATACACCAAAATGTGTTCTCCAATTGTGTTGTATGTACTAAGAAGGTTAAATAAGAACATAAAATTTATTAAAATTTTAAAATTAAAGCCTCAAAACATCAATATTTCATATATAGGCTAAAGCTTGATGTATGATCTAAGGCAACTAGTCAATAGGTCTATTAAGGACACTAAAGAGAGCTCACACTTTCTATATATATAAGATGATTGAAGCACATTATGTAACCTATAAGGATGAAATAACACATGTAAATAAGTAAAGAGGAAAGTATGAGCTAAGAGGAAGCATGTACTATAATTTTCATTCATCAACTAACCATTATCATACACTAAACAAAATCTTTGAGGAGGCATGAATTCAATTTTATTCATTCAAAATAGGTAAGTACAAGTGTTTTTATGAGCATGAAATTGCCAAAAATTAGGTTATAGATCATTTAAATTTCAAAAAATTATCTTACATATAGATAATATGAGAGAGGAGAGGGAAAGAGAGAAGGTAGCCCCCAAAAAACTAGGAAATGAAACCTTTGGATAACTTCTATGTATCGTTTACTTGTATATGAACACTTGATTCCTTCACATGAGAAAAATAAAAGGAGAGAGAAACAAGAGTTTTGATTTGAACCAAGTAAATTCCATCAATGAAAGGCTTATAATAATGAACAAGTTATATTCTAGTTGGGATAAGGATTCAAGGTTTGAAATGGTCTCAATGACTCCTAACAAGAGTTACCTTCCTTCCAATGACTAGTAAAGAGACAAAGTCAACATTGCACTCAAATAGCTTATAATAGCCTAATAATGATGGAGGGACCTCATAAATCATGGGAAAATGTTTTAAATGAGATATCAATTAAGACTTTACTAAGACTTTAATGCCTATTTTCAAGGAAATGACTTCTTGACCAAGTATATAGGGGTGTGCAAGCAAATATTTAGGAGGTTGTGATGGTTAAACATCATTTATAAATTCAAAAATATTAATTAAAATATGTAATGAGTGTATAAAATAAACTTATATTCTATTTTCTAAAGGTGGATGAGATATTATCAAGGGAGTGTTATGTTGGATTTGAAGAAGACCAAGTGAAGGTTTCATTTCCTAGTTTTTTTGGGGTTGCCTTATTTATTTTTCACTCCTTTCTCATATTATCTATATGTAAACCAATTTTTATCCTTTTAAATGATCCTTAACATGAGTTTTGGTAAGCTCATGATCATAAAATAACTTGTACTTGCCTGTTTTGAATGAATAAAATTAAATTTTTGCCTCCTCAAAATTTGTGTTTAGTGTATGCTAATGGTTAGTTGATGATTGTTAGTATTATTAAATGCTTCCTATCATATTTTTATTTCATATTTACATATTTTAAAGTGTTATTTAATCCTTATATGTTACATAATGTGATTAAATCATCTTGTATGTATGACAAGTGTGAGATTTCTTTAGTATTCTTGATAGACCTATTAACTAGATACCTTAGATCATGCATCAAACCTGAGACACTGTGTGAAACATTAATTTTTAAAGGATTTAATTTAATAATTTTAATTAGTTTTATGTTATTATTTAACCTTATTATTTCATAATACATGAGTGGAGGACATATTTTGGTGTATCACCTCAGTTAGATAGGTTTTCTTTTCAGTTTACCTTCTTATCTTTTCCCTTACAAGTTGGTAGTGTAGAGTAGGGATCCTAATTGATACATCAATGGGAGATATCCATTAGAATATATAGATTCAATAAATATATTAGGAAACCCATATCTTATTATTGTCTCCATGTTACTTTAGACTATGAAGGCCTAAAATTACCTTCACAAGGGTGCAAGTATAGTAGTCAAAAGTTTTTACAAACCCAACATAACACTCCCTTGATAATATATCATACACATTTGTAAAATGGAATTTAGGTTTAGGTGATACATGTATTTAATAGTTTAATTAGTATTTGGGCATTGATAAATGATGTTTGAATAACACAACCTCTTAAATCTTTGCTTGCACACTTCTATATCCTTGGTCAATAAGTCATTTCCTTGAAAATAGGCCTTAAAGGATTAGTCAAATATTCATTAATGTCTCATTTTAAAAATTCTCCCATGATTTATTATTGTCATCCATAATACTTGGGATTTTATAATCTATTTGAGTGCAAGTTTGACTTTATCTCTTTGCTAGGCATTGAAAAGAAACAACCTCTTGTTAAGAGTCTTGAGATCACTTAAAACCTTGAAATCTTATTATAATCAACTGTAAATTATTAATACCATTAAATTTTCATGGAAACAAGCATCAACCTAAATAAAACTTTTGTAAATGTTTTTATGCATCCATTTGGTGCTTGGGTCACTTAATTCTTCCTTAGGCAAAAGTGGCATAGGAGAGAGAAAGAAGAGTTTTGATTTGAACCAAAAAAAATTCATCCATGTAAGGATTATAAACATGATTTAAGACCTTTAAAAAAATAATTTAATCATAAATTAGCATAAAATATTTAATTTTTCTCATATAGCATGCTTTATCACCCATTCTATGTAACCCTAAAAACCTATAAAGCTCCTTGTTCATAAGATTGTACAAATCATATTTGAAATTGAGGCACATTTTTTAGTAACCTATATCCACTTACATCTCTAGACAAAATTTAATGATCTGAATCCAAGTGTAAGTACTCCTTTTCCTTCATTTCCCTCTCTAATTAGGCATAATTAGGCCTCCTAGGCCTAGAAAGAGAAATATTGTTCTAGAGAGATATCACATGTGTGAAATAACCCAAAATCATGTGATTAAATTTTATTAGGATATCAAGAACATTGATATAAATTTTTCTATCCTTTTACCCTATGGAAGTATGCAAACCAAGAAATCATCTTGGCACCTAGTCTCATTTTAAGCTTGCTTGAGACCAACTACCATGGAAAATGGACCTAATTTTATCACCTAAATAATATCTGATGATTTTTTTTGAATAGTTATTATACAAACTAAAGGATCTCATCCAATTATTTGTAAGTTTTCCCCTTCTTAGAACACCTAAAAAACACCAAAAACATACAAAAATAGTGTATTTGTAGCAATATGTACAAGTGACATCAGCAAAAAAATACATCTAGACAACCTAATTATATTTATAAATAAAATAAAAAAGGTTATATGATAAAAATATGGAATTATATGTCAATTTTAGATCCATTTCCTTTGACTAGTCAGAATTAGGGTTTTAGAAGGGTTTAAGACCTATTTGGGGTATTAAAAATTATTCATAAAGAATAAACCACCAAATTACATCATTAAAATTTTAAAAAATTATTTATTAACCTCTTAAATTATCCCAAATTAATCATATCCCCATGCAAAGTGTGAGAGATAGTACAAGTATGTAAAGTTATTCCTTGGGTGGCATGGCTAGATCTATTTTGACTTGAGAGAGGTCTAATGTGATTTTTGGGTCTCAAAAATCATTATCACTTCTTAGAGAGGTTCATAAACATATAAAAAATTCCTATCCATGATTATAAATGCATATTTAGTGATTACCACTCTTTTGTATACATTTGGTATATTGGTTAGAGGACTTGGGATTTAGGCTTGTCTCCTTCTTACTAGCCCTCAAGGGCACTTGGATTAAAACCCAAGTGTTTTTGACACTTATATGTGTTTTGAGACCCTTGACATGTATTTTTATTTCCAAAAATTCCTTCCATTATTTATGTCATATTTGTGTGTGCTTTGAGCTCAAATAAACCCACTAGTCTCATGATTGCCCCTTGCCAAAGGAGTGGGAAATGTCTGAGACAAAACAATGGGTATATGCCCTATTTTTATGTACTTTAATTATAAATTTATACCTTTTTATATTCATGATAACCTATTTTACGAAATAAAAATTTGAGTGTGCTTATAGAGGTCTCAAAACACCAAATTCTCCCATGACTAGTTGTAGGCCTATGTATGTTAAGGCGAGGAAGGCCATCTTGGATTTAAGACCTAAAAAATTTCCATTTTATAAAATAATATTATTAAAAAATTATTTATTAATCCATGAAATTATTTATGGTGAATCTCTATAAGAATTTACCTTACATACAGGTCCTAAACACTAAGTTTCACTACTAAGGATTGTATGCAAACTGAGCATTATAGACCTTAGTGGTCCATAAAGATAACTTATTCTACAATTTAATGGTGAAAATTTATTAATTTATTCATAATATCATCATAAATCATTCCTATCATTGTCTTATTTACTTATTTTAATGGGAAAGACACTTGTCACCCTTAAACCTATGAATGACCTGTAGGGTTGAATGGTCTGCAAGGTTCCTAAAGAATGTGTTTGATGAATGTGTATGACCATAATTAGACATCACTGATCTCATCCATGGATTTTGAATTATTTTTAATATATTTTAGGTTTCATAATCTTTCAAATGTGACCTTCTCCTCTTTTAGTCTTAATACTAGCCTATCAATGTCCTACAACCTATAGGTACCTATCAAGGTATCTTGACTACATCTTGTGATTTTAGGACCTCATCACTAATCTACCTTGATATTTGAATTTTTTTGAATTTATAGTTAGGATATCATCATCTTCAAATACTCTGATCCTTCCTTCAATCTTTGAGGTTAGTTTGTACTTGGAGTAATATGTAGGTAGT
This sequence comes from Torreya grandis, assembly GCA_037957365.1. Classification (NCBI taxonomy): domain Eukaryota; kingdom Viridiplantae; phylum Streptophyta; class Pinopsida; order Cupressales; family Taxaceae; genus Torreya; species Torreya grandis. The sequence goes on along the minus strand of JARHVA010000440.1, from coordinate 3,642,291 downwards.
TGTTTAGAGGACCAAAACTAAATTTTATGTGGGTTTGGATGATATCATTCTCATCACTAATATTTACAAAGGACCATGGACTTTTTTGTAGTTAAATTTGAGTTTTAATCATCTCTTAAAACATAAAATATTTTATATTGACTTTCAAATGGAAATGATACCAAAAAATAGGCATGTAGGTGGTCTCTTATGGTTTGACTATCAACTCAGTCTTTGACCTTCACTGTCAAAGTAACTTAATATCTCTTAGGTATTCTTTGATAATTTATACTCTATTTTCATATGAATTGGAATTAATATTTATTTTTTTAGACTCCTATATGTTGGTGTGAGGTTAAAATTGTTCCTAAATAAGGATCTACAGGATTAGGGCTTATAGGTTTATACTTGACTACATAGGCTACCAATCTAATTCATCAAATCCTTGAATTTATTAACACTTTCAACCACAAAAAACTTTATATATAACTAATTATCACTTCCCAAAGACTAAATATCTTGTGAAAATCATGATATTACTTTCAATTCACCATATAATATGTACAATCCTATAGGTCTCATTTAACTATATATGTTATACAGAGTCATCTATTGAATCCTTGGATCTCTCAACCCTATCAAAAATCTTCACACTCCAATTTTTATTTCTCAATAGTATCCAAATAATATGACAATAATAGGAAACCTTTAACTCACTTAACTCATAAATCATTATGACAATCATATGACTAACTGCTATAGGTAGCTATTTATGCCCACTATACAAATTGAGGTTAGACTTTTCCTTCTTGACTATAGATAATATCTCTTGGTATTTAAATAAGTCATTTTGTACTTGGAATATTCATCCCTATATCTCACTTTTTATCCTCTTTAACTTATACACAATAAGTTCACTTTGTATAGGCAACTTGATTGTGTACTTAGTCCCAAGACGATTTGGCTCTAGTTTACTATTTGTATAGATAGAGACCATCACATTGGGGAATGTGAGGTGGAGACTTTAATGAGCATATAGTAATAATATTTTAATTTTAAGTTTTTTATTCATCCTCTCTTAGACCCTTACACTATTTACTTATCTCCATGTTTAACATGACACTTTTTGAAATATCTTCATAGGTGACTACTATAGGTGGAGATTTCTCCTTGTGTATGGAGTAAGGAGAGGTGGGAGGTTAGTCTCAAGGGAAAAAAGTGAACATAAGACCCTCATTAACCCTTCATGTTCAAAATTATCTTAATGAATGCATCAAATTACCAAAGGAGGTTTGAATAGAAATGAAAACAATAAATGATCTATTACCTTAAATTAGCCTCAAAATAGGCCCTTTTGGTACTAAAACTATGAGAATAACTTGATAATCCTATTTAAAATGTTGTAAAGTGTATCCATCAGAAATTTTTAGGACTAAAATATTACACCATGTCTTAAAAATAAAAGTTTAAAGTGAAAGGAGTGAAAATCTGATCTATGAGGCCAAACTTATAAACACTAACTCAATAGTCATGACATTGTAAAACACTAAACATGGATTTTATCTTTCCCATAACTCATGATAAATTATAAATGTATAGGTTCCATTGTTTATACCATAGGAATCCTCTCTTATCCATTTGATTTTTGGTGTACCTGATAGTGGGATAGTTGTATAGTTTTGACTTTATATCTGGTGCTCTAAAATATTTGGTTGACACTAGTATATGAAGATAAAGTATAACTAAGTGTCCACACAATCATTAAACTATTACCTATATCACCTATTATATCTTTATTTTTGTTTATATTTTAATCATAATCATTACCTCCTTTTTACATGTTAGATTACTTGATATCATTAAGTGTTTTACTATTTCATTTAATTTATTCAAATTTATTTAATATATTATGGATAGTCAAAGTAAACAAGATAATAATATTCATACTCTATATTACTTATTATCTACTCATGTTATGCCATTAGTTATGATAATGAATGGATAAATTGAAACAATAAAAACCTTATGGAAGAATCATATATGTGAATGATTATGATTTTAATGATATATTAATGAATATAAAATTTTATTTTGATGAAACTTGGTAACATGAGTCCATGGAGAAAAATTAACCCCTAGATTCTTATTTTTGTCACCTCTAGATTCCTCTGTATAGCTACTCTAGACTCCACTCTAGTTTCACTAATAGATTAATATTTGGTTTCATATATATATACATTTATCTATTTACACTTATCTATTTCTATTTTTTTTCATCTTTAGACCCTTCTTTAGTTACACTTCTATATTATTCTTTGGTTTCATCTTTATACTTTTTTTTAATTTCACTTCTCGATTCCTATTTGAATTTCTCTTTTGCTTCCACTATGGATTTAAATTTAGATTATATCAGGAATCCTCCTTACTTTCTCCCTTAACTCATCATATAAATAAAATAATATTGTAAAAATGAATATCTTCTCTTTCTTAAATTTCCACTAACCATCCAAAAAGAGGAACCTTTATCTAAGTATTCACCATGATCTATGTATCAATATAATGCACAATTTTGAAATTAAAAGATAAGAAAATGCATAAGATTTGTTCTAATAAAATAAATAAATATGAGAATACTTAAAAATATTAGATTCACTCCACCACTCACTTAATATAAATAAATCACAAATCAAGATGTACAAATAGGAGAGTAAATGTGTAACTCCTCCATGACCAACTAGAAAGAGCCTAGAATAGGCATGTAACTTCCATACCTTGGAATAACCAATCAAAGATTAACATTCAATAACTAATGATTATGGAAAAGATTAACTCCCTATGTCTAATTACACATAATAAATCTAACTTCATAAGTGTATGAAAAATACAAATTAAAAAAATAAAATGAAAATAAATATCTTATATTAACACCCCCCATAAGCATATCTTAGGTGGGTATAATAAATGGGTCCTAAAAACAAGACCTAATCAAAAAAACATATACAAAAAACTCTCATAAACTGGATAAAAGGGAAAAACCTATAGGAAAAAACTCCCCCTAAAAATAAAAAAAAGAATATTGAGTTATGAATCCCCACTAGAAGCTACAACTGATTGTAACCACCTTGTATCCTATAAAGGATCTCTTTGGAGTGAATGTGGATTATAAATAGATGTAATGAAGAATTGATCACCCTATAATAGTGAATGTGTCTACCAAGTTCTTTATGGTTCTCCAACCAAGGTGTGGTTCCTCTATAAGGAACTATTTTCCTCATGCATAGTAGATGGGATAACTACCTCATGCTATGATGGTGCATTAAAAAAAGAGCCAAAGAAAGACTATATAATTTTTTGTAACTATGTACTAGACTTATTGATATATGATGAGTATTGGATCAATTTAACTAATCCCTATAATGTCTAAAGTGGACTAGAATTAGGTGGATCAATAAATAACTACTCAATATCTTTGAGGTAATAAGGAGATGATGGAGGTGTATCCCCATTACTACTATAGTCATCTATGATAGAAGAGGATTCCTCATCATCAAATATGTACTTAAGTTTAGAAATGTCATCAAATCTTAGTAAGTCTGATGAAGAAGAATTTAAAGGAGAGTTATGGATAAATTATGAAAAGGTATATAGTCAAGTCTGATGATTGACTAGTCCCATTGCCATTATAGTATCACTATGCAACTATCCAACTTGGAGTGAACTCAACTCACATGCCCAGACTAGGGTGAGTAATCTAATAGACTGATAGGAGATTAGTTAAAAGTGAGGTAATACTTGTAACATTATTGAATGTTTCACCACTCACTTTAATAGTCCCTTTCTTAAAAATATGTGGAGAAGTGTCATCATCTAGTTAAATATTAGACATGTCACATGTTTTCAAGGAAGTTAACTCTATCTATGAATAATCCATGTTATGTGATGCACTAGATTCAATAACCCATGTAGGAGTCAAAGGTGAAACTACAACTAGGGCCATGTATTTTACTTTCTCCTTACTATTTTATTTTTCCTTTTCTATATCATTGTCATTTTCCTTGGAGGATTCTTGAGTTTATGAGCTTGGTTTGATAGACTCATTAACACCTATATTTTTATTCTTAAGAATTCTAGTTAGGTGGTCAATCTATTTTTTAAAACATTTACTTTTATCATGTTTTTCTTATCAATACCCACATTTGATCCTCTATTTATTATGATTAACACTAGAATAATATGTCTCATTGGTTGATTTGGAGATGAGAGTATTTTGATCCTTTTGACCTTAATCATTTTTATTTTATTTCTTCTCCTTATTATTTGACACCTTCTATTTCCCATTTCCAACAATTAGGACATGTGGTTTTGAGGGTGTCAGTGCAACCATCTGTATTAACTTATCTTTCTCCTAAGTCAAGTCAACAACAAAATTATCTAAATAGGGCATTTTCCATGTGTTTCCAAGAGAAATTTTGGTAGCATGAAAAGTAGAGATGAATACAAATTAATTTGGACCTAGTTTAAAGAATATATAAACAACCAATTGATCATCTTTCTTATTTATTCATAATTATTTTAACTACAATGTCAAAGAATTAAACTTAATAAATAAATCCTTTAGAGTGTAAAAAATTATAAGACTTAAACTAATGATTTCATTCTCCATTTCATGACTTACCATCACATCTATCTTCCCAAAGACAATTTATAGTTTGGTCCAAACTTCATTAGTATTTTTTGTAGATTCAACATGAAAGAGTATATCAGGAGACACATAAAGACATAGTAATCCAAAGGATTTATCACAATAGTTAAACCATTTGACTTTGACTACATTTACATTATGTTTAGTCTTAGTGTCCATTATAATACTATGTAAACCCTTATTTCTCAAAATGATTACATTTTGTCTTTCTATTCATGATAACTAAATGGTGTGAGTGGACTTATCAAATTAGGTTTCATGGTGAAAAATTAAGATTATTATTACAAAAATGAAATAATTAGAAAGTAGAACATTCACCATAGTACAAAAACCTCCCTAGAACAAATATTATCAACCCCACCTGCCCCAAGATTTTGCACTTTGTAATTCAATGTAATTTATAAAATAGACCTTTCCAATTGAACAAACATGGAAAATCATGAAATTTTAAAAAAATGGAACTCAAAAGAGAGATGCCTATCAAAATTTACAACAAAATCAATTTTATTTCATTTAATGTCCTATAAATTAATTTACACAAAAATGTTTAAATTAACATAGACTAAAAACATTAGCCATAATTCAGAAGTGGAATTGAATAAAGGACCTATCCAAAAAAAATTCTAAGGTTTGACAAATCCTCTTATGCATTACTTATGAATTTTAAAGGAAAAATAACATATTTGATCTTGTTTTAAATTGAGATATTTAAAAGGTGATTTAACATATAGATTTTCTATAAAAATTAGGGCAAATATGAATAAAATTAACTTATTTTGACTATTTCAATAGTCTTCCACCCCCATAGAGAGGATATTATAGGCATGAACAACAAATGGCTCTAATGACTACCACCACACACTCCAATTATAGGTATGATGTGTTTATAACCAAATCAACTACCAAGGCTTCATGCCATTAGCCTCTAAACATAGGTCTTGCCCACAAGGGTTTGGTAGTATTTCAAGCACCACCAATTTGAATGGGAATAATAATATTTAAGTTTCCCAAAAATTTCAAGGCATATTTGACCTTATCTAGACATGATGTAATAATAATGTTAGAAGTACAATAACTAAGATGAGGGGGTGAATAAGTGAGCCAAAATGATCCAAATTTAATTTTTATCTTTACAAACACTTAATCATTTACCACAAGCATTCATGAAGCATACACATCATTCATAGCAATGAGTAAGAGAGATAATGCAAGATCAATCACATAACACATGACATACGTGGGAAACCCTCTTAGGGAATAAAACCCACTAGAACCTATAATTATACTATTATATTATAATAATAAAAACCAATTTATACTATCTACAAATGATCAAGGAACTATAATCCCTATTTAGTGAGACTACAATCCCACAAGGTGCTACCATACTTGTCTAGCTGAGTTGCAATAACAACTAGACTTTTAGCAAGTTTTACCTTGAAAGGAGGATAAAACCACCATAGATGTTGAGATACCATAATAAAACCTATGAACACATCCAAAAATTTTCTGATGTCTTCAACACCTTATGATGGACCTCTGCTTAACACTCTTCACCTTCACTCATACTCAAAAAATAAGAGCACTATTTTGCAAATAGAACTATGACCAATAGCTCATAAAAATAGTCCTCAAATCTATCTTCTCATAAAATCATCCATATGTCACTCTACCCCTCCTATCCCTAATTAAAACACACAATCCTCCCTCAAAACTCTCTCAAGTCTCTCGCTCACAAAGTCTATAAATCACCATCTTTGATTTCAATATTTATAGAGCATACTTGATAATCAACACCTTGGTCAACCATTAGGCATGACTTATACCTTAAGGAGTCTATTATACAAAGAAACATCTCAAAATAATCTTCATAGGTAGGCCATATCATCTATGGGTCACCCTTAAGGAAATAAACCTTTTAATAAGGCCCTTATAACACTTATAGGTCTCATGTGAACCCATTTACTCCTTTAAAACATCATCAAACAAAACAAGAACACAATAATAAATTAAAATACATTGGTCCACTCCTTATTTCCCCTTCATCATCTTAAAATTATCACAATCATATTTTATCACCTCTACATATGCTCAAACAACTCAAACACTGACCTGGTGCATAAGAACATTATGAATGAAAACATAGTCAACTTCTCAAACATTGTTCATACTTAAGATATATTAATCAAACCTATAAAAAACACATAGATAATATTTATGTAGTCTAAAAAAATCCCCAATATCTAGGTCATAATGAGACATTAAAATAACATCAACACAAGATCAAACATCCTTCTTGGGTCACTTGCAGAATAAGCATGAACACATAGTCAACTTGGAACATTAATATATTTAACTGTACACACTTTCAGATCTTCAAATTAGGTTCATTATATTTTTCATGAAGTCCTATTAATATTTTATTTTTACATCATGAGAAAATTCTATCTAGATCAAATGATATGGCCCAATGACTAGACACTAGTGTTTCCTTCACAAATTCAAATATTGAAATGCAAATAGTCATAGTTAAACTTTGAATACTATGTTTGTATCTTGTGTCCTCTCATATTTAGATAAAATATTCATCATTGATATTATTTTAAATTCAACATATAGTCTACTAAATTCAAACATTAAACATCTCATAGTTAACCTCATCTTGTGCAATCTGAACTTTGACTCAACGTGCTCCATCAATCTCTGTGGATCAATAAGGTCTTTAACTAGCAATGCTCACCATTTGATCAATCTATACAAACACCCACTCATCATTATATATTTATCCTTTAACTTTGATCATTTTTAAAACATCATGAACATATATTCATCTCATTTCTTCCTAAATTCTTGGAGAAATATGCACCATCAATCTTACTCGAGCTTTAGCTTGTGTAGAAATGACTAATATGGGAACCTTGCTTATCTGTCCAGAAGATAAAATTTTCACATCCATATCTTTTTCTTCACTCAAGAGAATGTTCACATAGGATAATAAAATCATGTATCAAATTAATCTTGAAAACTTCACATATGCAGTATATAATGCCATTAAAATTCCTTCGCAAAATCTTCTATCACAGAGCCAACTATGTCAAAACCCTACATAGGAAGCCAACTTTGAACATACATATCTTTTGATGTACTTCATTGCAATAACCAAATTTTAGCACAACTCAACTTAGATCAAACTAAATAAACCCATATGATTATTTTCTCTTGAAACCTTCACATGTGCAAGATATAAGATCATCAAAATGCTTACTCAGCTTTTTTTGTCATACATAAATTTGGCTAAGTATGGAAAAACACAATCAAACTGCCTGGGAGCCCAACTTTACATATTCATATCTTTGACATACTTCATCACATGATATAAAATCTATGACAAATAAATTAGTCATGAAAAATAAACAAACCCATATGATCATTTTATCCTAACACCTCCACATGTGTGAATGTTGACCTTGTCAACATGTTTACTCATCTCTTTCTAGCCATATGCAAATTTGGCAAAGTATGGGAAAAGAATGAATTATAACTGAGAAGCCAAATTTTCACCCCTCATATCTTTGATCATGCTTATACACATTACTTGATATTTATTTAATATCAACTAGATTCAAATGTGATCACAACCATATGACCAACTTCCCTTGACTCATTCTCACGTGGCAATGGTGACATCGTCAAACTACCTACTCAAATTTTTCTTCCACTAGAATCAAAGTGTCTAGATGAAAAATATGGACAACCAAATGAATTAAACTTATGAAAACAACATATAAAAGATTATAAAACATATTTGGGACCTTTTTCACATGCTCAATACACCATACCCATCCATAAACAACTATAACCATGCCAAAATAGAAGATCAACCAATCATACTTCAAGCATAATAGGATAATCATATTACAAACTTTGTCATTATCTCATATAATATTAAGGCACTTTATCCACTCACTATGATACCTCCATGACATCACCATTACATCACTAAAAACTCTCCAAGAATCTTCCCCTTTGTCATTGATGTCAACAACCATCATATATAGAAATATACAACTCACCTTCTCTCTCTTCAAACACTCCCACAACAAGAACTTTCTCCCCCTTTGAAATAATGAAAAAGTGGGTACCAACTAATCCTAAGGACCTGAAAAGACCAAAAATAGGAATTAAATATCTTATAAAGATGAGACAAACTCCCCCTTACCTTGAGCCTATCTCTTCTTGCCTTGACAACTTTCTTTTACTCCATATCAACACTCTCTTCAACCAAGCACTACAACCAATGAATAAAGAATACACAAAACCACATAAAAATTATGGAACACATCAAGAAAAAACTAAGAGGGACTCCTCTAATAACTCTTAGCAATTGCACCTTCTAAGCATCTTCAAATCCACACACACCATGAAGAACCAACATACAATCTTACTAGCCTTCTCTCTCACGCTACCATAAATACCACCAAAATAACATCATGCCACTCACTAGAAAATAAAATATTCTCTCAACTAACCTAAGAACTATCCTTGAAACAAACATAGCTTACTCTTTTGGATAAACTGAGCAAAAAACACTTCTTCAACTAGGCTTGTCTAGCCTCATTGTAGCCCTACCTAAGAATTACAAAACCCATAATTTTTATTAGACACATCTTCATGAAATAAACCTTCATATATAGATAACTCTCATATTCCCCCTCAATCACACCAATTTCCATCACCAAGATCATCCTCTACAATATACATCCTTTGTAAACCTACTAGCTAATTAATCCTCAATCTTGACAAAAATAGGAATATATTAAAAACCACAAACTTCTATATCTCTATGAAGATTTATTTGAAAACCCATTTGGCCCAAACAACCTATTAATAATCCTTATAATGCAACTCATAAGGCAAACCACTTTTATAGCATAGCCCAAAACTCTAAAATCTCAAAAATAACAAGGTCAACAAACTTCCTTATAGTCAATATACACCTTTGAAACATATTTCACACCTGGAGACACACATAACACACTTCTATACCAAAAATTGAATTTTCATACCTTTAGAAACATAGACTTCCTATAACCTTTTTTAGGCCTGCTTGCCCTTAAGCCAAAAAATAAGAAAACTGAGAGAAATAAAAAATATTTAATTGAAAGATCCCCAACTCAATTTGGAGACAAAAATATACAGGTTCTTTCAAGACAAAGATATAATTTTGATTATTTGCCTTTAGAGAATGCAGATATCAAAATATATTGCCCAGATTTGCTTCAACAGTGAATAAACAAAAATTACAGTACACAGCAATATTATAAAGGGTATAATGAAACCCAAAATAAGCAAGAACCTGGAAGTATGCACAAATCTGGACGCTGTGTAAAGACACAGTCACCGACATCGGTGAGGATGATGCCGACATCGGTCGATACCCTGCTGCCATCAATCGTCTAGTGGGCGATCTCTGACTACCTGTGTCTACCTGTGACTGCCTGACTGCCAGCATCGATCGCTAATCGGCCGATGTCGGTCTATATGCCGATGTTGGTCTCTGTAAAACCCTATGGCAAAACTGTGCCCTTTCCTTTTCTGAATCTGCTGGTACAGCCTGGTGCTGATCTGTCTATCCATATGGATTCTGTACCAGACCTGCTCTGACTATAAAAATATATAAATTTGAAATCAAAACAATGGATAAATACCTGGAGACCTTTGCATAGGCTGAACCCTGATATCCTTAGTGAATGGCCTCTGAAGCTCCAGATCTGACCAATATGCACAATCTAGATTTCGTCTCGAATCCACCTCTAATAAAAGGGCTGGGTTTTCATCCAACTCTTCTCCAATCTACTGAAGGGTTTCATCCTCAGAGATTTCAGCTGAATCACAGATTCAAGCTTCTCAGAATAATTTTTGCAAAAGAAGATATTCGATGATCCAAATGCTTTGCTTTCCCCTTCTTTTAAAGCCCTCCAGGAAACTTCTAGAAGAAGTCAATTTTATTTAATTAATTAATTAAACTAGTTTAATAGAAAATTGGGGACATTACAGTCCTCCCTTCTCGGAGATTGCTTGTCCTCAAGCAATTCTTTCCAACACCAACTTCTTGGATCCCATGTTATTCTCAAAAACTTGCAAACTCTTCTATCAGAAACACCAGGCTGGAAAATATCTATGACTACATTCACCTTGTTTCTCCTAGAGAGTAGTGTGATAATCCTCACTATGTAATTAGCAAATTCACCATCACATACCTTAGACTTAGAAAAGGGCCGCTGCGCTACTCTGATTAACAAACTCTCACAATCCCCATAAGGATGTTGACTTATAATTGGAAAGGAAAATGCCCTGCAACAAATAGAATTAGTTACCACATCACCTGTAAAATGAGACTCCATCCTGTGAGATGACCCCTCCTTAGGTCCTCCATCTTGTGCTGCCTTCAAGATAATCTTCCTTCCCCCAGAAAGGAATTCTAACTGCATACGATGGTGATCAATAATGTAGCACCCAATACCCTGTAACCACTGCATGCCCAAGACCACAACATAATCCTCTAAAGGAAACACATAAAAATCATTGGTCAAAGTGTAATTCCCCATCTGAATGCTAAGCTGTGGAATCCATTTGGTACAACCCAATACTGCACCATCTGCCACCTTTACCCTGAAACCACCAAACTTCTCATACTGTAATCCATGCCTTCCCACTAACTTCCGGTCAATGAAGTTATGTGTAGCACCTGTATCTACCAAGCTCACTACCCACTTACCCTCAAGTGTACCTTTCAACCGAAAGGCATGAAAGTTAGGATAACTGGAGAGAGTAGCCATAATTGCTTTGGCTGATGCCAAAGGCTCTGGGGTGTCTAACTCCAACTATATTTGATCCTGCTCAATATTATCCTCAATGTCTATATCAGGAACCTCCTCATCTCCACACTCAGAAGTTACCTCAATCAAATGAACCTTTCCTTTACCCATGCAACGGTGGCCTGGTTCCCATGGGTCTTTGCAGGAAAAACATAACTTTTTCCTCCTCAAGTCATTCCTAGTCTCCTGATTCATCCAAGGATTTGTAGAGGATGACCCTTCTTTATTTTGTGGTGCGTTGGCCTTCTGTATAGGCTGAGATTCTGTGGCTATTTTCTTATCACCCTGATAAGAAGTGGGGATAGTATCCAATCTCAATGTCACATCAATAGCATCCTTAAGAGTGGCTGGTTGGAAAGCACGAACTAGTCCCTTAAGTCTATCCTGTAATCCTTCAATAAACAACATCACACTCCATCTCTGAGGCATATCAGGTACCATAACTATAATACGCTGAAACTCATTAATATAAGTTTCTGCATGACCACTCTGTATAAGATGAGATAACTCCCTGTAGTAAAGTTTGATATCCTTACGGTCAAACCATTCAATAAGTCTCTCAGTGAACTCAGCATAGGAGTGAACTAAGGCGTGATCCTGGGTGACCAATCCATGGTGCCACCAATCATATGCAATCCCCTCTAGATGTAATACCACAAACTGAATGGCCTCACGCTCAGGCATGGGCCTCAAAGAAAGATATATGTCCAGCTTGTGGACCCAAGCTCTTGCACTAGTCTCTCTAGAACCATTATATGAAGCCAATGTAATCTTCCCCATAGCTATATTGAGGTCAAGATTATGCTGCTGCTATGGTGGTCTATTACCCCGATCTCTCCTGAGTCTAGCTGTGTCTCTACGCTGTGCACAATATTAGGAAAAAGGAAAAACCTCCCTAACCTCTGGGGGTAAAGCTCTCCACTCTGTTGTGGCTGCCAAAACGGACTCTTAAAACCCCATCTCTGGTGGTTCCACCTATACTGGTTGTCCACCTGGTATAAACTGAGGTAGTAATGGTCTATTAGGAGTAGGTGTATGATGATGATGTCGCCTAGAGGAATGACGGGAGCTCCCCACTGAAGAATGGGAATGGTGACTATGCTGACTGGAGTGATGGGTATGATCACTACTAGTCACTGAAGCTGATCTATTCCTTCTACCTCTATGTCTATCCACCTCTAAACGCTCCATGGTATCCTGTAATCGGTCTAGAGCCTGAACAATCCTGGGCTGGGTAGTGATGAGGGTCCTCATCATCTCTCTTTCTTCCTCATCCTGGTTTCTATGGGCATTCCTCTATTCTTCGGCCATGATTGGTTGCTGTCCTAAACCCAACTCTCACTCGTACTGAGCTCTACTACGTGTAAAATATTTATGGCTTCTATCAAATCTTCCAGGATGCATAGAAATAAAATATATTCACCCCTACAGGCTGGCAAGATGCATGGCTCTGATACCACTGAGAGATCCCCAACTCAATTTGGAGACAAAAATATATAGGTTCTTACAAGACAAAGATATAATTCTGATTATTTGCCTTTAGAGAATGCAGATACAAAAATATATTGCCCAAATTTGTTTCAACAGTGAATAAACAAAAATTATAGTACACAGCAATATTATAAAGGGTATAATGAAACCCAAAATAAGCAAGAACCTGGAAGTATGCACAAATCTAGATGCTGTGTAAAGACACAGTCGCCGACGTCGGTGAGGATGATGCTGACGTCGGTCGATACCCTGCCACTGTCAGTCATCTGGTGGGCGATCTCTGACTACCTGTGTCTACCTGTGATTGCCTGACTACCAGCGTCGGTCGCTAATCGACCGATGTCGGTCTATATGCCGATGCCGGTCTCTGTAAAACCCTGTGGCCGAACTGTGCCCTTTCCTTTTCTGGATCTGTTGGTATGGCCTAGTGCCGATCTATCTATCCATACGGATTCTGTACCGAACCTGCTCTGACTATAAAAATATATAAATCTGAAATCAAAACAATGGATAAATACCTGGAGACCTTTGCATAGGCTGAACCCTGATATCCTCAGTGAATGGCCTCTGAAGCTCCAGATCTGACCAATATGCACAATCTAGATTCTGTCTCAAATCCACCTCTGACAAAAGGGTTGGGTTTTCATCCAACTCTTCTCCAATCTACTGAAGGGTTTCGTCCTCAGAGATTTGAGCTGAATCACAGATTCAATCTTCTCAGAATAATTTTTGCAAAAGAAGATATTCGATGATCCAAATGCTTTGCTTTCCCCTTCTTTTAAAGCCCTCCAGGAAACTTCTAGAAGAAGTCAATTTTATTTAATTAATTAATTAAACCAGTTTAATAGAAAATTGGGGACATTACATTAATTGGCACAAACATACCTTCAAACCTCAAAAACACCTAGAGAACATCACAAATAAATGAACAAACCTTTTTGAGCACCAAATACTTCTTGACATTGCATCAAAATCATCATGTCATCTATAAAGACCCATTCTAATATTGCATAATATCTCCTTCACAAACCTTTGAAATAGGTTCATGAACTTGTTTATCCATTTTAACCAAATACCTTCTCTAATTGGAATTATCATGTTGAGCACACAAACATGATTCTCCTTTAAAAGGAGACTCTTAAGAATCATAGATAGAGACCTCCTCTACACCATAATGCTCTACCATGGTGTGAAACTAGGAGTTGCTCATAACCCATCATACTCCTTCTCCTCCTTGGTCATTTGATAATTATAGTTATTTTTCTTCTTCTTATTTGGATTAGGAGAAACAAATTCCTCATCCACTATAAAATTCTCATTTTCTTCTATGATTGGATTGATAATACATGGAGACAACATAGGTTCATGACATACCTTTTCATCTGAAGGGTCCACCTTACAGTTTGGAACCTCATTACTAGGAACAAACAATTTATGTTCTTTACATGATGCATGATAAATAATATAAGGATGTTCACTTAGATCCATACATACCTTAGTAATAGATTAAACCATCACCTTGGTCTTCTCTTTGAGCTTGATCTCTTCATTCTCAATATGAGTAGATAATGAGATGTCTTGACACTCTTTAACTTCTAAAGCATTCTCCAACATAGCAAAAAAATTAATTGGACATGTAGCCTTATCGTGACTCACACTTATCACCTTTGGATTCCATGTGTTAACATGCCTTATTTATTTCACTCTAGGAGCCTAATTGAGCTCATTTTGAGTTGATGGCCTTTGTTTGTAGAATCTATCAATGTGACCTTTCTATTCATAATTGTAGCCCACCATACTCCTTGATGGAAACATAGTTTGTCTTACCATGTTTGGATATAAACTTTCCATATGTTCTTTGTCATGAAAAATAAAATAACCTCTCCTTTTTGAAGAGGACTCACCATATCTAATCTTATGTGGACAATGGTTTACAAAGTGTCCCACATCAAGACAGTTGAAGCACTTAACTATTCTTCACTCTCTTTGATGGATGACCCTCATCATAGTCCCATGTAAACTAATTTATAAAAATTCTATTGCACTCTCTAGCCCTATGACCAAATTGATTACATGTATAATAGTAACCATTGAATCTTGTATACCTCATGGCATTTGGTTGTCTAATCTTAATTATCTTCATTTTTATAGCACCTTTAGTCCTTATCTGATGATTTTTCTTTAAATTATGATTGTCATGGTTCACATTAGTCTTCATCTTATTTTGAGTAACATTCTTTTGTTCTTCTTCATATCCAAGACCATTTCTATCACTAGCATGATTTTGAACACTCAGAATGTTTTCTAGATCACATGAGCTCTTTTGAAGTATCACAAATGACTTCACCTTAATAGATGTATTTTTTAAATTAGATTTAAAATACTCATTTTTAGTGACATACCTTGAACATTCTTCTTCTTTTTTTCTAAGACTTTCAGATATAGATTCTAACTTAGAATTAAGAAACATGACAACACCTTCATGCTCCCTAAAGTCTTTAACCAATCTTGCCTCAATTATAATGAATTTTTCCTCATAGTCCTTGAGCTTAGATTTCATCTTCTTATTGATATTCTTCTCAATATTCAGTTATTAAAGAGAATTCATCAATATAGTCTCACAATCCACCTCACCTTCATCATTATCTGAATCATTCCAAGTAGACACCTTTTGATGTGAGAAACTTCCTTCCTAAGCCATGAATATAGATTCATATTTAGTAGTACCATCATCTTCATGGTCATATTCTGAGTCACTATCTTCACTCTCATCTGATGAGTTAAAATCTTCTTTGGTGTAGAGACTCTTCTTATTTTTGAAGGACTTCTTATTGTTAAACTTTTTGAATCCTTTATTCGTGTATGTCTTCTTTTCATCATCTTGACCTTCACCATGATCTTCATAATATTTATTCTCATATTTATAAGGGAACTTATGATAAAAATGTCATATATCTCCATAATTGAAACATTTGAAGGGTAGTTTACCCTTATACATCCCTAATCTTGTGTTCAATTTCCTAGTAATCAAAGTAATTAGTTCATGCTCATTAATGTCAAATATGTCATCCTCTTTGGATTTCTTACCTTGGAACTTTTTATTAGGTTTCATCTTTATTTTGAATGTAGATTCCTTCTTTGGTGGTATATCATCATTTATTCTCATCTCATATGCAGTAAGGGTACCATGCAATTGATTCATCTTTAACTAACTAAGATTATGAATCTCTTCTATTGTAGATACTTTTGGATAAAAACTTAGATATAGAGACATTAATACCTTTTGGACAACATTTTCCTCTTTAATATTCTCTCTAAGACCTCTGATGATGTTCATAGTCTTGTAAACTCTTTACATAAAGGATAACACTGAATCTTCTTCCTTCATATTGAGACTTTCAAATTTCTTTCTATGATTCTACAACTTAGGAATATTAGCCTTTGAATCTCCTTCAAAAATTATCTACATTTTGTCCTCTATCTCTTTAGAAGATGTAAAATAGATTACCTTGGTGTATTCAGTCTCTGAAAGACCATAAGTAATAACATTCATCACCTTGGAATTGTTCTCAAATAACTTCTTGTCTATAACACTAGATGGAGGAGTAATAGTAGCAACATAACTATTTAGAATAGATTTACATACATCAAACCCTAGAGACATAATATATGTCCTCATATTTTCACTCAAAAAATCATAATTGGATATATTGAACATTGTTGCTTCCTTAGTAGAGAAACCTCCTTGATGACTACCCATATTATACCTTGGATAACCTTCAAGTTTATAATCCTTTACTAAAGGATCTACTCTAATACCAATTATTAGAGGTATAATCATTAAGAGTAGGGGGGTGAATTAGTGAGATCAAATAATATAACTTCAATTATAATCTTTAAAAACACTTAATCAGTTACCATAATCATTCATGAAGCATACACATCATTCATGGTAATGAGCAGGAGAGATAATACAAGATCAATCACATAACACATGACATACATAAGAAACCCTCTTGGGGAATAAAACACATTAGAACCTACAATTAGACCACTATCCTCTAATAAAAATAAATAATTTATACCATCTCAAAATGATCAAAGAAATACAATCCCTATTTAGTGAGACTATAATCCTATCAAGCGCTGCCATACCTATCTAACTGAATTGCAACAACTAGACTTTTAGCAAGTTTTACCTTACAAAAGTGTTACAACCACATTATATGTTGAACTTACACAATAATACCTATGAATACATACACCTTTAAACTGACGTATTCAACACCTAATGATGGACCTATGCTTATCACTCTTCACCTTCACTCATACTCAAATAACAAGATCACTATTCTACCAATAAAACTATGACCAATAGGTCATAAAAGTAGTCCTCAAATTGATCTACTCATCAAATCATCCATAGGTAAATATACCCCTCCTTAAATCCCAAATTCACACACATAATCCTCTCTCAAAACTCTCCCATGTCTCTCACTCACAAAGTCTAGAAATCACCATATTTAATTTCACTATTTATAGAACATACTTGATAATCAACACCTTGGCATGTAATTAGGCATGCCTTATCCCTTAAGGAATCTCTCAATAAATAAATATCTCAAAAAAATATTCATAAGTTGTCCATAGCATCTATGGGACAACCTTAAGGACCTACACCTTTTAATAAGGCCCTTGTATCCCTTATAGGTCTCATGTGAACCCATTCACTCCTTTAGAAATTTATCAAACAAAGCAATAAAACAAGACCACTTTAAAATATATGGGTCCATTCTTTATGTCTTCTTAAACATCCTCAAATGATCACAGTTATATTTTCTCACCTCTACTTATGCTCAAACAACTCAAACATTGACTTGGTGCACATGAACATTATGAATGAAAGCATAGTCAACTTCTTAAACATTGTTCATACTTAACATATATTGATCACACCTTTAAAAACCACATATAGAATATTTATGGAGTCTAAAACACTCCCCAATAGCCAAGCCACCATGAGACATCGAAACAACATCAACACAAGCTCAAACATCCTTCTCGAGTCACTTATATAATAAGAATGAATAGATAATCAACTTGGAACATTAATATGTTTGATTGTACACACTTCTATATATTAAAATTAGGTTCATTAGATGTCTCATGGAGTCCTCTTCATCTTTTCTATTTACAACATGATAGAATTCTATTCAGATCAAAAAATATCACCCAAAGACTAGACATTAGTTTTTCCTTCATGAATTCAAATATTCAAATGCAAACAGTCATAGTTAAACTTCAAATACTATGCTCACATCTCATGTCATCGTAGATTTAGATCAATTACACATCATTGATCTTGTTTAAACTTAACACATAGTCCACCAAAGCCAAATGTTAAACATTTGAAAGTTGAACTCATCTCATACAATCTAAAAACTTTGACTCAATGTGCTCCATCAATATTTGTGGATTAGTTAGGTCTTTAACTAGAAAAAATCACCATTTAATCAATTTTTATGAACACCTTCTCACCATTAGATCCTTATCTTTTACCTTTGAACAATCATTAATCATTGTGAACCTGTCCTCATCTCATTACTTCCTAAATTCTTGGAGTAATGTGCACTATCAATCTTGCTTTAGTTTTAACTTATGTAGAAATGATTATGGGAACCTTGCCTATCTATTTGAATGGTCAAATTTTCACCTCCATATGTTTTCTTCACTCAAGTGCATATTCTCAAATTTGGACCAAATGATCTCCTCACATAAGATAATCTAACCATGTATTAAACTACTCTTGAAACCTTCACACATGTGAGATATGATTCCACTAAAATTCCTTCTCAAAATAGTTTTTCATAGAGCCAACTTTGTCAAAAACCTTCTTGTGAAGGCAAATTTTAACAAACAAATCTCTTGATGCACTTCATCACATGATTTAAAAGTTAGTGAAAATCAACTAGGATAAAATATAAATAAACCCATATGATCAGTTTATATTGACACCTTCAGACGTGAAAGATATAACATAATAAAAATTCATACTTAGATTTTCTTGTCACATAGAACTTTGTCTATGGAGAAACATAGTCAAACTACCTAAGAGCCCAACTTTGCATATGCATATCTTTCGATGCACTTCATTGCATGATCTAAAATTTAGAATAAATAAACTAGGCATAAAAAGGATCAAACCCATATGATAATTTTTTACTAACACCTCCATTTTTGTTAATTCTGACCTTATCAACATTATTACTTAACTCTTTTTGGCCACATGCAATTTGGCTATGGGAAAATAAGGAATTTTGACTGAGAAGATAAATTTTCACCCTCGTATCTTTTATCATAATTAGATGCATGACTTGAGATTTATAACATATAAAATAGGAATAAATGTGATCAAAACTATATCAACGAATCCATTGACTCATTCCCATGTGGCAATGGTGAAATCATCAAACTACCTACTCAAATTTTTCGCCACTAGACCCAAAGTGTCTAAATGAAAACTGTAGAAAACCAAATGAATTTCACTTATGCATAGAATCTATAAAAGCTTATAAAAAATATTAGGAACATTTTTGACATGCTCAATACACCATAATCATCCCTAAAAAACTCTAACCATGCCAAAATAGAAGATCAACCAATCATATTTCAAGCATACTAGGATAAACATATTGCACACTTTGTCATTATCACATAAACTATCAAGGCACTTCATCCACTCACTATGATACCTCCATGACATTACTAAAATATCCCCAACACATAATAAATGATGGATTCAACTCATCATAGCTTCACATAAATGAAATCGCCACATTTCTATTCTTATTGCAAAATTTTACTGTATACATAGATATAGGAATATAAAGATATAAGCACAATAGAGTTGAGTGTGTGTTAATTTACAAAGGAGTAAAAAATATAGACTTGTGGAGCTCAATTTTACCTTTTATAACTAAAAAATATCCTAATGTAACTTGGTTGGCATTGGATCTTAGATCACTCAACCAATAATGCATAGAGAATCTCAGTCTAAGAAATACACTCCATAATGATGACAATCCATGATCATAAAATAAGGCATTCAAACCCTTTATTACCAAGAAAAAGTGGGACCCACATGTTTTTATATGAAAAAATAATTACACCCACAAAGAAATTTTTCGACAATGGTGAGTGAATGCCAAAGGGAATGGAGATGGAGCTCTACCTACATATAAAACTAAATATCCAACCATCCTTCAAATTTTAAAACACTAACACAATAAAAAACAATTTTATAAATAGCTTTTAGTAAAAAATGACATTCATATGCCATAATGGCAATCTGATCCCATGTTAGAGTGTTCATTAGGATCTCTATATCAATAGAATGCATAGGTTTAAAATAAAGAGGCAAGTAAATAAAAAAAAATATGATAACATTTCAAAAGATGAGATTCAATCCACCACTCACTTCATATCAATAGCTCATAAATCAAGATATAAAAATAGGAGTAAATGTGTAAGTCCTCCATGAATAACCACAAAGAGCCTAGAATAGGCATGAAACTCCCACACCTTAGATAACCAATCAAAGAGTAACACTCACTAAATAATGATTATGGACAAGAGTATCTCCATATTTCTAAGTAAACCAAAGCAAGATAACTCCAAAAGTGTAGGAATAATCCATTGTATAGGAATAATCCAAAAAATAAATAAAATGAAAATAAATATCTCACACTAACAACCTTATCCTTGTACACCTAAATTCTATTTACACCTCTCTAATTCACTTTATCACATCCAAACTTATAAAATCAATACACAAAATAATATGTATAAAGAAGAATATTTTTATTCAC
Source organism: Torreya grandis (assembly GCA_037957365.1). Classification (NCBI taxonomy): domain Eukaryota; kingdom Viridiplantae; phylum Streptophyta; class Pinopsida; order Cupressales; family Taxaceae; genus Torreya; species Torreya grandis. The sequence continues at coordinate 3,621,373 of JARHVA010000440.1, read as the reverse complement.
AAGCAACTATTGATTTTCCTTCCCTTGAAATGCACACAAATAATAATAACAAAAATGTTATTTATTCTCATTTACACATTTTCTATATCAATCCTACATGCCATATCTCTTCCCCTTTTCAAACCAATAAGGGTGAACTTAATTCTTCTTCCCTTAGCACATCATAAGATACAATTGAAATAAATAACATCCCTTTCAACACATCTTGTGATGTTACTTCCACTCCAAGTTCATTCTTGTTTAAACATGATGTTACTTTCATGCCAAAATGTCATAATTATATCATAGACTTACACATAATGAAAATTAATATCTTTATATTGTAATTATTTCAATATTATCAATTAAAAATAACCACGTGATTCATATATCTCTAGTTAATCTCTTAGACTAAAGGAAGAGATTATCCTTCCTCCTCTTGCTCATTTTATAACTAGTGTTCTAATGGCTAAAATTAAAAAATTTATTAATACATTAGATGAACCTCTTAAGAAACTCAACATGCCTTATAAATAATTCATATCCTTAATTCATGTTGTAGGATATTTGAAAGATAAAGTACATAAATTATCATAGAGAGTAAAGTGTATCATGATTAGGTTGATTCCAATCTAGTACATGGTAATCCTATTGTCCATAGTATTTTATATGCACCTTTACCTCAAAAATTTCAAATCCATATATTTTATACATTTTATGGAAGTGGTGACTCTTAATTTTATCTCATAAATTTTCAATAAACTATGGATGGTTACAATCTAAATAAAATGTTATCATAATTATTTCCTAATAGTCTAGTTGGATGTGCACTTATTCAATTTCATTCCATCCCTATAAGATCAATTAATACTTATCTATAACTATAATAATATTTATTAATCAAATATATTAAAAATAAGTGACCTAGGGTCAATTATGATTGGTTACCTTCTATGTATCAAGGCAAATTTGAACAAGTTTATGATTAAAATTTATGAATAAAACTTGTGTGTATAAATTAATTTATGAACCAACCAATTTTTAAGTTTAATATTTTTTCAAAGGTATAATATATAAATTAAAATATAAAATATTATATCATACTTTTGAGTTATTTTTATCCCTTTATTATGAGGCATTATCCCTAGAAGAAGAAATAGGTCATGTATCGCATATTAAACAATATGCATGTGAACATTGAGTTACATAGATAATATCCAAATAATGAAATCCAGTCATCTAAAGTTAGAGCACATATTTCCAATAAAGTGAAATAATTAAATGGTAAATTATCTTCTAAAAAATTACACATTATAGAAATCTCTAATAAAAGGGCATGCCTTGATGTTAAATCTAACTTGAAACAAATAAAATTCATACATAAAGTAAAAATATCCCTTCCTAAATTTACTAATCATATTTATTCTTTTTCATTAAAAAAGGCACAAACACTCAAATTTTCTTTCAATGATCACCCACATGATATTTTAAATACATTATTGGACAAAAAGTTGATCAAACTATGCCCTAATTAATATCATCCACATCATCAATTGGAATAATTTAAGGGTTACAACCATTTTTTACTTATTATGTCAATAATGTATATCATGATAATGATTGTTATGTGTTACAACATAAGATACAATAAGTTGTATAAAAATGAATTATCTCATTTCACAAAATTGATAATAATCTAATCTAATCTTCATCTTTATCTTCTAAATATTCAAATGTTAAACAAAAGATCCCTCAAAAATCTCAAATACAATATACAATAGTTTTAAAATATTTTCTTAATTAAAAATACAAAGATAATGATAAATTGGTAGTTCTCAAATTAAAAAAAAATAAGCAATGAACAAACATTAACACATGGTTTATATGGTAAAAATTTTACAAAATCAAAATATGTCAAGTAATTTACCTACACAAGTATGGAATTTTAAGTTAAAACAATTGAAAATCAAGCATAAAGAAATACATACACATGATGGAAAAACTACCACACATACAAGCAATAAATTATTAAATGATTATTTTGCATTAAATTTCCCATCAAGTTGTAAATTTACTTAATTTTCTCTGGTAAATTTAAATAACATGAATTAGTTATAATTATATCATAGTGGAGATGAATTATAAAGGCCAAGTATTTGGAGGGTAGTAATGAGGACAATTTTCTTTAGGAGGAAGGATATAGCTATGGCTCAACTTTTTGGAGAGCCATTTATAGTTGTAGGATCCTTTTATAGAAAGGATGTATGTGGTAGGTAGTTAATGGGGAAAAGGTTGATGATTTAACCTTTTAGGGTTTTACACATTTAATTATTATGTTTGCTTAAGGGGTTGAGTTATATAAATTAGTTAAATAAATTATAATAATTAAGCTACTAATTTGTTATGATTTTGATATTGTTTGAATTTATATAAATAATAAAAAATATGGATAAATAGAGACTTAAATAAAAAATAACTATCACATATGATCTAGGTTCTAAATTTTGGGATCTACGTAGTAGTTTATGTCATCAACATGATTATGATATTCTTCTATTCACTAGACATTAATGCCTAGTTTAGATAGTAGTGTCATTTGTGTGTAATTTCCTAAATGTGGTGATAATGGCCCTTTTACATGACTATCCCTATTTTTAGTGAGTACTTTCACCTCTATCTGTATGTTCTATTCATGTGTGATTAAAACCTATAGCTATGTATTATACCTAGAAATCTTGATTTGATTTGAAAACCCTAGTTCTCTTTGCAAGTATGATATGAATAAGAATTTAGTGTGTGTTATTAGTATGTATTAGACATAACTAACACCATATTGTGTAGATATTTTCCTACATACTAATACTCTGAATAGGGATCAATTCTGATGTAGTTTTCTCACCTAATACTTGATGTATGTGTAAGTGAATGCTAGAATGAGTGTGGCCATGGATGCCTTGAATGTGGTTGAGATTTGGAATTCTTAAAAACTATAATTAGGTCTATTTTAGATGGTATTTTTCATAAATTAGGATAGAATAGGGATAAATTACCTTGATTTTGCATAAATTTGTCTTTGATTTTAATAACTTTTGCATCTATTTTATATCTAGTGAATAGAGGTGGATTAGACTTGTATCTATAGGGTTATGTTTCTTTTGTATATAATAAAATGATCTTAGCCTAACCTTGAGAGGGGAATTTTTTCAAAAAACTATCAATTGGGAAGAGTTAGGGCTAAAGAAAGTAGCACCCAGTTAGGGAAACTAGTGTCATGTGGCTATAGTGTCCCAAATGTGGTGCTAATATCCACTTGGAAGACTACTAATAAATTTGGATTAGGGTCAAAGATGATAGTTTTAGGACTGTGTATTGACTAGTTGTAGGTGATTATGGTCTGCTGAATGACTAAAAATGTAAGTCTAAGTCTCTATAATGGGTCTGTGGGTAACCTAGGTATAGGTTAACTCAAATGACACTCTTAGCATCTAATTACCACTTTTAGGTGATTAAATTTTCCCCCAATTTATGTTATTAATGTAGCAAAGCAATACTACTAGTATAAAGGAAAAATAAGTGTACCTAGACTTAACTTTGAGGTTAAGCCCATGTATATGAGTTTGAATATGCAAATATAGGTCTGTATATATGGAACATAATCTAAATTAATGTCTTGCAATGAAAAAGGAAATAATCAATCCTTACTTAAGAGATGATCAAATGAAAAAGACTATGCTTAAATGAAATAACTAAGTAAATATAGAGGAAAGGAATAATTACACTATGTTAGGTATGTGAACTAATGCATGAACCTGGTGACAACCTATGTGTGTGAATATGCATAGTGATCATATCTTTGAATAACTTGAATTAAGTTTATGGCTTGCTCAATATTAATATGGGTGGCTCAATAAATCAATCTAATTTTAACTCCATTTCCCACCCTAAATTGTAGATATTAATGTCTATAAATATCTTGGATAAGACTATAAGCGTGTTGAACCCTTTCATGTAGGTGTCTCAAGAAATCAAGGAGGCCATGACTCCATTTCCCCCTATGTGAAGTAGATGCATCTGTAACTATACTATATAAAGTGTTGAAAGTATCTAACTAAATAATTTAACTATGTATTTGGCTCTATAGCCACTCAGGTATATAAGGTGGATCTGGGAAACTTGAGAATGTTAACCACTATAGATGGAGTAAGGCATGAATATGGTGACAACCTAGAATGTGATATCAAGTGTATATAATGTAGATAATGACATGAATTTTTCCATTCCATTTGATCAACCTATTTGAAGCTGAGTATATGGAAACTATGTGTCATGCACATGCCCCCAATTTGGTATTTGAGTATACTAAATTTGAATCAAGTGTGTAATAGCTAAACATATGTAACTCATTTGAATGTATGAGAGATCGTGTTATTTATTATTCCCCCAAATCTAATTAATTTATATGATTTTAAACTAAATTTAATGAATCTAAGCTAAATTTGAATAACTTCCAAACCTATGACTATATTTGTGAAATTATATATTATACCTAGTGTAATAGTATGAATGATCCAAAATATCATGAAGTTGGGGATACTAGACATTAGATCCTTGTAATGGATAATAGTGCCCTATAGTGATAATGTCCCAATTTTGGCACTAATGACTTCCTGGTTTGATCTCTATGTGGTCTGAACTAACTATTATGTCTCTAGTCTATTTTGTGTCTTCCTTGAGTTTGATTTATACAACTGAGCCTATGTGCTGGAATGTATTTATGAGAATAAAAATAGGATCTTGATCTCTATGACAACCCATATAAATGCCCCATATTTTGAGGGAAGTTGTGAAATCTATGTAAGAACTACCTTCTAAAGAAATAGATCTACAAAATTTGTTATCTAGAGCATGTACATGATATTCAAATATAATTTAAAACATAAAATATAAATATAAATGTATTTAAGCATAAGTAGGAAATGTAAGATGTATGTTGTAATATAACATTGCATAAGGGTGTCAAGATAGATGTAAGTGATGTATAAAAACAATAAATCTAAGTAACTACCTAGGGGGTGGAACATGATGTCAATCAAAGCTCCAAAGTAGGATAGGGTAGATGCATGAGGTCCCTCATGAAATCAAAAAATGGTGTGTGTGTGTAACAAACAAATACAAGTGTCATGGTGTAAATGGATATAAGGAAGAAAACATACAAACACATAAGGCACATAAAAGATAGGCCAAAGGACCAAAATACAAGGGACATTGGCACATGTCACTAAGTCTAAGAATGAAGACATATAAGGACATGTTCAAGTGTCCACATATGTAAACAATAATCAATTTCACATAGAGACACATATAAGGACATGTTTAAATGTCCTCATATAGAATAATGAAAGAGCACACACAAGGGACATGGTTAGATCTCCAATATATACAAATAGATAAGTGGCATAAAATCTAAGGAACAATGTCATATTCAAATGCCCTTGAAGATGGAAGAAGCATAGGAGACACAATCAAATCTAATCTAAGAACTAGAAATGAAAGCATGTATAACTATGTAATATAAATCTATGCAGATGTTAGGGTGTATATATACTGAGTCTAACTAGTGATAGTTGACAAAAAATATGAGAAATAAATAACAATGATTAATATCAAGATAAATCAATACATAACTAGAATGTATAGTATGTAACATAAAATTGGCTATATAAACTATGTAAGATATGTCTTGAGTGAGAAGATGTATCAATGTATAAACTTAGATTGGTGTAAATTCCCCTAATGGGTAGATGATAGCTGATTTGGATCACTATAGTGGACTGGAGTCCTATCTAGAATTTGAAAGCACTTGACAAGAATAAGTGAAGCATGTGTAGGATAAAACTGAATATACTAGGATAGCTAGCAATATGTGATATATGGTAAATAGTACAATTTTAAACATAGAAATGCATATGATCTATAAAATTTTGTATTTTTGATATTTTTGAATGTTTTTATATTTTGATGTATTATAATATTTTTTTGTTTTCTAAGTATAAGCTATGTATAAGCATATGAAAATAAACTATGTATAAGGAGTTAGAGAGAGAAGGAATTATGTACAAGGGTAGGAACCATAATAACCAATGAGTCTCATGGGAGACTCACTATCATTATGACCTATGTAGAAAATAGGAATGATAGTCTCTTGTGTACTATGATTGTTATGCTATAGTTGAATGTTGTTGCAGTAGGAATCTAAATATTATTCCTATTCAAAATCATAATATTATTCAACATTAGAATCATAATAAAATATAATGCTAGAGGGAACTACCTCATACTGTGGAGTTGACATTTTTTAATTGTGCTTTGGTCTATTGATTGTGATTTTTTCCTTTAAAACTATGTTTTTTATATACATATGGTGTTGTAGAAGATCTTTTTATAGAAATCCTTATTTGAGAATGTTTGTTGGATGAGCATGATTTTAACTTGACGACTGAATCTCTTACTATTTTTTTAATATTTATTATGTATCTATATGTTTTTCCCTCATAAACTATATCTATGACTGATGTAACTTAGGATGTTAATTGAATCCAAAACCTTGTTGACCAATATTATCAAATGCTAGAGTAGGAATAATGATGCCTTAGTCCTATTTGACCAAAGATTGGCCATGATAATCATACTATTATAGATGATTTTAACCAAACCCATACCATATTAAACATTTATCCCCTTTTTGGGGTGGTGTATTTGCTTGATTTATCTATGCTTCTTTTAATGTTTCTTGTTATGTTTGTTCTTTTGTAACCTTTTTTGTTTTGAGTTATGATTTGGTAACAATTTTTGTAATATTTATAAATTTGACCCTTTTGAATTGGTATATGTGTCATTATATGTTGTGGGTATGATGTGTCACATGTATCCATTATTATTGTATTTTTTTTTTCAATGTTAAACTTGAATTGGTGTGTGCCCATGCATTTTATGATATGCATAAAATTATCTAGATATCCTCATTGGGTGTAGAGGAGGTAGGTTGATCAACTTACCTTTAATCATTTCCCTTCGTTTCTTACTTGAACTTTAAATTTTAATTATTTTTGAATCACTTGTTGTATAGGTACTTTATTTATTTATGATATGGATATGTAACATTATTTTACCATAAATTGACTAGGTAAATATTCATATAAATGATTTACCCTATTATTCACTAGAGGCCTTTGTCTTGTAAATTATATTTATAGTGTTGTAATATTTTCATGTAATATTTGATTATGATGTTTTAAATTCATAATTATGTTTCTCATACTGATAATTTGATCCCTTATAGTTTCACAAGTGTAAACCCTGACTATTTATGATTGAAGATGTAGAAACACACCATGTAGGGAAGAGGTGTGAATAAGCTAAGTAGGGGAATTAGAGATAATGTTATAGGATACATGATATAATGGAGGAATGTTAGTATGGATTTTGTTAGAGGTAAATTATCTATCACCCTCATGGGGATGAGGAAGAGAATGAGATTGTTTCTTGTGCAAAAGATATGACATTGAAACTTGGAACCTAGTTGTTAGTTAATGTGATAAATCCTCTATGTGTGTATGGATTTTATTGTTAATAAAATTAAACATAAGATAAATATATCATGATATTAAATATTTGATAAATTTAATTTGATAATAATAATCATTTATACATTTATTTGTCTTTTTAAATCTCATTGCAAATTAAAAGTAATAAGCATGCAAATTAAAGTATGAAACTTTGAAACAAAAAGTTATTGAATTATTTTGTCATTGTTATCATGATTATAAGATATATTATTATAAAATATAATTATGAATAAAAAATCATACAAAACCTAAGTGTTTCTAGGGTTAGGGTTTTTTGAATTTAGTGTGTCTTTGCAATAATTTCAATTATATGTAAATAAATTAAAACCTTAGTGTGAAATTGATTTAATGTAGCTAGTTGTCTAAGAGAGCATATCAAATTAGAAGTATAAATCCCTAAATTATTGTATAAAAATTTAAATTAATGAAATATAAGGTTTGAATTAATATTCAAAGTAAGTCAGGTTCACCAAATGATTTAACTTTTAAGGGTTTTACACAAGTAATTCATATGTTTGGTTAAAGGGTAGAGTTGTCTAAATGAGTTAAATAAATTTAAATAATTAATTTATTGATTTGATATGATTTTGATATTATTTTAATTTATATAAATAATAATAAATAGGGATAAATAGATATCTATCTAAAAACTAACTATCATGGATGATTTGGGTTATACATTTTGAGATCTGAGTAGTAGTTTGTGTCATTAATAGGATTTTGATATTCATCTATTCATTGGACATTAGTGCCTAGTTTTGATAGTAGCACCATCTATCTGTAGTGTTCCAAATGTGGTACAAATTTACCCTTTGAAAAATTGTTCCTATTTTCAAGGAGCACCTACGCCTGTGATTATATGTTATATTCTTATGTGACCAAAACATGTAGTTATGTATTATACCTAGAAAGCATGATTTGATATGCAAACCCTAGTTCTATTTTTAAGTATGATATGAGAAATAATAGAATATGTGTTATTAATATGGAATATAAATTCTTAACACACCATTGTTTAGATATTTTCCTGCATACCATACTCTAAAGAGGGATCAAGTCCGATATAGTTCTCCCACCTAGTGTTTGATGTATGTCTAGGTAAATTCTAGAATGAGAGTGGCATTGGATTCATTGAATGTTTTTGAGATTTGGAATTATTAAAAAATAGAGTCAGGGATTTTATATATGGTAGTATGTATAAACTAGGGCATAATAGGGATAAAATACCTTGATTTTTCATAACTTTATCTTTGATTTGACTAGTTTTTGCATCTATTTTACACATAGTGATTTGAGATTGATTAGAATTGTATTTATAGGGTTTTGTTACCTATGATGATAATAAAATTATATTAGGTTAACCTTAGGATGGGTATACATTTTAGAAACTATCCATTCAAAAGAGTTGAGGCAAAGATAGTAGCACCCAATTAGGGACACTAGCACCATATGGCTATAGTGTCCCAAATGTGGAACTAATGTCCACTTGGTAGAATACTAAGGAATTTGGATTCGGGTTAGATATGATAGTTCTAGGACTATGTATTGACTAGTTATAGGTGACTGTGGTCTATTAAATGACTAAAAATGTAAGTGTAAGGCTATAGAATGGGTATATGGATAGCCTAGGGATATGTTAACTCAAGAACACTCTTAGCATATAATTACCAATTTTAGGTGGTTCTAGATAAATTATAGGATGACCCATGGATATTATATTCCCCACTTTATTCCCAAGCTCCATGGAACAATCTCACTTTTAAGTTTAAAAACTCTTAGGAATCAAAGGTTAAAGACTTTTGGAATTACGTGGATGGAATAAATTCTTAGAATAATCTACATGTGAAATTTGATAATGTATAATTTATTTAGATGATTCAAGATCTTTATGTCAAACTCTAGTAGTTCCACATCCCTATCTTTCCCAAACAAGATATTTTGTATTGGCCAGCTAATGATAGTGGGGATTTTTCAGTCAAATATAGCTACCTTATGGAGTTGATTTTGGATAAGGAGTGGGAATAGTAGAGACATATTTGGGTCAAAAACCCCACTCTTAAAGTTAAAACTTTTCTAGTTAGTAGCTCAATACAAATCCTTAATACTAATAATCTAGCAAAACATGGTATGATAATCCCTAATAGGTGTTCCCTTTGTAAATCCTCCAAGGAATCGTCACACCACATTTTATTATCTTGTACTTTTGGCTCTCTAGTCCTAGATTTACTACATAAATTCAATATTATTTGGGTCCAAACTAATTCCATTCTAGATATAATTACTTAATACAATCCACATTTTAAGTTGCCTTCTCTTTCCTTCTTATGGCAACTATCTCTTCCACACTAGTTCTAAGAAATTTGGAAAGATATAGATGATTATGTTTTCATCAACAAGAGGAATTAAAATTATATCTTCCTTTGATTTTTTTATGTAAGCATAGAGAATTATAAGGATTTTTATGCCAAAGATAAGGACTTAGGTTTGAAGGGAGGGATCTATATCTTCCACAACTAGAACATAAATCAAGTAGTTGATAGTTATTAGATGAAAGATAGCATGATTATAATCAAATTTTCTAAGACACCTAAGGGTGGGATGAATTTTAACTTTGATGGGGTATCAAAGGGTAACCTAGGTAATGCTAGGGGAGGGGGAGTTATCAAATATTCTAAAGGGGTGATAGTGGCAGCTTATGTAGGTCCCCTATGAGTCTAAATTAACCATATATCATAGGCTAAAGATGCATTATGGGGTATTAATTTTGAATCTTAGTCTAATGTTTAAAATATTATCATTGAAAGAGACTCTCTTAACATCCTTAACACACTTTTTATAAAAATAATCCCTTTCCATATCATCAAATATTTTATTAACAATGCTGAAGGCATCTTAGACCACTTTGGAGAGGTGGACATTGACATATATTCAAATAAGGAAATATGGTAGTAGATCGATTTGATAATATAGGGGACACATACCTATCATTGGTCATGTGGCATGAGACTGCTAGCTTACCCCATTTAAATAAAGTGATATGCAAAGATCATAACATCATATCATAAATTGCATTGGGTTTGATCACATGTGGGAGGCTCTATTTTGAATATGATTTATTTGAAACCCTCTTTGCATAATTATTACAATATTCAAGTGAAAGTTCTAGTTACTCATGCCACTAGGTCTAATTATGATACTAGTTATTTTAAAGCTCATAATCTCTCTATGGGGATATTCAGGTGCAATAATTATACTCAAAAAATTTGAGATGGGTAGTGATAGAGATATATTGGAGGCAATGTCATGCACAAAAGTCTAAGGTAATCCAAGAGATTGGAGGAAGTTTTAGAAAGGTATATTGTCAAAATTTATGCAATGGATTATAGGACATAAAATCAAGCAAGCTAAGGATTTTGTTGTTGATTGGAATAAATGCTTAGTTTGAATGTGTAGGATACATATTGTTAATATAGAAGAGATAATTGGTGAATTCATAAGTATGAGATATGAGGGTGTAAAGGCTTTCAAAGACAAAAGTAGAAAGCTTGAACTAATACATAAAATATCTTGAATAGACACTATCTTGAAGATTAATAAAAAAGGTTTCCCATTATATAATTTACCCCATCGATGGCCTAAGGTGTACCTATAGACTATGAAATACCTCACCCTTGAAGTTAATTTTAGACTCATTTTATCCCATCATTTTTTATGGGTGAATAATTTACATGGGAATAAAATTAGTCTCCCTTATTTTCTATTGAAGTCACTAGAAAACACTACTTTAGCCTACCAAAGAAACTAGGGTAATGACCTTATCCATCATGGCCCCAATTTATTCTTATTAAAAAAAGGGGGGAAATGAGGGGGAGGGAGGTGTATCTGATCCTAAGTGATAAGGATGTCACTTTGAATGAGGAATATGGATACCTAGGGAAGGATAAGATGAACTACCTTCCTAAAAACCCAAATCATACCTCCCCCTCAATTATCACCCAACTCATCAAGACCCCTCCTCAACACCCCCCCTCGCCCTGACAAAAAAAATACCAAGTCTAGAAAATGGAATCTTGGAAGCCCTTCTACATAAGAGGAAAAAATATCAAGTCTATTTTTATCACCTGGTATGAGAAAGATCTAAATAATGGGAAAGAAAAGTGTGATCTTGAGGATCCATATTGGGATCATAGGAGGAAATTGAGAGTATTTGATGATAAACTTCAATAAATGGGTAGGGTTGTGGATAAACTCATGAAATAATGGAATACTATGAAATTTGAAAGAAATAATTCAAGAAGGATTTGAATAACTACAATATATAGAAAAATAAAAAACTAACTATACAAGCTGAAGATGAGACCCCCCTGATGGATAAAATTACAAGTGAGGCTCCCATCCAATCCTCTCCTAAGATTAATCTATTTTATAAAGTTTGGAAGATAATCAGAAGACCTAAACTAACAACAAGGAAGTTAATACTCTAAAAAATAAATCCATAAAGGGACTAGCTAAAGGTCTGAGGAAGTGGACTTAGGTTAGAGCTGCAAAGGAAATGTTGAAAAATAAGGAATGTAAGATGAAATGTGATATTCCCAAGAACCATGATAACTTTGAGGAGTATTTTTACTAATTTTTTACTTTTATTTATGGTTTTATAGTCTTGTCTTATGTTTAGTTACTTTTATTTTATGGTTGGTTCTTGGCTAGTTCATTGAAGTCCCTCTTCATCATTTATTTCATGGGACTTTTTGTTTTAGGAATTGTGTCTACTATTTTTTTCCATAATTTGTGTTTTTAGGAGACCTGTAAAACCTTTATTTTTTAATTAATCAAATAAAAAATAATTATATTAAATCTTATAAACATAACATAATAAAACCTATTTTTATTTACCTTATCAAATAAAAAATAATTATATAAACTTCTACCAACAAAACACAATTCCAGCATACACATGAGTTTTTCTAATATATATTAAAGTCTTAAAATTCAAGAATTATTCCATCCCTTAGTTTTATTTTCACTTTGTGAACTTGACCTCAATTTTCAAACTCATGGGAATAATATAAAGAAACTATCTTGTAATTCTTGAAATGCACATTCTTTATGAAAGTTCACTTGTTTACTATTACATATATACCTTACATATTATGGCTTCATTTGCACTTACATGATCACATCTATCTACTCCTACATTATCCATGAGAAAACATAGTATATTTCCCATTGAGAGAAATTATATCCGTAGCCATATCAATAATTTGTGATTCATTACTATAACTTCTCTACACATACATTAAGCAAACATTATTTTCATTCCTTCTCCCCATATTATGCTTTAACTCTTTATTGCAAATTATTTGAATTTATCCTATTTATTATATTTTTAAGCCTTGGTTCTTATTAATTTTAAAATATATCAAGTTTAGTATTTAAATTAATTAAAAAACATTAAAATATTTCAAAAATTTGAAAATTTCAAACAAAATTCATATATGTCTAATCTTTTAAAAAAAAAAAGACAGGACCTATAAGCTTTTTTAAATGTTACTAGATTAATTATTTACATATGTTATTTATTTCATGTTAATTATATATCATATTTAAGTTTTCAATACATAATTATTTTCACATGGTATGTGAGTGTGAAACATGACATACTATTACATGGTTTTGTAATGTTTATATTCTCTTTTACCTAGTAGCCTTATTAACCTAGGGACATCTCTTCATTATCTATGAACACTTTAATATGTTATATCTATACACAAATTCTATACCATTTTGAGATATACATCACAAAAAATTTTCTTATAATAAATCATTTGTCACATAGTGTTACATGGATATGTCATTTTCTAACAATGAAGTTGATACATATGGTTGATCTAGACTAGTATCCTTTGCTCTATTCTATACTACATGTTAAGTTAGGACTTTATAGATTATTGTGTATGGAATTGGCCTTATGATTTCAATATATACATGTTATTTCTCTTATGGAATCATAATGCCAATTTCATTACTCCGTTGGCACTATGAGTCTATGTGACCTTCACATGTCCCTTATATGTGGCCTTTGGGCCTTATGTGTGACATTTTATTCAAATTGTGCAACATTGTATGAAATTAATTGTATATTCATTTATTGTTACTATGTATACTTGATTTATATCATGCACTACTTCTATTTTTTCTCTTATTCCATAATATATATCATGCACATACTTCTTATGTGATTCACTACTATATCTATCTAACACATGTTTTGTAGGCAATTCAAATACTATATTCAATGATATGATTTAATACAATTTAAATTTTCATATTATACCACATGTTTATATGTTTGAAATATCCTATCTCTATATTTTTTTATTAGTTACTTTTAAGATATGTCTCTCATCTTAAAAGGGGGCATGACAATGAACTACTCTTGAGAATTTAAGTCCTCATGAGTGACACTTAAATTTTATGGTGAAATGTAGTAAACCAAATTTGGTGATTCCACACATTTAATTACTATATAAGAGTAATTTTAACATTAATATGATATGTTGAGCATACAATATTCCAACTCGAGGGATTCTAATGGTTTTCAAATTGAGACTTGATCAGTGTCAATTCACCACATGTTCAAAATTTCTCCAAATTCCTCAAAAAAGATGCACACACACTTATCCATTTTAAAGTTACAAGGTAATTAGATTACAAAATATTCTAGGTGTATTATTTCCTTCCTCTTTTATAAAAATTTCAAATTCTTAATTTTTAGATATGAATAATAACTAGTTTTAATGACATTATTATAGGGTTTTTTTCATTAAGGAATCTTGCACAATTAAGTTTCACATAAAAAAACACAAAGTGTTTATACACACTTAGGTTTTCATATCCTTTCCTTTTATAATTTCATTTCATTTAATCAATGGAATAAGGGGGGTTAAGCAGGGTGGCGAATGTATATTCTTAAATTTAATCATTAAGTGCTTGACAATGTTTAATATTGACATCCTTCCCTTGGTATATTCACCTTCTTGTTAACTTGAAATATCCATGGTACCATTCACTATTACATTTACTATCTTTAAATCACTAAAAACATCATTCAAGCATCCCTATTCTACTTAATTATTCTTGTCAACTAGATTATAGTAATCTATGTCTTTCTGTGACAAGGCTACACTAGAGATATAAGGCTATATCCTGGTCTTGTCCACTAGTGTGGCCATATTCCCCATGATATAATGTTAACTTTTAAAATTTGAAACATTTCATATTACCCCTCTTATGATTTTATCAGGGTTGATTAACTAATATATTCCAAATATTCCTATATATAATCACATCAAGGTCATCTAAAAAAATCTACCAGTAACTCAGAAATTATAAAACACATTAATCAAAAGGGCACTAATATTTATAATTAATTATTCTAAGATTCATAGGCCAAGTTTGAAACTATTTTATTGTAGGTCAAGTGAACTCATTGTCAATAATTCAAGTCAACCTATTAAATTTAATTCATATAAAAAATATTAAGATTGAGACACTCACTATAGGATGGATAAATACATTGGCCTAAGGCCCTTTTGAATTATGTAGGAAATTCTCAAATTACATAAGTTTTTTTTATGATAACTTAGTTATTCCCCTTAACCAATTCCCATTTTGTATTTGATATCCATTTTATTTATTATGTAGGATATAAGGTTTTAATTATTAAGGTATTTCATGCATCAAATATATGGCTTTAGGTTATCAACATATCCTCTTAGATAGATATAGGTGTTCACACAAAAAAATCAATCACACATTCAACCAAGATGTGACCATAATCAACAAACAAGGATGTAGTGTACCCCTATCCAAATACATCATAGAATCATATTTTCATGTGTGTTATAATTCATAAGCATTTTTAGTTAGTTTTACATCACATATATGTCTGCACAATCAACATAAATAATATCCAAGGTCTGCACATTTATTTATTTGTTACTATTTATAACTCATTTCAAATTATGTATTTCACATTTAGGTTTTTTATATTTTGTAATATAAATCAGTATTTAATAATTTATATTTTATATTACATTTCATTGCTAAATATAAAATAAATATATAAACACTTGATTCTGCCATTTGATATTGTAATTATGTGTGCAAGAAACTAGGGTTTGATATTTAAAGTACACGTGTGCATAAAAAAATATTTTAAAAGGTGGAAGAAGATAGTATTGTAGCATATTTATCATCTAGGAGGATTTCAAAGCTTCACTAAAAAATAACAAGACTGAATAAGGACTATTTTGAATAATTTGGAATTATACCCACTAAAGTGGAGTGGAGAAAATTTTCTCCAAAAAAATGGGACTATTTCAAATCATTTGTGCACAAATAACTTAAAATAAATAGGTCTATTTTGAATAATTTAGACTTATAACCACTAAAGTGGAGTGGGTGAAATTTTTTCCAAAAATAGTTTTTCTATATTCCAAATAAATTGGACTATTTCAAACCATTTGGGTAGAGATAATTTCAAATAAATTGGAATATTTAAAATGAGTTGGACTTATACCCATTAATGTAGAGTGGATAAAATTTTCTCCAAAAATATGTTTTATATATTCCAAATAAATTAGACTATTTCAAACCATTTGGACATAGATCATTTTGAATAAATTGAACTTATACCCACTTTTTTCAAAAAATAAGTTTTATATATTACAATTAAATTGGACTATTTCAAACCATTTGGGCCTAGATCATTTTGAATAAATTGAACTCTTTTGAATAATTTGCACTTGTACACACTTAATTGGAATAGAGAAAATTTTATCAAAGAATTTTTTTCTATATTCCAAATAAATTGGACTATTTCAAATGATTTGGGCATAGATCATTTCAAATAATTTAGACTATTTCAAATAATTTAGACTTATACCCACTAAAGTGGAGTGGAGATTTTTTTTTCAAAGAATAATTTTTATATATTCCAAATAAATTGGACTATTATAAACCATTTGGATAGAGATCATTTTGAATAATTTGGTCTATTCTAAATAATTTGGAGTTATACCCACTAAGGTGGAGTGGATATAATTTTTGTTGAAAATATATTTTCTATATTTCAAATAAATTGGACTATTTCAAACCATTTGGGAACGTATCATTTTAAATAAATTGAATATAAGTATATAATATGATGTTAATTATCATCATTATAACATTGACATACAAAATGCAAGTCCCAAAATGGAAAGAAACAAAAATTGATGGTTAACCTCAAATACAAAATAAAAATGAGCAACATACATCAAGAAGAGAAATTTAGCAAAACATTACATATTAAGGATGAATTTGGATTGTGTTACTTTGAATATAGGTCTAGGATTTCCAATCATTGAGCCATTGTGTTTACTAGATATACATTTCCCAACCTAATGGATTCCACCATAAATTCAAATATGATTCTAAATCAGTTGAGAATCCCTACAGTAACTAGCACCCTATGATTTAGCATTTTTTACGTTTAAATCATCCACCAGACCCTAACTCGAATAGAATTCAAACAAATAATAGGTTTCTAATACTAAGGAATTTGAGTCAAATTTGTTTATGAAGTGGAAGAGATATGATAATGGTTCCAGTTATGAATGCACATAAGGGCTAGCAACCTACATGCCTTCCACCATAGCCATGTAATGATCATGTAAGTGAAAATAAAGATCTTCTATCTCCAAAAAGACACTTAGAAGAGTTAAACCAAGATATTTTGAACCATAAAAAGGTATAAAAATCATAATTATCACATTAAATCTAATCAACTAGCTAATGACGCCACCCCAAAATTATTTCCATACAAAGGCCTTTATCATTCAATAAGATTCCTCCCTATTTTAAACCACCAAAAGTAGGTTACTAACAAATATTTATGGTTTTTATATGCTATATATCATAAATGTAATCCTCACCAATAATAGACTAAATTTCCTCCAAAACTTCCACATTTGGAAGCCAAAAGATCAGATAGAGTCTATGATCTGAGACACTATCTCAAAAACCCATTTCATGATGCTCTACATGGAGCAAAAAAATAGGTGTGGTAATGACGAAGCTTGACACAATAGAATACATATTCATAGTAGAGGCAATCCAAATAGGGGAGAAAATCAAGAATGGATGTGATAAGGAGAGAAAAATGTTTGTAGTTATTCACTTCAAGTGAGTTGATGCCTATCATGACAAAGTAATTTCACCTGAGGCATTAATGTGAAACCATGAAGTGAAAATCCATTTACACATGTTGAATATATATTATTCCCAAAATTTAATGTAGAAAGTCTAATAGAATTTTATAAATTCTCATCAATGATAGGTGATGTTGTAGGTCCACCAAATCAAGTCTCGACCATCGATCATATACATTATCCATCAATACATCAGTTACTTGTTCTACCCCCCAATTCATAAGGATATATAATTTTTTCTTAGCTTCCCTAAATTAATGTGATGCTAACAAAGATTATATTTCATCTAAAAGAGGCAAAATTAGGTAGAGGATTGTA
This sequence comes from Torreya grandis, assembly GCA_037957365.1. NCBI lineage: Eukaryota > Viridiplantae > Streptophyta > Pinopsida > Cupressales > Taxaceae > Torreya > Torreya grandis. Next base: position 3,603,198 of record JARHVA010000440.1, on the reverse strand, counting down.
TTAAGTCACCAATCCTTAGTATGCCAATTATGAATCACCTCCACTATAAAATTAGAAACTCCTTCAATTATCAAGTATTATGTTATATATTATCTTAAAATTTATGTTATCAAGATATCTGTTTGGGTTTTAGCTTCATTATTGGTTCTATCTGAGAGGTTCACTCAGGGGGCATGAATGAGAGAACTAGATCAATATCAAATACTGCATCCCACTCATGAGGCTACTAGATTTACCCATACTACTCCATAAAAATTTAATTTAAATAAACCATTAGGGAGGAGTCCATGTAGATGTAGAATGAAAATGAGATAAACCACTATATACCCTTGACCCATTAATAGGGCATCACCAAATAAATTTAATGAGAGAAAGACTCAATATATATTTTTTAAATTAGGAATATCTTCATGAGTAGATATCAATATACTAATGGATCAAGTTAGGTAATTTCAAGATAAAATGATGGATTATCCACTTCTAAGGGGATTAGATTTCAAAATTGGACCTGATTCAATAATTTCAAGGTATCTCCAACTATAAATCAAATTGCACAAAATGAGACTAAAGTATTACTAAATTATAATCCATAAATTTGAAAAAAAGGGATTACATTTAAAATAATTTAGATTTGATTTGTATTAAATTGATGATAATGTTAATAAAATTATATTTTGTAATCAATAAATAAACTTAAGAGAATCATATGGTGAATTTCCATCCTTATAAATAATGTTTCACAATTGTTGGCATGGATTTTTTGGTTTCTCCTAAGAATGTGATGAAATACATAATTTTTATTCTCCAATCCTTTTATTCTTTCCAACTTGCATTTCCACTATATTTACTTATTGTATCATAATTCATTTACAATGTTTGTTTTGTAACACAATTTTGAGAATTATAATCAATGAACACCATGTTGGCAATTGAAAAATCATCTCCAAAGGTCCCTTTAAAAATAAATTCATCCAATTTATTTATATTTATATTTAAGTCTTAGAATATTTTTCCCCCAAACAAACATGAAATTTGAACTTGTGTAATCCATGGCTTGAAGGAGTAGCCTCAATTGATTGACCTCTATCATTGACCAAAGACTAACATGAGAAAAAGACTAAAGTGCCACCTTCAAATTTTCCTTGGAATGATATAGAATTTAGTATGACATATTTTCTATTATATAATATTATTTAATTCATGTAACATTCATTTGCATATCTTTTGTTTTGTACACAATAAATAATAAGTCATCCAACCCCAAAATCAATAGTTTTTTAGAAGTAGGTTTTATATCCTCCTTCAAAATGTCTACAATTTTTTAAAAACAAATAATTAATTTATTAACAATATTATATGATAATATATATAACATGGAAATTTTATAAGTAGATGTTTTACATGTTAGATTGGTCATTGATGCACTTTTGATTTACATTTTATATTGTAACATATAAACATATTGCATTTCATTTGATGCATTTTTTGTTTGATTTTCATTAAATATTCATATAAACACATAAAAATATATATACATGATCAAGCACATGTAACTATACTCATTATATATGGATGTATAATTTCTATTGTCAATTTTACAACATACATCTGCATATACATGTTTATAATGAATCCTTATATCTTAAACATAATGGACACTTTTTATGCATTTTTAAAAATATATGTAGCTCATCATATTTATAAATAGAATTATTACTCCTGCAATCTAGCCATTTAACATATGCACACATATATTCTATAGTGTAGTGTGTGTGTGTGTGTGTGTGAGAGAGAGAGAGAGAGAGAGAGCTCTGAGCTCACACACACACACACACACACACACCCACACACACACACACACACCCTATTCATCAAAATATTCTTATTAATAAATTTATTCTTCATCGAATTTATCACAATCAAAATATTTTTGTCCATTCAAATAAAACATTTTTATATTGATAAATATCATGTATACTCATCATAAAAATTTATTATATTCAAGATATAGTATAACACATATTGACTTATTTTAAACTAAGTAAATTCAACATTTACACAACATTTAAATGGGTAAATACAACTACGTTCAAGTCCACACAAGAATAAAAAAACCCACACTTTCAAATCCCAAGATGATGCACTATATTTTATTGTCTTCTAAACTCTCTTGTCAATAAAGAATAATAAACTGGAATGTGTTTAAATAAATAAAGATAATTTATATATTATAGTATGTGAAATTGTATAATTACACATTCATTGAAAGGGGTTTTTCACCTTTTTTTCCTTTTAGGAATTTATATAGCTACAATCTTTTATTAAACCTTTTTTTATTAATTCCCTTCAAGGTAGTTTTTTATATATTAACTAAAAATAATCATCATCATTTGATTTGATATTTGTGTTTAAAAAGAGTGTCTTCTTGTAGAGATTTACCTTGTGTTATTTTTGTGAAGGCTTCAAGCTATAGAGCTGTGTCTTGGGTTATTTTTTGGAGACACAAAGTTTTAAAACTATGTTGTGAACCATTTAAATTGAAAAATATTTTCTCAGTATTATAAATAATTGATAAATAAAAAATTATATAATTTTATAAATATGTACAATCTTATCTCACCTTGTTCAACTTGTAATTTTTCATGTTCATGTTCATTGATTTTCCATTATTATTGTTTCTTCAATTTTATCTAATACCACTAGTTATACATAATGAAAGATTACTAAGCTTTTAGGTCTAAAAAGTAAATAATACACACCAAAATATTGTTAAGATTTTTTATTTTAAAAATAAAACATGATTATAAAATAAATTAAAAATGTTATGCACCTAGTACTAATCAAAATGGTTGTTCTGGTATTAATTTTGTCAAATAATTTTGAAATTGAACATTAAAAATCATTTGTTCTTTATTTTATGTAATGAAAGATAAATTCATTTGTGTTTGTGTAAAATAGACACCAATCCATCTCCTATATATATCCATAGAACATCACATGTATCTAAATTGTTGAAATAGAGATAAGTCTTTCCCAAAATATGTTATCTAATTCATTTTTGAACAATCTTCCTGTTTTGTGTGAACTAATCATTTAAAATTTTGGTACATCTTTATTGATGTCAACACCTTCCTCTAATTTACTTTGTTATAAATGGAGGATGAAATCTTAAAGATGAAACTTAGTGGAATATTGACAAAAACTAATTCTTATAATATGAGTCTAATTTAATCCATCACTATCAGGATCTCAAAGTATGACACCTATATTTTGTATATAACAGAAATGACTGACATGTAGTTTTTTGAGAGAGTTATAAATTTCAAAAAATGGTCAAGTTTTTGAATTATTAATACATTGAAACCCCAAATAATAAATTTATCAATCAATACCTAAATAAATAGGTGAATATGTTATTCCTTATAATCTTCAATAGCATTCAAAATATAAATAATTATCAAATAAACATTCACACCAATAATGAACATTGCAATGAAAGCTTCTAAAATATATGGCCAAAGACATGGGGGGCCACAATATATGTTATTTTTTTTGTATTTATATTAATAAGCTAACCTCCATCACTATTTAGATATTTTATCTATCTACTTATTGAATATGGAGATAATGCTTCTCAAATTTTTTATTTTTTGAAATACTTTCATTTGGGACACACAAATATTCAAACCTTTCCATAGAAATTGTTTCATACTCTATTACTTCTTCAAGTGTGATTTTTTTATACTAAAAGTATCAAATCATGATTAGTGAAATGATCTATAATTATTTATAATATGCTACTTTCTCACTTCATTCTTTTCATCAAGTCTCCATGTTGTTACACATAGGGTTTTTCAAAAAGGAAATAGACCCTTTTTCTAATAAATTGGCTGGTTCTATTTTTTGTTTGTCTAAAATTCCTTGAATATTTCAAAATAGCATTATACCAATCAGATTTAAATCTTGTTTATTTAAACTAGGTAAAGTATCACTTTCAAATAAATTAAACACCTTATCAAAATAATTCTAAATGGATTGTTCCATGAAAATAAAGAATTTTATCTCATGTAGTTGTTGTTATGAGTAGTTCATTTGCATGAATAAGTGTCTATCTTATTCATGTATTTTTTCTATCTATTTCCCCTATTTCAAGATTATTCCAACCTCTTAGTTGGATAGGGTCACGTATAGATCAAACTCTTCTACAAATGAAGCCTTATAAATTTCTTCATTTACTTCATTATATTGGTTACATATTTTGTGAACAATATGGAATAGAGTAACTATTTTCAAAAATCTTATCCTTCTAATAGAACATTTTTTCCTCAATGATAGTGACTTGTATTCCTCATCTAAAATAATTCTCTATTGTGTTGTAATTGTGTGTTGTCCATCTATAATTTTGAACCTTACATTTTTTTCCCATCATATCTTCAAGAACATATTTTTATTTGATTATACATTGAGGGTTATTTGAATAAAAAATAATTAAAAAAGTATCCTTCATTGGAACCTCATTATGTTTTACAAAGGAATTAATTATAATATTCACCCCTCTTTCATTCAGATTTATTACTTTGTTATTAGCATCTCCCAGCTCATATAACTCTATAGGAATGTTCAAGGAGTAATTTCTAGAGGAAATATAACATGTAGATAATTCACTATGTGTCTGATCAAAATTGTGTGCCAACAAAATTGTATTAACCTTTTGTTTGATCTTATATTTTTCCACTAGTGTGAGTAATTGTATAGACTTTTTCAAATCTACATGTAAATATGTTTCCCTTGCTTGTCTTGTTTTCTTCAATGTATTTTTTGTCATAATTTTAGAGTACCTTAAATACATATTTACATGGTGTAAATTATAATAAGTTAGTATCCCTTGTTCATATTTTTATTTCAACATATTTTTTATTTTGAGGACCAAATTATCTTTTTCTATCAACCTAGACATTTCAAGGTTGTCATAATTATTCAAATGAAACCCAAATATTTCACAAGAAGGAGAAACATTCATTTTTATCAATTCCATTTTTTCAGGTTTAAATTAGTTGTAACATGATGGAGAATTAGCTCTTCTCTAATCTATACTTTTAGTTGGAATTGAATGCAATATTCAAGTTAATCATTAGCATAGACAAGGATTGTTCCAATATATAAAGATTATTTTATAGATAAAGTGATAAACAAATAAATACATGCATGCATATTTATCAGACTAAACAATAGAAAATACAAATAAAAATGAGGAATTTTGTTTCCACCATAAAATTGAAGATGATGATGTGGATTTAATTATAATTCTGGTAGTTTGAATAGTACTATATCTAAATTTTCTTTAATTGAGTCCTTCTACCTTTTAAGTGTGGGAATTTGTTTCTTGCCTAAAGACATTCTGCAAAATAATTGAAATGTTTTAAATATTCATCTTTTATAAAATTTAAGTTACATATTGCATCACTTATGAAATTATTTGTGATTAACTAGCGATTATTTGTACATAAAAAAATGTGAATTCCAATCTATAATATAAAATACTAATTAAAACATCATAATATATACACTAACTCAGACATAAAATAAAAAATTATGACCAAAATAAACATAAATTATATATAAAGATATGTAAAATTCATTCAAAGGGGATTCCCTAAAATATGATTGTTCATTTCTAACACATTAAACACTTACTAAGCATATCATAAAAGTATAACACTATACTTACTTAGTGTTATGACTTAGTGATATATATGTACTTTAAAAAAATATTCATTACTGACATATCATTTTCAATGATAAGGATGTTGAAGGTATATCCTATGAGATACCTTCTATGTCCTATTGAATTGATGACAAGGCCTATGAAGGAATATCCTAGCCAAAGTAATACTAACTCGAGGAAAGTAGAGGACATTTTAAATAAATCTATTAAAGGTTTCAAGGATTATAATTAAATAAAAACACTGGCCAATATAAACTTTTAGGTAAAGTAATATACAAACCTTTATTTGAATGAGAATTAATAAGGGGAAGTATGTTTCAAATATTCAATTTAAGGGGTTTGACATGAGGTGTTAAAACATTAGAAAAATGTGGATAATCTCCTATCTAAGGATTTTTATTGGTACAATCAATAAGAGGGGGGTTAAATTAGTGATGCAAAAAAATCAAATCCAATTCAAAAACTTTAAACTCTTAATCACTCAATCATAAACATTCATGAAGCATATAAACCATTCATAAAGAAAGATATGCAAGATAAATGGCACATAACACATGAATTATGTGGGAAACCTTGATGGGGGACTAAAAACTGATAATAAGTAAAAAAACAAGATACCTTTAGTGAAGCACCCACTTCACAAGGAACAACCACCCCTAAGCATGAACAAGTACCAACTTGTCCTAGATGTTGAGCACCAACACAATACCTATGATATAAAGAGATCCAAAACTCTAATTTAATTCAAATAAAATGGAAAAATAATTTATACCATCTCTCTTCAATCCTTCACACTCTCTCAAGCATTCACACACAAGCAATGCATCCAAAAAACCCTTTTGGATCACTTTATACTTATTTTCTCATCTTCAATCTTAAACCCTAAAATAAAACTACTATAACATAATAAATATGAAATTTAAGTCATGAATACATTCACAAACCTTATATACTCTTTAATTCATCCAACAATCATAGTCACACTTCACTATACTTTGCATCACAACTCTAGAAACCTTCACCTTTGATCTTGCTCTTTATAGAGTCTACATGATCATCACCTTCTTGGTCAACCAAAAAACTTTATTTAAACCTTAATAATTTTATCAAACTTATAATATGATCAACACCACCTTCATATTTCATCCATATCTTTGATAGATAACCCTTAAGCGTCAACAACTTTCAATTAGGCCTAAAAAGCTCTTTTAGGTCTATAGAGGCATATTCACACATTTAGCACCTCACCAAGCAAAACTAGGAACACAATATGAATTAAAAGCATATGGGTCCACAAATCATAGCCCATAATCTATCCTAAAATTATTTCATTCATACCTACACACCTATTCTTATGCAAAACCTATCAAACATTTATCATGTACCTAAAATCATCACGAATGAACCTAAAATTAACTTGTAAGAAATTATTTATATTTAAGATGGATTGGTCAATTGATGAAAATACATAAAAATTATCCCAAAGGAGTATAAAACATATAATTAACCTTTAAAAATCCAAACACCATAAATAAAAACTCAAACATCCTTCTTGGGTCACTTGCAGAAGAAGGTCAAACCATCAGTCAACTTTGGACCACAAAATATGTAGGTGCATGACCAATCAAACATCCAAATTATTTTCATTGGATTTAACTTAATATTATATACCACTTTACTTTTTATACCACCAAAAAATTCTTCCAACATAAAAATTTATAGACAAAATAATCAGGATTGGTTTTCCTTTGTAACTTCAAATATTTTAATTCCAACAGTCACTTTTTAATGCAACTTTGGCTAAGTATGGAAAATAGAGAAATATGCATGGGAAACCAAATTTTTAGTACCATAATTTTTTATAAACACCATATTAATACCTTAAATTTGAAACAAATTATCTAGGTATAATATTTAATAAACCCATGTGACCATTGTCTTCTGACACCTTCACATGTGTGAATGTTGACATCATTAATCTGCTCATTTAGCCTATTTGCCAAAAGACCAACTAGGTCTAGATGACCACAAGGATGAACCAAATATAAACCTTACACTTATAAAATAACCCAAATCACTCTTGACACCCCATATGACCTATAAAATATGATCACATCATCAACAACATCCATCAACCTGCCTATCTAACCAAAGATTGAAGATCCATGCATGACTATTGAAGCACACTTTGTCATTAACTAGATAGAAAAATTGAAACCTCATGAACACTCTTTACCACCTCATAGGAATTATTGGACACCTTGGATACATAATTGAATACATTTCAACAATATCCCCCTTTGTCATTGATGTCAATACCAATATAAAGTTATGCGCATACTTCTTTCTCCTTCTACAAACACTTTCTCTACCTTTGAGATAATGATAAAGTGGGATAACCTATTGATCCTAAATACCTGTAAATTTTTAAATGGTTTAAAATATAAAAAAAATAAATTATATCCTCTTATAGATGATATAAACTGCCCCTATCAATGTCTATATCATTTCTTACCAGATCTTCATAGTCTTACTCATTGACAACACACCATCATGGCCATGCCTTGTTATATGAAGAAGAAACACACAATATCAATAAAATTTGAGTTATCACACCTTAATATCACTGATATGTACTCCACCTAACTCTCCTAACCTTAGGTTCCCTTTGAGTACCTTCAGACCATCTCTAACCATGATGATACCTCATGGTTGCCTTCAAAAATTTTCTCACAAGTCAACTCCATGATCAGTAACAGATGTTAAATCCATAATAAAAAGATTAAATTTTTTCAAAATATACTTATAGATTCATATAAGGACAATCATACCTTGGTCATCTAGAGAAAATGACCAAAAATCACTTTTTCACACTATCCTTGCCTAAAGGCCTAGTAACCCTACTTGAACCTTGTAGAGCCCATAAAATTATATGTATACAATATAATTAATTTAAATTTAATATATGGATTAAAATAATATTAAACCTCATTCATACCAATAATTATCATCCAAACCTTCCTCTATACCATAGCTCTTTCACAAACTAACCTACTAATTAGCTCTCCATTTGCACAAAATCTCATCCATATGACAAATTACATACTTTTAGATGATTGTAAAAAACATTTTGAGAACCATTTTTTAAATTTAAATGGATTAATTATCCTTAGGTCTCAAATCCCTTTGGAAGGTCACTAACTCACATGGTGTAAAAACTAGGGCATCAAAAATAAATCTGGTAAATTTACCACTTTTTAATCAACTCTAGATTTTGAAACTTATTCCACACATTTATGTCACTAATACACACTTATGTATAAAATATTGAATTCATAATCATTTTTAAACCCATATAACCATGAAATGGTTTTTTACCTTCTATCCCTTATGCATAGACTATTATACCTAAGAACATTAAAAAATATTCAACTTGCCTTCAAAAGATCTTCAAACCCTAAAACCACTTGGATCACACTTGAATATGGTCAAAACACCTTTTTTATGCCATAAATTTACCTTGAACACTCACTAATCCTCATTTTACACTTGAAACCAATCACTATATGTTTGTAGACCCTGTGTATACCTAAGTCACTATGCCAAAATAGTTTAGAATGATCATGAAAGACATCAAATAACTCACCTCGTTTTAAACATGGACACATCAAATCCAACTTGTCTCCACACTTGGTTGGCCTCATAGTCCCCAAAATAACCAATTTTATAAGATGAGCTCTCACTAAGCAGTGATCACTGAACAAAATGGATAAACTAAAGAAATGATCATTATAGCTACTTGTGACCAATACAATGAATGAAACCTCATGAAATAAATTATAATAAGTCCTCTCTACACTCCATACTAACCATACCATCATACTTCATGATTTTACCTATCAAACCAAGCATCAAAATTTGATTAAAACATGCCTTTAGAACCAATGTCCCTGAATAGGACTTTTGAATCTTTTCATCACTCACCTATGGAATAAGATCATGAACTTATTTCTACCCCTTAACCAATGATCTTATATTACAAACACAAGTCTTAAAAATAATATCATCAATTTTATATCAAAAATAACATTCATTTTAAGATCCCAATCAATAATTCTACATACCTTACTACTAATTATCATCTTATACATCATCTATATCAAACATACTAGCTTCCAAAAATAAAAGATGTCTCCTAAGAAGCATAGGTAGAGACACCCATCTATCATAAAGGGATTAAATGTTGTAAAACTTAGGATAATCCCACATCTCCATGCTCTCACTTGACTTGCAATTTTGCCTCATCATCAAATTGACTTTGACTAAGTTATTAGCTTGATTCTTTCCTTTTGACTTAGAATATTTCTTGATCTTCTTGTCCCCTTGAGAAGATAAGGCTTGATCTTTGACACTTGAATTTATACCTTATCCTATCATGACGAATAATTTATATTGAGCCTATTTCTCATTCACCTCCTTGAATATCCATTCATTATGGCTCCTTTTCTTCATGTTATGATAATCATTCTTTGAATTAGAATATTGACCATTCCTACAGAACCTTGATATGTGACCTTTCTCTTGACATTTGAAATAAATGAAGTTTCTCTGATTGTTCATACCTTGTGCATGATCCATATGTTGATTCTTTAAAGTTTCATTATCCCATTCATACATCTGATCATTTGGTCTCCTAATGAGGGCATTAAAAAACATTTAAATATGACCAATCCCTTGACACATATATCATCAGATGTCATTCTTTCTTTTTGGACCTTTTGACTATCTTGAGTGATGATGTTTTTCATGTTTGTCATTATTTTGCTCATAATTCCATGCAAATATCTTAATATGATATTTTATTTTGTAATCAATGATCCTATGACCAAATTGATGATAAGAGTAATAGTAGCCATTGAATGAGTTATTATACCTTATTACATTAGGTTGCTTGATTTGATTTGAACTCTTATATATTTTTAAGTTGTCCTTATTTAATTTGTCACCTTTATTAGCATTCTCTTTACCATAATTATTCTTTTGATCTATCATCATTAGATAATCTTCTTATCCTTTTGAACATCTTCATGGAACCCTAGGCCTAATTTGTCATTTGAGACCATTTTACTGCTCAATAGATCATTAAGATCAACTGTAGTTTTCTTAAAATTTTGATATGTTTCAATCTTACTCATATCTTGATCTAGCTTCCCTTGAAAATAATCCATCTTTGATTTGTATGTGACATATTTTTCATCCTTACTCTTTATCTATAAAAAAAAGGTACAAACCTAAGTTTCAAGATGTTAAATGATCTCATCAAGCTCTTTGAATTCATTTCTCAACCTTTCTTCAAACAAGCAAATTTTCTCCTCATAGGACTTGATCAAGGATGCTTGATTTTTTTTCTTACCTTTTAGTAGCTTCATCTCTTCTAAGGTTTTTAGATATTAGTCTTCAAGAGTTAATTTTTATCTTATTCCTCTGAGCTATCTCCACCAAAGAGATCTCTACCTAAAGAATATTCACCTTCATCATCCCCAAGATGTATGAATAGTGTCTCCTTGTCTTCATTATAAGATGAATAATCACTTCTGATGTGTTTCCTTATTCTTCAGTAGATAAAGTACTATCTTCTTCATGGTAAAGGCTCTTACTACCTTTGTATGACTCCTTCTTGTTATTTATCCTATTGAAGAACATTATGTACTTTATAGGACCCTCAAATTTATTATGCTCATTCTTATGAGATTCCTTATGATGTTCCTTATCTTTAAATTTTCCTCTATCTAGGAACTTAGTTATAAAATGACCAAATTTTCCACATGAAAAACAATTAAAAGTATGTTTCCCTTCATACTTACTGATCCTACATTCAATTTTATTTCAATAATGGCTTCAAGTTGATCTTAATTGAGATCAAAATCTTTAATTATTAACTTTCTCTAATTTAATTTTATTTCCTTGATCACTTTGAAGGTTGTTTCCTTTTTAGTAGGTCTATCCTCTTTAAATCTCATCTCACAGGTAGTAAGGATGCCATGAAATTCATCGATCTTCATCAATGTGAGATCATGAATTCATTCTATAATAAATAATTTTAACTCAAATTTGAGGTTAAGATACCTTAATACTTTCTGTACCATAGTAGCTTCTTCAATATCTTCTCTAAGACCTCTAATTATGTTCACTGCCTCATCAACCCTTATAATATAGGATGCCACAGTGTCTTCTTTCTTCATTTTGAGACCCTTAAATTTCCTTAAATGAGTTTGTAACTTATCCAAATTAAAATTTGAATACCCTACATAGATAGTTTGTAATTTGACCCAAATTTCTTTGGTAGACTTGCAATGGATCACTTTAGTGAACTCAGCCTCTGATAGGCCACAAATGATAGCACTCTTTAATTTTGATTTTTTCTCACTTAACTTCTTGTTAGTTGCACTAGTTTGAGGAGTAAGAGGTGTATAATATATATCCATAATAGATTTATAGATATCAAAACTTAGAGACATAATGTATTTCCTTATCCTTTTAATATAAAAATCATAATTAAACCCATTGAATAGTGGTTCTTTCTTTGTAGAGAGACCCTACACATGTTGACTAGCCATATTGTACCTTCGATCACCTTCAAGTGGTTAAACTTTAGAAAAGAAGGTATTGATTTGATACCGATTATTATAGGTACAATCAATAAGATGGGTTGGGTGAATTAGTGATTCAAGAAATTCAAATCTAATTCTAAAACTTCAAACTCTCAAGCACTCAATCATAAACATTCATGAAGCATATAAACCATTCATAAAGAAAGTTATGCAATATCAATGGAACATAGCGCATGAATTATATGGGAAACCCTCATGGGTGATAAAACCCAATCTCAAGCTTTAAATCACATGGAATACCATCATATAATAAATCATAAATAAGATACCTTTAGTGAAATACCCACTTCACAAGAAGTACCCATCCCTAAGCATGAACAAACACTAATTTGTCCTAGATGTTGAGCACCAACATAATACCTCTAATATCAATTGTTATAAAACTATGATTACCTTTCAATATAGTGAAGAATTTTTTTATAAAACCTCTCTTCAATCCTTCACACTCTCTCAAGCCTTCACACAAAATCAATGCATCCAAAACACCATTTTGGATCACTCTATACTTATCTCATATTCAATCTTCAAACCTATAAGAACACTAATATAACAACAAAAATATTACTTATAAGTCATACATACATTTTTTAGCCTATTTTTCTCTTCAATCCATCCACCAATCACACTTAAACTTGACTATACTTCACATCACAACTCCAGAAACCTTCACCTTTGATCTTTCTCCTTATAGAGTCTATATGATCATCACCTTCTTGGTCAGACACAAATTTTTTATTAACCCTTAAGGATTATATCACACTTTGAATAATATCAACACTACCTTCATAGGTCATACATATATTTGATAGACCACCCTTAAGCATCAACACCTTTCAATTAGGCCTAAGAAACATTTTTAGGTCCATGGAGGCCTATTCACACTTTTATCACCTCACTAAGAAAAACTAAGAACACAAGACCACTTAAAAGAACATATGTCCATGTTACATCAACCCTAAGCCATCTTTAAATGATTAAATTCATCCCTACACACTTGTGCATATGAAAACCCTGTCAAACATTTACATGAAATCACCAAGAATGAACCAAAATTTAACTTGTAAGCAATTGTTCAAATTGAAGATGTATTGGTCAAACCACCAACATACATAAAAATGATCCTTAGGGAGTATAAAACACTCTCCAATATATAATTAAACTTTAAACATAAAAAACCATTAATAAAAAATAAAACATCCTACTTGGGTCACTTGCAAAAGAAATTCAAACTCTCAATCAACTTTGGACCACAATAAATGTAGGTGTATGAATATTCAAACCTCCAAATTATTTCTCTTGGATTTCCCTTAAACCTATCTACCACTTTACTTTTTATACCACCATCACATTTTTACAACATCAAAAGTTATATCAAAAATAATGAGGACTGGTTCTCCTTTGTAAATTCAAATATTTGAATTCCAACAGTGACTTTTTAATGCAAATTTAGCTAAGTATGGGAAAAATAGAAATATGCCTAGGAGACCAAATTTGCGCTGCCATAAATTTTTGTAGACACTATATTAACACCTAAAATTTAAAAAAACATGATTTAAGCACAAAACTTATTAAACTCATGTGACTATTTTATTTTGACATCTTCACATGTGTGAATGTTGATGTCATCAATCTACTCACTCATCCTGATTTGTTAAAAGAACAACTAGGTATAGATGACCACAAGGATGAACCAAATAGAAACCTTGAACTTAAAAAATCACTAAAATAACTCTTAACATCCCATAATACCTCTTCAACATGATCAAATCATCAATAACATACATCAACCTACCCATCCAACCAAACACTGAAGATCCATGCATGACTATTGAAGCACACTTTGTCATTGACTAGAGCAAACTTGACACATCATGAACAATATTTTCCACCTCATGGACATTATTATACACTTTTTAGAAATCATTGACAATACCTCAACAAGGCTTCATTATTATTTCAAAAATATAATCCCTCTCTTGCATGTGAGATGAGTAATTAACACTCCTCATGATTGATGATATGATATACAAATCCCAAAGTATGATGCATATCAATCAACACCAAATTATTACCCATGATATCAATCATGGTAAGCTCTAAGACATTTCATTTAATAAATTCCTAACATTCAACAAAAAGAGACAAAAGGATTGTTGTATTACAATGTTTGTTGACTTGTCTATGTTTACAAAAAAGATCACAAACATTGCTAAGACCTAGGAACACAAACACCAAAAAATAAAAAAAACCTTACAACTATTAGTATATCATAATTTCAAATAATTTGGTGTTGGCCTTAATATTGGATCAATTGTCATCCCTTGAAGGAAATTTACTTGAATTTATACCCATTGACACTACATAATAACTATTGAAGTACCTTAAATTCAAACTAGCAAAGGCCCCTTTTATGGAATGGTCTCAATGAGCCATTGAGTGAGGTTCAGTGTACCTAGAGTACGTGAAACATACCTTAGAATAGTTCCCTCACATATTATTTTTGGGAGTGGGTAGGAAATATTCCTTTTAGGAGAGGCTTATAATGAACTAAAACTCTCAGACCTAACCTATGTTTGATTGTATCTCCAAGTAGTTACCTTAAACATACACATTAGTGGAATTTTCCTTCACCTTGAAGATACTACTTTAAGAGCCTTATAACACATTCAAGGGTACCTTAAAGGTATATCCTAGGATATAACTTTAAGTTAACCACATGGGTATTAGGTAGGTTTCAAACATCTCTTGATAAATTTAACATTATTTGCACCCCATATTTTAATACTCTTAGATCCCCAAAAGTATGAAACTTGGAATCCCTTCATTAAAATGGGATTGTAGAAGATACATCAAAGGGTTTTATCATAAATTGAAGGGGACATTGAAGGTATCCCCTATGAGGCACCTTAAACATGCACATGAGTGGAATTTTCATTCACCTTGAAGGCACTACTGGGTGATACCCTAAAGGGCTTTGTAATACCTTCAATGGTACCTTCAAGGTATCTCCTAGTAGATACCTTTCAAACATGTGAAATACTAGATTCAAGGAATCCCATAAGATATACCTTCAAGTTACCCATGAAGGTATTGTAAGTCCCTTGAATTCATCTCTAAAATATAATTTGAAGGGTGTTTTCATACATTCAAGGGTGCATTGAAGGTATCTCCTATCATATACCTTCAATATGCACATGAGTGGAATTTTTCTTCATCCTAAGGGCACTACTAAGTTGGATGGAAAACATGGGGTTCTCAAAATAGATATTTTGAGATTAAGTAGAAATTTTAAGTGTTCTTCACTCCCACACTCTGTAGACCTCCTAGGTGGCACTCCCTTGATGAAATGGAGCCATGGAAGCTTTATTAGTTCATCAATAAGGTTTAAAGTTAAAAGGATTTTCAACTAATATTTTGGTACTTTTTTATCCTTAAATATATGACACTTAGTATCCCTTTGTTAAAATGGGCTTGTAAAATATTAAATAATTCTTTGGTCTATGGTTTAATGCCCCATGTTTTTGTTATCTTTCAACCTCTAATATCTCACCACATGGAGTGATCTCATCAAATAATGACCATGAAAGGTTTAAGCATAGTGAAAGGTATGGAGTCATAGATGAATGAGGAGTTGACATATATCATCATCTAGAGGAACCAAACCCAAGTATGTGGTAATAATCATTGATAGTTGACTCAAAGTCAATGATTAAACATTTAGAGTTAACAAAGTTTTGCCATATGGCAAGTAATTGACACACTAAAATTGATTGATATTTTCATAAAGAAATAGAAATTTAAACCAAAATTTCATTATCTTCATTAATTGTGCATGAATATATTCAATGTTTTAAACTTGTGAATGATATATGTAAAATCTATGCTAAAGGGGAATTCACTTAGCTATTACTCTCAAGTGAACATTGCACCTTTGAACTCTTGTATATTCATAAGACCTAATTAACTATAGATGTTTGTGAATTTGAACCAGTCTTTTTGATATAACCAAACACATACATCTAGTTTAGTAATGAAATGAACTTCCAAACAATCTAATGTCCCTTTCATGTATGATTTTATTGGCATGACTGAGTACACTAATACATTGCTCAAGAAAAGTGATTTACCTTTCAAATTCAACCATAATTATACACTATGGGATGAGGTAGAATTAGTAATGCCTTACTCAACTTAGGAAAAAATCACACTATCCTATAGGTAGTACATTGATTATTTTCTACCCATCAAGGTGTAGGGTCTTCATCAGGTAATTTTAGAACCAGAGGTAATACCATCCATAGACCTTCTTAGAGATTTATTTTTCAATGGCAATTTTTCATGATTTATTATATATTAAGTAAAATAATAAACTAGTTTTTTATATTTTGGGTAGGGATTTCGAGAGGTATCATAGGTTAACTTTCCCTATACCAGTCTACAATCAAAACTTGTCTAGCATCTAGCTTAAAAAAAACACTTTAGAAGGGAAATTGAAAGAATGGCTTATCAAGGGCTATAAATTAAATCACAAAAGGGGCATTAAATCCAATTTTATCATCAAATATAGGCCCAAGGTTATGATTAAAATGGATCTACTTAATAAATTGTATGGATTTTTGAGTATTACATCTATTTAGGTTGAGTGGGTTTTGTCGTTGGATATTTTTTTGAACTCTAGTCAATTAATTACACTAGGAGAAATTATTTGTGCTAGACTATAGTCCTAAATGTTCTATCTAGAGAAAATGTCATTATATGGTAGTTTTTACATGATGTATTATTTTTTGGATGATGTTATGGGAATTATTAACAAAATTTATGGTGATTTGTGGCAACCCTCAAAAGAATATGTGGTTAACATATTTGGAGATCATTCATTTATGTTAATTCACATATATAGGTATGAAATTGAAAAAAAAATCAATGAAGTTTACCCTTAATATATCATTAAATCCAAGGAAAATCTATGCCTAAGTTATCTAAGAACATTTTAAGGACACTCCACAAATGTGGAGACTAATGGTTCTATCTAGATGCTACTATCATTTAGATTGAATGGGTAAGGACTTCTCCCTTATTTGTACCACACCATGTTCCAAATAAGATTATTAAGCAAGAAATAGATTTTTAGGTTTATAATTGTATTGATGAGGAACTAATTTAGAGGCATTTAGATTATTATCTTAAGACTCCTATGAGTATTGGCCAAATGAAATATGTGGTTAGATCACATTTCAACCAGGCCAGTAATATCAAGGCCAATTACGATTTAAAATTGGAACCATTTAGAGAATGGGATTTGAGGAAAAGGGTTAAAGGATATCTTCAACAACTTCAGGAGAATAAGAAGGTGCATGTTTCTTATGGGCATGAAGATATGACCATGATCCCAACTTTTGAAATATGACTAATGATTTGATCATATGGAAGAATATGAAGGATAAGTCAATTTCCATGGTCTAGGATTAGGGATTACATTTTAATCCTCATGCCACTAAGGAAGAATACAAGAGGGCATATAATCACTAATGGCCATCATCTCATTATCATATCTCTCAAAAATATGATCAACCTCCTTCTCCATTATAAGATCCTACATATGAGTAACCAACTAACTCTAGGTTCTAAATGGAATCTAATACTTACCTCAAAAAGGAAAATTTGATGAGTCTTCTAAGTCCCTAGGTCCCTTCCTTAATAATATCTTCTGACACATAAGTTTTGGGAACAACAACTATGAGAGATAGGTTGGCAGCTTCTTTAGGTGAAGAAAAGAAGAGTAGTTTTATGTGAATCCTTTGCCCCCTTAACAATCATGACCCAGGTGAGTCTTTAATATATATTAAAATCTTATTTATCTTCCATTTCAACTATTCCTAATTTTCCCACATCTACTATGGTTATCCCTTCATCACTCACACCCATTGGTGAGGATACCATTACTTAAGGTACCTCTACCATCTCACCTACAAACACATTTCAACCCACTTCCATAGCAAATATTACCATGCCTTCACCACCATCTCCTATGATTCCTCCCACAAATTTCATTCCTTCAATTGTGTCAGCTTCCATTCAACCTTCTACTCCCCCCATCTTCACCTACTAGAGGAATCCCAAGGATTCTCCTACTCCTAAGAGAAAGTCATTGGAAGAAAGACCATCTATTGGTTTATCTACTATTGAGGAGTCTCTTGAGAGGGAAAAATTAGAGGTATCTAGGAAAGGAAATGAATGATAAACTTAGGGAGGGTTGCTTGTGGAAGAATAAATAGAACCATTATCATTGGTTAATTATAGATATAATGAAGATGAATATGATGATTTTGAGGAAACAAATAAGTAGATAAAGCAAATATTGAAGAGACTCACTCAAATAATGAAGAGGTAAAGTTTAATAAAGCCCAAACCTTGAGTTTGGGAGAGTAAAAAGTCCTCACAAAACAACCAAGCCAATAGATTGATGAGGTAGTCTCTTCTACTATTTCTTCATCTATCAATATTGAATTCCCATTTTTAAGTTTGCATTTTTTTATATCTCAAGTTTTTTTATTTATTCCTCCCAAGGATTCATCAATTCTTTCCCCTTAGTTAATAAAGACCCCAGAGAAGAGGGTCCATTTAGAAGAATACGTAATTTTATCTATTTTTTATCCTTAAAGTCCACCAATTTCAAAAATAATTTTGGATAAAATAGGATTTCCCATTCCACATGCCTCAATAGTATCCTCAACCACAATTATAGTGGAGAGAACCGTTCATTTGGTTAGGTATATAACTAAGCTCATGCTAAGAAGAGAGTTATCTCCATGGGAGAGAATTGTTTGTTGTCATTTGAAATGTGTACCAATGAGATGCTCTATGGCACAAGGGAATTTTTGCTATGGGGCATTGGGAATGAAGTTACTATGTAGGGCACATGAGGACTCAACTTCATGTGAAATCATTGATTGTCTAGTCACAATGATGTGACCATCCCCAAGGTGGGACACTTGTACTCCTTGGGATGAGCATCTGGAGTAGACTAGATTCCTTATATTCTAAGCACATCTGGTAAGACTAGTTCACAAGCCTAAAGAGTAGAAAGGTAATCTACAACTAATCTAAACCTAAGATCTTCAAGGAAAAGGGAGGGAGAAGATAAGAAATGATAAAACACAAAGAGGCAATGCACCTAGAATAGAGTGAGCACTTCTACTATCATAAACACAATATAGACCTTTGAGGATAAGACAATATCACATAGTTTCTACCAAAGATACTCCAAGTACATAAGTTCTTCACATGGAGGTGCAATAATGTATTGCAACATTAAAAGAGATAATAAATGGTCTAAAGATAGTATCAACATAGATATGAGTGCACATAGAATATGACTTGAAAGTTAGTTCTAAATTTGATGAGGAGGTGCTGGGAATGGATAATGGTGAGAGGGGAAAACATTACCCATATTCAAGGATCAATAAATACAAATAACACATAGCTCATCCGAATAATAGAAAGAGGTGAACTTAATTCTCATTAGTCTATAAGATTTAGCCAATAAAAGTGCTCATAGAGGGAAATTTTAGTAGCATAAGGATATTAAAATGTGTTGACCCCTTTTACAATGGAAATATAATATTGTATAAAAAATAAGCTTTTTTTATAATTAATACATCACTTGAGGCGATGGGTAAAACTTTTAATTCTTTTATGGTGCTGTGACCACACTTTATGAAGTTTATCTGACAAATCAAGCCTATAAATCATAATAGGAACCTTACATGTGCATTGGGAGGGGGAATATTTTTTTGAAAAGATCATATAGTGGCATGAACTTGCATTCTGATGTCTAGTGGCCGCTTATGAATTTAACTATTCTAGAAATACCTCAAGATCCTACGTATTAATGTCCCATTTATTGAAGGACAAGATCATCATACTTATGAATTTGATAGATCTATGGTGACATCTTGTTTTAGGCATCTAATTGTTGAAGATATGGCTTAGGATGCTCCTCCATTAATTATGCACATTTGCCTTTGCTTTAAAACCTAGACTTGAGCCAATTATAGATGAAAACCAATTTAAGATCATTAGTTTTCCTATTATTTATATAGATGACACTATGCTTGATGCCTAGTCCCTTTTACAATAAGTTCTCACCCTTTTGGCCTATATTAGGTCCAAAATACCTATCTTATCTCTATGTATAGTTGATGGTAATGTTTGGTCCTTATTTTTTATCTTGGTTTAACTCGAGTTGAGCTTGAGCTAAATTCTATGTATTATTTGCTAGATTGGGTCCATTAATTTATTTTGCTTGAGCTAAACTACTCCATTGACATTAGTCAAAAATGTCTTAGCTCAGTCTTTTGTTCATTTGTTAGCAAACTAACTCAAGATACATTGACTTATTAACCTATGCTCACTCTATTTTATCCCTTTGATAGGTTAAATGTATATCATTAGATATTCTACCTAAGCTAACATGTTATTGACCATTGGTACCTATGCATTTGATCCTTAGATCTACTCATCAGTATATCTACTCTTACACATATGCCACATGTCAAAGCCTTGGATCATTAACTCTTTGACTCTTCTCATGTGTTGTTAATATTTCTTTATACACTTAAATTCACTTTGTTATATTTTCTTGGACCCACTAAATTACCAATTGTCACTCATCATTGGATTTGATCTAGGCTCCTAATATCTTGACACTTTTCAAGCCTATATTTAGTGGAGGACCCCTTTGGTGGTTTTTTCTTAAATGCCAATGGCTATTTCATGAGGCCCAACTTTGACATATGTGCACCCATCATGAGATATTTGAATCCCTATAGTTATTTGATGTCCTAAATTTTATACTTGTGCAAACTTCCTATCCTACTTTCCATTTATTTTCCCTACAATAAATAATTTCATTATGTTATTTCCTTTATGATTTTCATTGGACATTTGTTTCAGGTTTTGTATTTCAATCACTTCCTTTGAAGGAATTTGTTTGTGGCTCTTTTGCATTAGAAAAAATGTCCAAGGAAATTGTCATGGGACAATTGCCAAAAATAAACGAGCCTACCTTATCATTGCCTTAGATAATTTATTTTAGATAAAATATCTGAGAGAAATGAGGTCTTCAAGGAAACTATCATGGGACAATTTTCCCAAAATAATTGATATTTATCTTTTTCCATGAACCTCTTGATTCGGACAAAAGGTCTGAAAGAATTCATAACTTTGAAACTTTTCTTTGTGATACTTTCATGAATTAAATGGCCCTTTTGGATTTTATGTTTGGATAATTTCCCAAGAAATGACCATTCATAAAAATTGTTCTAGGTACTTTGTCAAATAAATGGCCTTTCATGAAAATGTATATGAAACTTTTCTAAAAACTACCCTTCAAGATTTTTGTATCAGACCATTTTCCTATAGAAATTCCCTTTGTAACTATTGTCAAACATTTTCCCTGAAAGAATTATGCCTTTTAGGAAAATTATGCAGACAAGTTTCTTGAAATAAATATGACACTTAGCTTGAGAAATATTCTTTGATATTTTTGAATAGACCAATTTGGTTGAAAAAAGACCCTTCAGGATTTTTTTTGGTACACTTTTTGAGAGAATGATCCTTCAAGCTTTTTTTTTTTGACAAAATATTTGAAACAATTCTTGACACTGAGCCCAAAAGACCTGAAACAAATCTCCTAAAAGAAATAAAACTTATCCAAATAAAAATGTCTAAAATAATTCAACTTATAAAAACAAAAACCTAAAATATTTCTTAAGTAAGTATCTACCCAAAAAGATTTGACACTTAGCTTTTCTTCTTAGGCTCCTCTAAACTTATGATTAAAATGTAGCTTGATCTTTGAAGGCTTGAACATTATGAAAATTTGTTCATATACATACTCTTTGAAATTGTAGACCTATACCTAAGAAATGTTTAGGACATGGTATTGCATCTAGGACAACTTAGTATGTGGTCCAAAAATGTCCAACATTTTTAACAACTCACAGGGAAACATACATGTTATGCTTGAGAATCTAGACCATGAACAATACATTGGACACAAAGTATTTGGAGATTATAATTATTTCTCTTGAAAATGTGCTAGCTACATACATTTATATTTAAAATGAACTGAGATTCACCTGATAAGATAAGAACTACACCAAAGGCATATAGAGGAAAAGACCTAAGCTAAGAAAACACCATGTATAGGCACTTAAAGGAATTAAAACTTATCTAAAACAAGGGCAAGTAAAACACACTTTAAGGAAATGAAAACATCTAATCTAATTATTTATATATGTAAAAAAATATTAATGGAGATAGTGTTTGAGATGAATCCCATTGACTGAGATTTATAACTCTTCTCCATCCATTCTAGAAAATTAGAAGGTGTAGATGGCTTATAACTGGTGATGGTAAATAGACCACTCAATATTACATCAAAATTAGTATGAATTCCATATTTCACTCTATCCACATCCTATTTGGTCACTAAATCTCCTTCCTAAGAACTCGTATCATCAGAATTTTTATCAAAGATCCTCTTGGGTTGTGCCTATTGGAATTCCATGGTATGCATAACTTATGTTCTAGTTTCTTCAAGCTCCATTAGCTTGACTAGTCTTACCTCAAGGGGATCACTCTTGAGTAGCTCTAACTAATTCCCAAGTTCTAATAAAGGTAACTCAAGGGATGCTATTAATCTAGATTCCCTTCCATAAACTATCATGAAAGGCAAATTTTTTAGTACACTCTTGGGCATGATTCGATCAATCCAAAGAGTATTTTTGAGCTTAGTATCCCAAGTTCATTGGTTATCCTCTAGATACCTCTTTATAATGACAATCATGTTATTATTGGTGTAATTATCTAGACTATTAACTTAAGTGTAATAATTTCATGAGGTGCTTAGATAGATATTGTGTTTGATGGCCCACTCACTAATTTTGGTTCCAAGGAAGGCCAATGCATTGTATAAGATAATGGTGGTAGGGATGCCAAATCTCATTAAAATGCCTTCATAGAAATTGAGGATGGATGTTTCATTGGCTTCTTTGAGTGTAACTAATTCTATCCACCTTGTGAAATAGTTGGTGGCTATGAGAATCCATTTGTGCCCATCACTTGATGGTGGCTTAATCATGCATATGAAATCTAGGTCACATTGTATAAAGGGTTGATCATCTTGAATTGGGTGTAGTGGTAAGGCTGAAAGCCTTTATTTGCCTATGAAGAAGGCACATTTCTTGTAATTTTTCACATATGCATGTGTATCTTTGAATAGATTTGGCCAATAATAGTTGGTTCACATGATCTTCATGGTAGTGGTCTTAGGTGAATAATGTCCTCCCATAGGGCTATCATGAAACTATTGAAGAATTTTTCTTACTTGCTCTAGTTCCACACACCTCAAAAGGAATCCATTGAGATCCTTTCAAAAAAAATTCACCCTCTATGAGTAGATAGGGAATGGACTATTGTCTAAAATTCATACGCTTAGCTTTGTCGAGGCCAAGAGATTATGTGTTATGATGAAAGGTTTTTATATCCTACACCCAATCAATCATGGCCTCTGGGTTTGTACATTCCTCTTCATTCAATAATAGGACTGTATCATCTTTAGGTTTTTCTACTTTAGACAATTACTCATAGAATCATTTTCCTCACACTAGTTTAGTGACCTAGATCTCTATTTCATATTCCATCACATTGGTGATCCATTTATATCATTTCTCACTAATGTCCTTATTGATTAGGAACTCCTTAATTTTTTTAGACACCATCATGAGTTGAATTTTGTTGTTAAAGAGCATATGTCTAAATTCCTTTAGTACAATCATAACTATGAGGGTGTGATTTAAAAAAAAGCTATAACGTAGCTCATAATATTCTAGGAACTAGTTGAATAAGGTAATTAGCTATTATATTTGTTCTTTGTTTTACTATGTAAGGATGGTCGAGGTGTCATCAAATCAACTGAATGCTTAAAGGATGAAATCCTTACTATAATATAGGCTGATTAAAGTGTGTTATTAGGTGATAACACACTTAATGCATTCAAAAATTTCCTTGCCTTCACACATCCAATTTAATGCAACATTCTTCTTTAACATCATGGTGAGGGGATTTAATAATATATCAAAACATTGCACAAACCTTCTTACAAAGATGATTCTCCCCAAGAAACTCTAGAGACTTTTCTTGTGGATTGGAAGAGGGAGGAATGAGATAGTCTTGACTCGATCATGATCAATTGTGAGTCCCTCTTTTAAAACAATGTGCCCAAGAAGGGTGCCCTTATGAACTATGAATATGTATTTATTAGGGTTTAGAGATATTCTAAACTCATAACACTTCTAAAAGACTTGTTGAAAGTGATGTAAATAATCCTCAACATGTTTAGAGAAAATAGTTATAATTAAGGTAAACTAAGATGATTTTATTTATTAGATCCTTGAATTCCATATCCATGGCTCTCTGAAAGGTCTTACTAGAGTTTGTCAAATTGAATGACATGCACTAATATGCAAAAGTTCCACACTTAGAGGTGAACACAATATTATAATGGTCATATTATTATACATGGATCTAGTTATAACTTGAGTAACCATCCAATAATGAAAATCTTTCCATGCCTTTGACTATCTTGAAGATTTTCTATATTGGTAGGAGAGAGTAGTGATATTTAAGCGAAGCCTTGTTTAGGTCCCTAAATTCCATGCAGAGACATATCTTCCCATTCTTATTTCATACCAATACCAAGTTGGTAACCCATGAGGAATGTTTTATCAAAAATATTATATTAGCCTCAATGAACTTGGAGAGATCCTTATGCATCAATGGCTCCAACTTTGGATTAACAAGTCTCTACTTATGATGCATGGTTTGCACATTGGGATGGATCTCAATTTTTTGTTGTGTTAATCCAAGATCAAAGACAAAGATATTTGTATCCCCACATGAAGAGATCAACATATCTCCTATTGAGTTTAATAAAGTTTTCAATATCTGGTGTGGAGTAAACCTTTATATCTTTTGGAATGATCATGGGCACCACTATATCTTATTTGGCTATCATGCTATGTTTCTCTCCTTTGAATTAATCATCAGAACCAAAGATTTTTTATAGGGTAAATAAACCTCTTAAAAATTTGTTTTCTTTTAATTAGATGATTTGATATTGATATTAAGCTCATAGTAATGCCAGGTTCATAATGCAAAACTCTGTCTCATCCTATAGGAAGTTGATGATTTTCTCATCACTCTTAAACACTTACCAATTTTTGTTGTTGTCAATAACTATTGGTCTAACCACAATCTTGATGATTTGTTTAGACTCTTTCATTATGTTGTGTGAATGTCATACTACACCCCTACAGTTGCAAGCCTATTTACATTGACATCCTACACTTGATAAGGAAATGATTTTGAACGTATCAAAGCCTTTTATAATATCCCAAACTCTATGATTGTAAGCTTTCATCATGTTATTTTTAGTCATACTTTACACCCTAACTTGGTTGACAACTATCTCACTATCACCCAATGCTTATAGTGCCTTAATTCCTTTCTTATGCATGAGATGAAGGCCTTAAATTTTCACCTCATACTTAGAAACATTGGTCATGAAAGTGAAATATATTCTAAAGGCATGGAAGTATTTTTCCTTTTGGGGGGAGAGCAACTTGACACTAATTCCTACACAATTCCTACTCTAAGAGCAATTAAATTATAACTACCACATACCTTTAGGGTCTTCATGCACCTTCATAAGCTTAGGAATCATAGAATTTTCTTCCATGATGAAATATATACCCAGTCCTATCTTTGCATTTTCATATGGGTCACACTCAAAATGTTCAAACACCCATTTGGCTAGCAAATTATCTTGGGTTTCCTCTAGCAGTGTTATAGATTCATGAAGAATTAAATCCTCCTCTTGGTAGAACATCACACAATTTTGATTGATTTGGTTGGGAGAGTATGGATCTACATGACTTTTAAAGATAGGCTCTACCCTTATGGTCACTTTGGTCCTATATCTGATTCTCAACAACATGTGTGACTAATTTGAAGATAAATCTCCACCCACCTTTATCATGAAGTCTTGAGAGAGGAAGATAGCAAAGTAAGGGGGTAAGTTGATGACTAAGATATATTATATAATGTAAATGATTGGGAATACATGTACCATTAGATTTAAATCCTTGATTATACCTATTTCTTTGACTATTGTGCCATTGAGATAGACCACTCCTTTTGGAATATGGGAATACATAATTCCCATCATATCCATGATATTTTTGGGCATCACCAAGTTGATTTCACTATATTCAATCATGAAATTATGCACTAGGTGATAGCCTATGATTAAAGAGACATAGAATGGGGATGGTTTGTTGCACCTATGCTTATTTTGGTTGTCACAAGCTCATAGAGATAGAAAATGATAGCTAGGGTGTTTTATATTCTTGAAAATATTTTAACACATCATATGGTAGATTGCATTGGGATGGAATAGTAAGTCCATCCCACATTATGACATTGAGGTTCATTTTCTTGGGTTGATCTGCCATGTTGAAAGGAAATTGAGATAACTTTAGCTATGTCTTAGGGGTAATGGCCTTTACTAGTACCAGTGCACTAACTTGAGATGATATTTCCTTTGATGCAACATTTTTTAGGCATAATGACTATGTGGGTGCCTTGGCTGGCACACCTTCATGATTGTCTTGGGGTGCTAAAGGTAAGGATGCTAAGGCTAGTGTAGCTTCTTCTATAACTCTCCTTTTGAATATTACGTTGAAAGTGACTAGAGTAATTCATCCACTAGGTGTACCACTTTGATTCACATAGTTGAAATCCTCCTACCAATTGATGAAAACATACCCATCATGTGGTTAACCTAGTTCTTATATCCCCTCCTCTTATGGGGCTATGGTACTTGTTTGCTCTTATAACTAAGGAATGTTTCACACCATGAGAACTTGGGTTAATATTTTGTTTGAATAAGTAGTTTTATTATGTCTCTAATTGCATGGGAATCACCATTTAGAATCCTATGCTAGATTATTCTATTCTAAAATAAGGGCTTTGGAGGTGTTGATAGCACCAATAGTTTGTGCATAAGGTGATTTATTATGTGTGATCTGATTTTACATTTGAGCACCACCTTAGTAGGGAGGTCTATATAATTAGTATTGTTAAGTAAAATGATGGTGATGTCTAAGATACTATGCTTACTATATTTTGAAGGCAACTAGTTCATTCCCAAAACTTTGAAATAATGCCTTCACTTCATGCAATTCATTAGAAGAGATGATGGGTGGAGTAGATAGGATCACTATAGTAGGGATAGGTGCTTGTTAGGAATAAGTGATTAATTATGCAATAATATGCAACATGAAATCTATTCCTAACAATTAGTATCGACACTATCTTGAGTGGTTTTGCTAAAGTGGTGAATCACAAGAAAAGATATTATGTTGAGTGGGAACTATGGTAGATCTAGAGTTGAAAAATTTTATGGAAAAAATTTTATATTATGAAAGATGTAGATGGAGGATTACATGTTTCAAAATGATCTTCATCACTCTTTAATGGGGAAATAAGGCCAAAATTTAGGTATGGATTAGGCAAAATAGAATTTTCTTGATAGGAAAGCACTACGATCCATATGGTTGTACTTTGCCTCTTTGGCTTCCTTTAATATTTTAGAGTAGATGACCAAATTTTGTCTAATGAAGAAATTAGGGGAGTTATATGAAAAACCCTCTACCTCTAATAAAATATTTTTGATGAAAAGGTTATTTAATATGAAAATGTTTAAAAATGGTTCTATAGTTTATCATTTGAATGATTTTAATACAGTTGTCAGTATGTTAACTTATTTTGGTATTAAATTTGAAGATGAAGTTAAGGTTTTATTTATTTTTTAATCCTTACATATAGTTAGGATAGCTTGGTTATGGTTTTGAGTAATTTAATCCCTGTTAAGGGAAGTTTAAAGTTTGAGGATGTTATAGGTGTGACTCTTAGTGAGGAAATGTGAAGGAAGAGAATTAGGGAATCATATTTAGAGAATGTTTTGATAGTGGAGAATAGAGGGAGATAAAAGGATAAAAGAAAAGGAAACTATGGAAAGTCAAAAGGTTAGGGAAGATATAAATATAGAGACAAGATAGTGTGTTAGCACTATGGAAAAAGTGGACACACAAATAAGGAATGTTGGGAATTTCGAGACAAGAAGACTAAACATGAGGAGACCAAAGAGGTAAATATGATAATAGGTCTATTAGTCAAGATGATTTAATTCTTTCCTTGGATAATGTTTATAAATCTAGGGTATTAGATTCAAGGGATTCTTTTCATACCACCCCACATAGGCATCATTTTAATGATTATGTTTAAGGAGATTTTGGACATATTTATCTTGGTGATGATGAAATATCTAGTATAGTAGGGAAAGGTTGTGTTTAGTTGAATATGTATAATGGGAACACATGGCTACTAAAATATGTTAGAAATGTCCCATAGTTAAGGTATAATTTAATATTAGTGGGGCAATTGGATAGTGAGGGATATTCGGTGATGTTTATAGTAGATCTTGGAAAGTTACCAAGGGTGATCTTATGGTTATGAGAGGTAATAAAGTTATCACTTTGTATTTAAATAGTAGTACTCATCACTATAATTTAGTTACCATAGATAGAGATGTAACTTTATGGTACTATAGGCTCAATCATATGAGCCATAAGGGCATGGAGATATTGAAAGACAAGCTGCCTAGATTGAAATAGGTTGATTTGGACTTCTGTGATGATTGTGTGTAGGGAAGTAGAAGTGAGTAAATTTCATGAGGGTTGGACCTACAAAGAAGGATAATAATTTAGAGTTTGTTCATTTGGATGTATGGTGGATAACTCAAGTATCTTTTATTGGTGGTTAAAATTATTATATTACATTTTTTGATGATGTAACTAGGAAAGTTTGGGTTTATTACATTAAGAATAAATCTAATGTGTTTGAAACATTCAATAGATGGAAATATTTGGTTGAGAATGAAATAGGTCACAAGTTGAAATGTCTTAGGTCAGACAATAGAGGTGAGTATTGTAGAAAAGCATTTGATTATTATTTTTTATAAAATGGAATTCATAGGAAAAGGATGGTTTTAGGGATGCCACAAGAGAATGGAGTGCCAAATAGGATGAACAAGACAATCATGGAGTGTGTTAGGATCATGAGGTTGCATGTAGGGCCACCCCTAATGTTTTGGGTGGAAGCAGTTAACATAATGATATATCTAATTAACAAAGGACCTTTAGTGCCTTTGGATGGAGGCATACTTGAGGAAGCTTGGTCTAGTAAGAAAGTTAATTATTCTTTTCTTAGGTTCTTTGGATGTGACACATTTTTTCATGTTGCCAAGAAAGATAAGACCAAGTTAGATGCAAGTCTGAGAGATGCACCTTTATTGGCTATGGTGAGGATGACCTTGGTTTTCAGATTTGGAGTATTAGAGACAAGAAAATATTCTAGTCTAGGGATGTTGTCTTTACATAAAAATTCATGTATAAGGACCAGTTGTGAGAATAAGAAAAAAAAGAGTACATAGTGTTGGATGATATTACGAATGGTAAGGTGTCTACGGAGATAGTTCAGGAACCTCCTACATAGGAACCCCAAAATATTATAATATGAAGGTCTTCTAAGGTAATAAAAACCCTTGAATTTTTTTACCCATCTTTGAGTTATTTGTTACTTATTGATAATGGAAAACCAAAATATTTTGAGGAAACAATGTAGGCGAGTGCTAGGAAGAAGTGGGAACAAGCCATGGAAGAGGAACATAGTTCTCTCATGGAGAACTAGACATGGGATTTGGTGAATCTACCCAAGGGAAAGAGATAATTATAGAACAAGTGGGTATACAAAATCAAAGAAGAGGATGGAGGAAGGAAAAGGTATAAGGCCTAGTTGGTGGTGAAGGGGTTTGCACAGAAGAAAGGTATTTATTTTGATGAGATTTGTTCTCCTATTGTTAAGATGAATTCTATTAGAACTATGATTGGTATAGTTGTAGTAGAGGATTTTCACTTAGAAAAATTAGATGTGAAGACTGTGTTCCTTCATGGTGATTTGGAGGAGGAATTATATATGGAGCAGCCATAGGGTTATGGGGTTGAAGGAAAGGAGAAATTGGCTTACAGATTAAAGAAGATCTTGTATGGCCTAAAACAAGCTACATGGAAATGAAATAAGAAGTTTTAAAGATTTATGTTGGAACAAAATTACTCTAGGTGTCATTATGACCATTTCATGTATGTCAAGAGATTTGAGGATGGTAATTATATCATCTTATGCTTGTATGTAGATGACATGTTGGTTGTAGGAAAAAACATGCAATAGATCGAAGTACTTAAGAAGAATCTTGGAGATTCATTTTATATGAAATATTTGGGTGTAGTAAAGTAAGTCATTGGTATGAGGATAACTAAGGATAGGAAGGAGAGGAAGCTGATCTTATCCCAAGAAGATTAAATGAAGAAATTTTTGGAGATGTTCAGTATGCAGGATGCTAAGCTGGTTGAGATTCCTTTGGTAGGCCAATTTATATTATCAAAGGAGTAGTATCCCAAGATAGAAGAAAAGAAGCTAAATATGTCTAAGGTACCTTACTCATTAGTGGTTGGTAGCTTGATGTGTGTTACGGTTTATACTAGGCTAGATATTTCCTATGCAGTGGGATTGGTAAGTACATACATGAGTAATCTAGGTTATGAGCATTGGTAAGTAGTGAAGTGGATTCATTGATATTTAAGAGGAACCATGGGTATAAAATTGTGTTTTTGTGGATCAAATACCACTTTTCATGGTTATGTGGACTTGGATATGGCTGTGGATGTTGATATTAGGAGTAAAATAGGTTATGTATTTACTATTAGGGATACAATAGTTAGTTGGATTTCATAGATATAGAAAGTTGTGGCTTTATCAACCATAGAGGTTGAGTATGTTGTTACTACAAAAGCTAGCAATGAGATGATTTTATTACAATAATTACTTAATGAGTTAGGGCATAAGTAGAAAGTTGGGGTATTACATAGTGATAGTTAGATTTATATACATTTAGCCAAGAAATATTCTTTCCACTCGAGGATGAAGCACATATAGTTGTATTTTCATTTGATTAGGACAGCTTTGGAGGAAAATATGGTGAAGCTAGAAAAGATACATATGAGCTAGAATCCTATGGATATGATAACCAAGGTAGTCACATTAGAGAAGTTGAGGTTATGTTCATATTTGGTTGGTCTTTGTCAAGATCATGGAGGAGTGTTAAATTGTGTTGAAGGAGAAATGAACTCCAAGTGGGACATTGTTGAATGTAGAGCCTGTTTCAACACCCCTAAGGTTGAAATAAAATTAATAGAAAATTTTTAACATGTTATTTTTAATTACATAAATGGTTGGGTGCATTTTTTGAGTGTGCCAACCATTTACCACATTTGTGGCACATTTTATGGAGAAGTGGGTGTTTTTTTAAGGTGGTTGAGAGAATTGGGGGATTATCTTTATCCCAATTATTTATAACCTCCCTTATTTATTTCCATTTTGGTGGGGATATGTTTATCTCCAAGGTTTGGAAAAAAATTCAAGGGATTTTGGAAAGTATAAATAGTGGTGAGGGGAAAAAATTAAGCGTTGTGTTTTGCATATCATTTTTTGAGCTTTGTATTCTCTCTTTAGTTGGTGTGATCAAGTTTGAGGTGTTGCTTAGCATCTCAATAATTTTGGTGTGAATTTGAGTTAGATAAAATTATCTTTATGAGAGGTTTCTTGTTGAGAGTTATATTTACTCTTGTTTATAATATTATAGAGAGCTTCTTGGTAGACATAGCCTAGATTGGGTGAACCACATTATATTGGTGTTATATGTGTATTTACTTAGATTTGAATTATTTTTTATGTATCTAATACTATTATTTTGAGGAATGAATCATGTGTTGCATATTATTTCATAATTAATTACTTATTCCTAACGGTGTTAGCATATGTTGTGTATCTAATTGATTATGGAGAATTTCTAAGAATATAGGCATAGGGGGTTTGGGTGTAATCTTGTTTGCTTGAATTAAACAATTCTCTATGCACATTACAACTTCATTAGCATCAAGGATCGTTCCTCCCATGAACTGAATCATCACTATTATATCATTGTTAAGATAATTTATAAAAAATATAAATGTGTTGTTAGGACATGGGTTACATAAAGTTGGGACTCTCTCCTAGACCCTTTAGAATATGAATTTGAAATTGATAATCATCTCATGTGGGGCTCATTTTATGGTCATGAGCTGCTCTATCAGGGAAAAGTGATCACTTTGATCCTCAAACTACTTGCATAATTCTCTATCAAGTTCATCCCAATTGTGAATAGAGTTTAGTATCAAGCCTCAATATCATTGAAGGTATTTTCCTCTGAATGAGGAAGAAAGCAATTTGACCGTAGCATTATCTTGAGTCACATGGTGTGCTGAGTAGATATTCATAATATATTGAATATGATTCACAGGGAAGGCTGAATTCTCACCCATGAAATATGACAAGCTTTTGAAAGCAAACACTACAATATCATCATACTATGATAGGACTAATGGACTACCTCTATTAAAAGTCACAAAAACTTCATTCATCGACATAGCCATTAATATGATAGGGAATATACCTCACCTTATTATGTAAAACCTTATGAATAGAGGCATAAACTACACTCTGGGGGGTGCCTAGCTTGTATTGCACCTTCTGATAAGGGATAAGGATATTCTAAATCTCCTTGTTAAGGGTGCTATAAGCTTAATGAAATGGAGATTAGTGCCTCTTGTAGATGATATTGTTCTTTTTGGCATGTAGATAAGGGGATGATCTTTATGAACTATAGATTTTTGGATTCACTAGGTGTTCCTAATTTATGTTTGATACACTCGTTAGCTAGAGATTCCTTAGCTCCTTACATGACTATTAGTCCCATTGGGCATGCCATAAACTATTATCATTTGAAATGTGTACCTATGAATCTCTACATCATAAGGGAGTTTTTGTTGTGGGGCACTAGGTGTGAGGGTCTTGTGTAGGACGTGAGAGGACTAGGATGCACATGAGAACATCAGTTGTCTTGTCAAAATAATGGGAATGTACCCAAGGCATGGGACCCTTGCATTCCTTAGGATGAGCCTCTGTAGTAGGATATATTCATTCTATTCTAAGAACAACTATTTTAAGACTAATGCATAGGCCTAAAGAGTAGAAATGTAATA
The DNA here is from genome assembly GCA_037957365.1 of Torreya grandis. NCBI lineage: Eukaryota > Viridiplantae > Streptophyta > Pinopsida > Cupressales > Taxaceae > Torreya > Torreya grandis. Next base: position 3,569,479 of record JARHVA010000440.1, on the reverse strand, counting down.
TATAATTAGTCTAAACCTAATATCTTTGATGAATAAGGAGGGAGAAGGTTAGAAATGCTAAAACATAAAGAGGTGATGTGACCCAAATAGAGTGAGTGCTTTTACTATTGTAGACATGATACATACCTTTGATGACAAGATAATATAACACAAATTTTTCTAAGGATACTCCAAGTGCATAAGTGTTTTGCATAGATGTGTAAGAACACAATGCAACATTGAAAGGGAAAACAAATGGTTCATAGATAGTAGTAACATAGACCTGAGTGTACACAAAATATGACCTACAAGTGAGATTAAAGTTTGATGAGGAGGTGTTGGGAATGGATAATAGTGAGATAGGAAAACATTACCCATATTCAAGGATGAAGAAACACAAATAACACATAGATCATTATAATAATAATAAGAGGTGAACTTAATTCTCATTAGACTACAAGATTTAGCCAATACAAGTGCTCATAAAGGGAAATTTTATCATCATAAGGATATTAAAATGTGTCAACCACTTTTACAATACAAAGCTAGGATTTTATAGAGAAAAAACTTATTTTTCACTCTATTAGATCTACCTAGACCCACTAACCTTCTAGTCACTACTCATCATTGGATTTGATCCAGTCTCTTGATATCTGGACACTTGTCAAGCCCACATTTAGTTGGGGATCCCTTTGATGTTTTTTTTTTGAAATACCAATGGATATTTCATGAGGCCCAACTTTGACATCCATAAGCTCATCATGGGATATTTTAATCCCAATGGATATTTGTTATTTCCTAAATTTGACACTTGCATGAACATATTATCCTGGTTTCCATGTATTTTCCCTATAATAAACTATTTCCTTGGACTATTTACTTCAATATTTTTTATGGACGTTTATTATGAGCTCTATATCTCAGCCACTTCCTCCAAAGGAATTTGTTTGTGACTCTTTTTCACCAGACAAAACATCCAAGGAAATTATCATGAGACAATTTCCCAAAAGAAATGAGTCTGCCTTATCTTTGCCTTGGAAATTTTTTTGTGGATAAAATGTCTAAGAGAAATGAGGTCCTTGGGGAAATTGTCATGGGATAATTTTCCTAAAAGAATTCATACTTAGATTTTTTTGTGGACCTCTTGATTCAAACAAAATTTCCAAAAGAATTCATACCTTTAGAAATTTTGTTAGTGGTACTTTCTTGAAATAAATGGCCCTTTAGGATTTTTTATTTGGACAATTTCTTGAGAAATGACCCTTTAAATAAATTATTTTGGGTACTTTTTCATAGAAATGGCCTTTCAAAAACATGTATATGACACTTTGTTTAAAAAATTCCCTTCAGTAATTTTGTATTGGATGATTTTATTGTATAAACATCCTTCAAAAATTTTGTCAAACATTTTCCCTAAAAGAATTATGCCTTTGAGAAAATTGTGTAGACAATTTTCCTAGAAGAAATATGACACTTAGATTGAGAAATACCCTTTGATATTTTTTAATGGATGACTTTGGCTAAAAAAAGACCCTTCAAGATTTTTGTTTGGTACACTTTCTGAGAGAATGATCCTTCAAGTTTTTTGTTTCAAATAAAATGTTCAAAATAATTCATGATACTTAGCCCAAAAGACTTGAAACAAATCTCCTAAAATAAATAACACTTATCCAATTATAAATGTCAAAAAGAATTGAACTTAGCAAAAGAAAAACTTGAAATATTTCCTAAGGATTTACTTGATAAGGTTTGACACTTAGCTTTTCTTCTTAGGCTCCTCAAAACTTATGCTTGAACTCTAGATTGATCTTTCAAGGCTCAGACATTATGAAAATCTATTTATATACTTAATATTTGAATTTGTAGACCTATCCCTCAAAAATATTTAGGACATGTAATTTTATCTAGGCTAACTTGGTATGTAGGCCAAAAATGGCCAACAATGTCCATCAGTCTCTCTTATTTCCCATTTAGATTAATAATTCAATAGTTCCTCCATTAATTACACTTATTCTTATGAATCCTACAACTTCATCTTAAGGCCCAACTACAGTTAAATAAATATGGGTTCTCATAATTCCCCAATGGGTGAAGGAGATGCAAAAAGCTAGAGATGAAAGACAATCTAGTTGTAATTGAATTGACCATAGTCTCCACTAGGTCTGTTAAAAAGAGTGTGATAATTTATAGGGTGATGAAGAGGAAGGTGGTGAATGTTGGTATAGGTAAGGAGATGGATTTTGAGTAGAGAGATAATATTTTTCCTCTTGCAAATAAATCAAATAAGAACCCTAGGGACCCTATAAAATTTATTGAGAACTTCAAGTATTTCATTTATTCCATAAGGGTAGCCTTGAAGGAAATGTACTATAGTACTGAGGAGGCATAGATAAGGTGGAAACAAATAAAAATCACCTAGGTTCATCAAGAAATTATTACTTATGTGCATAGTGCAACCAAAAACCTATATGATATTTTTTATAATATGTGGGCCTCTAGAGTAGCTGTCGATCCTAAATAGGTATACATCACTAAGTTATAGCACTAGATGAAAGAATTGGAAAAATGTTGAATTTCTTGATTTTGTATTCAAGGAATATTTCATTTAACCATTTAAATTTAATGTCTATTATGGATGCAGCTTGGTTCTTTAATTATGTCATTGCTAAAAGAGATGCCTATCTCATTTGACATAATTAAATCAAGGAACTATTGGGACTCTTTACTAGATATGAAAGCAAGGCCTTGGAAAGTTTAGCAAATATGAGGGTTACTTAATTGATTATTCCTATTGGTAAGTTGGTCAACAAGATTAATTTTTGGAACCTCCTTCATGCATCAATAGACATTTTTAAGGAGGTGGAACAAACCATATATATAAATAATGAGGAGGTTATACAGTTGGTCAATTTTTATAATAATAGAGTAACTAAGGATAAAGCCTCATTAGCTAGATTTAAGAGCTTGGAGGAAGAGAAAGGTAGGTTAATGGCTAAAAAATTTATAATTATTAAGTCTTCCTTGCTCAATTTTGATATTTTAAATAGAGAATTTGAGGTAGGGGGAACATTATTGGAGTAACTTACAGAAAAATAGAAAGCTTCATCTTTAGTTTTAGTTACTCAACTAACTATAAGTGTTACTAAAACAACTTAGGACTCCCAATCTTCTAGGTTTACAATAATGCAAACTCCCAGAGGTCTTGTGTTCTTTTCACCCTCAATCACTCTTATGATAACTTCAATTTCTTCCTTAGCTCTTCCATATAGTGATTCCACATCAACACCATGATTTAAAATGATTATGTATTTTCACGTATATTTAAGGTGGAATTGTATTTACTAATATATTTATTGTACATACATATTTTATTTTAGCTGGAGAGTCTATGTTTAGACTCCTCCATTGTGCATGCATTTTTTTCATGATCTTGATAATGTGGATCTATTTTTAGACTTGTAATTTTAGGTAAATCTTGAAGAGATGAGGCCTTCCCATCCAAAGCTTATAATACATGTAACCTCCTAATCACAGAGAAAGGATAATTTTAGTTGTTCAGATTAATAATAAATTTGAACGAGTTATGATTGACTTTGTATTTATGTGTAAATATTGATTATTCTACAATTATATGGATTACTTGAGACATTCCATTATTCTAGTAACTTAGTGCTTAGCTCTATGTATGAGTTATCTATTTTAAATATATCCATTCATTTTAAGATATAACTAATTTGAATATATTTTATATGTTAATCATAATACTTCTTGAATATGTGCAATAACATTATAACAATTGGGAAAATTTTGACTTTTCATGTTTAAGTATATTGTATTATTTATCCTTTGAATATTAACTATATTTGATTATTGGTGTGTTATAGCATCTTTGATATTTTGGTTTTTTTTCATTTTCATTCTACGATTCAACAATTAGAATTAGGAATTTTCCATTTGCACATCAGGAAATTTTGTTCTTTAGCATTTGTGTATCAACAAATGGCCTTCAACTTTTTAGTTTTTCAAATTACACTACATTTAAGTCTATAAAAATGGTCTTTCACAAATCAGAATTGACAAAGTATTGTCACATTAGGCACTTAAAAAATAGTAATAAAGGATTTGGAGCTATTGATTTCTTTTTTGACAATGGTAATTTGAAATGTTATTTCCTTAATTTTATAATGAGAAGTACCCGTTTTTTTTTTCAAAATTTAGTGCATATTTTTGGCATGTAAAATGTTTAATTGGACATGTAAAATGTTTTATTGGAGTCACTTAGGAGATACCTTATTGTTCTATTTTTTATCTATTTTTGGGAGGCATTTTGAGTGGCACTTAAAATTTTATGTATTATAAATTAGGTCTTTGCATTTTGGATCTTAAAATAAACACTAGGACATTTGCATCTTAGATTTTCTAATTTAGATATTTATTCTATGGTAATTTTGTGTCAACAAAAGGTCTTTGACATTTGTGGATTCGAATGTGAAATTTGAATTTTGAGTATTTAAAAATGGTCTTTGGATTTTATGTATTCAAAATAGTAAGTTTGAATTTTATGAAATAAGAAAGGGTCTTTGGTAAATGGTCCTCACAATATACACATCAATATTTACTCATAAATTTTTTGTGCATTTGAAAATACACTTTTGAATTCTCATGTTTGTGAAATGGCCTTTGGGGTTTATGACTTACAATGTTCCACTTTGGCATTTTCATTTTGTGAATTGTACTTCAGCATTTGTGTCTTACATTTTTTCACTTCCTGATTAAAGTTTTTTGAAAAGGTCTTTGTATTTTCTACATTTGTATTCTATGATTTGACAACCAGAATTGGGCATTTGCCATTTATTCATCAAAAAATTTTGTTCTTCATAATTTGCATATTAAAAAAGGTCTTCAACTTTTCATTTTTTCAAATCACACTTCTTTCAAGTCTCCAAAAATTACTATATTCTTTTTCCTTTGAATTTTAATGATATTTGATTATTTTTTGTGCTATAACAACTTTATATAAATATTAATTTAGATTCTTTGTCCTACCTAGATTTAAGTGTTGGTTTTGAAGGGTTTTATCCCAAGCTATCCATAAGCCCTTTTTTCACCTAGTCTTCCCTCCTTTTGAGCTTTATTTCAAAATCCTACCCATCTTGGTTAGAATCATCATCTTACCACCCAATCAAAGTAGATATAGGTTCATTTATAACTAGTCCATTTGTGGTAAATAATCTATATTGCTCACCAATATTCTACTAATAGGTTATGATCAAAACAAATACCCTACAACTTATGCATTTGAGTAATTTACTTTAGTGATTCTAAAACATTAGAGCCTACCTCGTAAGAGGTTCTAGGGGTGTGTGTAAAACACACATAAACAAAATTCATCTTTATAACCTTCATCTTGATATTTAAGAGTAGGTAGGGAAGAAGTATGAACTTTTGGTGCATCACCTCCTATTATTTTTAGTTTATTTTCTCTCCTTTTTCCCAGAGAAAGAGTGTAGTTTAGTTTTAGGTAGATTAATTCCATAAAATTTAGGTTTACATGGATTTATTAAACTTTATACACTTAGTTTGTAATGGAAGCCATCATATATCTAAAGGTTTATCTCAAAGAGCCTTAGGTCCCACACTTTAGAGCGAATACTATTGTGTCTATAAATGAACTTTGTTATTTCAGGTGCACTATTTTAGAGACAAGATTATCTTTTAGGAGATACCTTAAAGGGAATTATCATACATTTTAAGGTGAATTTAAGTTATCTCCTAGAAGATAAATTCAATATGCACACAAGTGGATTTTTTCTTCACCTTTAAGGCATTGATGGGTGATAACTTGAAGGGCATTATAATACCTTCAAGGTATCTCTGAGGAGATACCTTTCAAACATACACAAGAGTGGATTTATCCTTCAAGGTATGTACTAAGAGATACCTTCAAGTTACACATGAAGGTGTTATAAGGTAATTGAAGGCATCTCTTAAGAGATACCTCAAAGTGTGTTGTTACACATTTAAGGGGATAGTGAAGGTATCACTTAGGAGATACCTTCAACATGTACATGAGTGAATTTTTCCTTCATATTAAAATCACTATAGGAGATAAATTAAAGTTACCTATAGAGGTATTATAAATCCCTTTAAGGAATATCCTAGTATATACCTTGAAGGGCATTATCATACATTCAAGGGGATGTTGAAACTATCTCCTAGGAGATACCTTCAACATGCACATGAGTGGAATATTCCTTCACCTTGAAGGCACTATTGGGTCATAAATTTAAGGGCCTTATAATACCTTAAAGGTATATCTTAGAATATACCTTTTAAACATGCATAAGAGTGGATTTATCCTTCAAGGTATCTCTTAGGAGACACCATCAAGATACCCATGAAGGTATTATAAAGCCCTTGAAGGCATATACTAGGAGATACCTCGAAGGGTGATGTCATAAATTCAAGAGGATATTGAATGTATCTCCTATGATATACCTTAAACATGCACATGAGTGGAATTTTCATTCACTTTGAAATCACTATTGGGTGATAACTTGAAAGGCCTTGTAATACCTTTAAGGTATCTCTTAGGAGATACCTTTCAAACATGCACTAGAGTGGATTTATCATTGAAGGTATCTCTTAAGATATTCCTTCAAGTTACCCATAAATGTATTACAATTTCATTAAAGGAATATCATAGGAGATAACTCAAAGGGTATTTTCATACATTGAAAGGGACTTAAATGTATCTCCTACATGATACCTTTATCACACAGATGAGTGGAATTTTTCTTCGCCATTAAGTCACTACTAGGTGATACCTTAAAAGACCTTGTAATACCTTCAGAGGTACCTTCAAAGGAGATACCTTTAGTGGCCTTGTATATTTGGAATCTATGATTTATTTATTAGAATATTTGTATTGATGATGAATTTGAGTGTTTGTGACTTGAGGTTGTAGGTGAATGGTATAACTAAGTTGTAATCAAACATTGAGAAAGCTCAAGGTGTCAACCTTATGAAAAATCCTTAGTATTACGCTTATGATAATTATAAAACCTTTCATCATCACATTATTATTGTTTAGATATGAATTATGTAGGTTTCATGCTTTCTTATAAATTGAGGATCAAACCTAAGATGTTTATAAAGTTAGCATCAAAACTATTATATTGTTTGATAATTTAGATAGTGGTAACTCTTGCTATTATGATTTGTATATAAGTACACTTCACAATATCTCCCCATTGTTTTTGTTAGATTATCACCATATTAATTATTGATGTCCTTAAAAATTACACAAGACTTTAGCTATAATACCATATCATTTTATTTAATGTTGAAACTAAGTTATTGATGAAAAAAATAGTAATGAGATAGAGATGAAATGAAAGGAGAAATAGATATTTCTAGAAGATAAATATATTCATATATTATGCTTTGATAAAAATGGAAACATTATCAATAAGATTTAATATCTGACATCAAAAGGAATTTCATATTTTAAATGGATGAATGTGACTAGTTGATTCATATCAATTGATCCCATTATGATTTCAATCAATAGGTATGATTAAGAGAATTGTTATGTTTCACCTCATTAATATATAAAAGGTAAATTTTTAATCACTTAACACAATGTGACGATCAATTTATATAACCTAGTAATCATGGTGAGCATACCTTAAAATTAGTTTTTTAGTTAGATTATAGACCTACCAAAAAATAAAACAATAATTTTAGTCAACTTTTTCCTTAAAAACATTAAATCTAAAAACATTATGGCTCTAGTTTACTATATAATACTTTACCAACCTAAAAAATTTGTTTACAAATAGATCATTTAATTTCATTAAAATCAGAAATAAAATTGATACATAAATTCCCAAATTATATTTATTAAAGTAAGCCTTGGTTATTATATGTCTGAGGTAATAGATGATGCATTGATCTGGGTGAGATTACTATGTTGGGATAAGATAGATATTCAAAAATTAAGGTCTTTTTCTTGGTTAGAAGTTTGGAATTGAATCCTCACTCAAGATTGGTTGGTTAAAATTAGTTTTATGGGCCCTTCCCATTGTAGTCTTTACAAATATGAGGAAGAAACTGCCACTCACATACTTTATTATTTCTCATTTTCTATTTGGTTTTGCACATGGTTATGTTTTAATATTGAATGGTCTTGTGCTTGGCCCTCTTCATTATTCAATGTATTTTCCTCTTAACCAACTGGGGATTGTAAAGGTTTTATTTTTAAGATTTGGAGAGACAGTCCAACTATTTTGGTGTGGATAATTTTTAAGGAGAGAAACTAATTTATTTTTGAAGGTGAGAGATTTATTGATTTAATTTTAAAATATCTAGAGGTTACTGTCTCAAAAGTCATTTCTTCTAAGATTAAATGTAGAAATGTTTGTCTTTTGGTGTGGGATATGAGAATGTGTGCCAAATGGAGGTTCATTATTTAGCCACTCATTGATGGGTCAATAGAAAATTTAGGTAAAATTATAAGAAATGATAAATCTTCTTGGCTCCCTCTCCTCTAATGTGGTTTAAAATTAATTTTAATGGAACCTCGAGAGGTAATCTGGATGATTTTGGAGTAGGTTATATAATAAAGGATTGTAGTGGCTCTCTAATCAAATTTTTCTCAAGGAAGCTATTGAATAGCATGAATAATCAAGTTAAGTCATAGGATCTTGCAATAGGGTTTGATTTGGTGATGTAATGTAAAATTGAGAAGCTTCTGATTAAATAAGATTTTAAATCCCAATTTTTTATCTAAAAAAGAAGTTAGTAACCTTTTAGAAATTAGAGAACATTTTGGTTAAATAGGGGAAATATTGAATAGACTTTTATTTTTGGATTGTACATATTGATTCAAGGAAGCTAATTCAGTTGTAGACTTCTTATTGAATTATAGTATAGATCAAAGGAAAAAAATTTAAATAGATAATTTTAACATTCATCGTGGGAAGATTTTGACAAGATATCATCCATAAACTTTAATCATTAATCTTCATCATCATTCCCCATATGATTATCACTTATGGCATTAATTTGTTTTAAAGCTATGATATTGGCTTATGAGAAAGGGAATTCTAAAATCATTGCCTTTCCCATATATATTGAGTTGGGGTTAGCCTTGTTTAATAAGGTGGCTCATGGTGTTAGCTCAAAATGGTTCTAAACACACTTTCTACTCTTAGCTAGTATGGTGTGGCTATTTTCCCTATCCTGGTTGGTGATTAATCAAGATGGATTGTAATGTTACTCTAGTGCTAGGGGTCCTAGTGGTTATAGGTGGTAGATAGGTATTGGGAGATGGAATTCAAAGGGTGTAACTATAGGGAAATGATGAATAATACCTTTTGGGCCCTGATAGATGAAATATTTTAGGCTATTTTGGGTATCTTGGGGGAAGGTTTATCTATTTGATATCCCTTTCAATAAGGTAAATTTAGTGGTAGAAACAATGTTTTATAACAATGTTGTAGTTATTTTGATCGATAAATAAGTAGTACCTAAAATGTTTGAGTCCTTCATTGCTCCATACCATTATTACAGATTGTTGGAGGATATTGACATGGTGGACTCTGGTCCCTTTCCTAATTTTCCATTTTATGGTTCATACAAATTTGGGTTGGTGTCATTATCAACATTTAAAAATCTAAAATCAAGGTTTATTGCAATCATAGGGTTCAAAGAAGAAATTAAAAACAAGGTTTGTAATTATGCATCTTTAAAAGGGTATCTTATGTCTTTCCCTCCCATCAATCTGATCAAGTGCCAAATTCACAATATGGAATTGTGGAAGGGTGTTAGGCATAATAAGGAGGGGGTGGAGGTTGTTAAGTTGTTATTTAAGTTGGTGGTTCTAAGGAAGGGTGTATCACCTCCATTATTGGTTAGGACTCCTAGTGGGTAGTTAACTCAGTGATGCAGGGGAGTATAGATAGAAATCAAGTTGTAATCTCTATTGTTGGCATAAAACATAGGCTCTAGAGGGTGGTGGATATGGGTTTGTGTGGTGAGTAATATTCAAAGGCTGGTGGCTCTCTTATTATAGTGTTGAGAAAAGGATGATAATTAAAGTAATATTTGAATCCTATGGGTTTTTATGTTCTATTATTTAGTGATTGCCTTTTTGGTTTATCTATTTTCTTTAGTAGAATAACTCATAACCTTGTTAGCCCTTTGATATCTATGTTTTTTGTAATAAGATATTTTATGGATTGACAACTACTTGTCTTTGCCTTAGTTTTATTTGGGATCTTGGATAAGTATTTTGTAATTTTTTTGAGTTGACTATTTATTTTTGTATAGTTTCTAGATATATTCTCTAGGTAGGGGACCCATTAAGCCTTGGTAATTAACTAAAGAAAGTAAGACTTAACTCATAGGAATTGGTTAGTTTAGGGGATTGATGAAAAGGTACCATTGGGGTCTATTGAATAACTTCTTGGAAATGGATTATTCTTAAATAATGATTAGTGAACAAATATGCTTCAATGATCCAAGACTTTGATCAACCTCAAGACCTTGTTAGACTTTTTTATTTATCAAAATTATTAAAAATACTTTTCACTTCTCCTAAAATATGAGTCAAAGGTGAAAATGTTGTTTCAATATTTATACAAGTTTTAAGTTCCAAAAAAATAATGAAATATATTCAAATATTTTATTTTGTACCCTCTCTATTAACACTTATAGATTGGTTCATACACAATCATCAATATATGTTCTACACTAACTAACTAACCTATACATTGATCTCTAAATCCTCCAAAAAGGCATTTATTATTTTAAATTACCTCCTAAGACTCTAATACTCTTCACACAACTAAATTAACATATTTATAGTGATGTTCTTACATCATAAATCTAGTAAAATAACCTCATTTCAACCTCTTTCCATATAGCAGACCATACAAAAGAACCATGGCCCATGGCCATTCTATAACTAGTATTGAAGGGTATGGTTCTTCTATCAAATGGGTTAATGGGTTTATTATAAATTGTTATCCCATATGATAAAAAATAGATTACTGGTGTGGCATGGCATGGTATGGTTTGGTCAATGGGGCACCATTAAAACCCCCTAGCATCACATCACTTGTTTACTAAGATTATTTGATTATAATTACTAAAAAAATGTCTAATTTCCCCTCATATTCACCATTTGGATCCCTATTGGTTTTCCACACACAAGGAAATAAGTAATAATCAATAGAAGTAAGCACTAAAAAATCCTAATCTATACCATTTTATTATCTCAGCCATTTTACAACAATAATTTAGGTCTATCCAAATCTGAATAATTTCATAACATAAAATAGTAAAAAATGAATAAAAGGGAAATTCCAAGATAAATAAATCACACATTTAAGATATAGTAAAAAATACATTAAATAGATTAAATACCTAATGATAAAGATATGTGTTAGCACTCTAGGTTACACCCTAGTTGAGAGGACTATTCAAGTCCTACTTCTAAACCTGGACTAACATGGGAATGGTCTAAGGCTATGGGTTACCATATCTAGACCAAACCTTTAGGATTTTTAATGAGGCTAGCTCCTCTGATGCATCATTTTTTACCTTTGATTCTAAAACCTAATACTAGTTGGGGTAAAAAGAGAGGAGTTGCATAAATGGAAACCTACTCTATGTTATGGTGATGCACCATGAAGATTGTCCATCTAGTCATACTTGAGCCTCTAAAACACTAGTGAGATAGAAACAAATAATGGGATTTATGACTCCAAATGCCTATCATGCATCAAAATTTCATGTAGAGTTCCATCAAGTGAGAAAAACCTAAGGGAGATGATGGAGAGGCCTAGTTCAAGGCACTAATCCAATCAACATGTCCACTATTTGATTCAGTAGATGATATCACATACTAGACATAACCCACATAACTAGACAATCTACCAGCTAGTTGAAATCAAAACCTGGTAAGGGAGAAATCTCTACCACTTATGCAAATCAAAACTGACATGAACACACTAGTCAATATCATGAAATCTAAAAACAATCATCTCATTTATCTCAAGAGGTTACAAGGCTCAATCTTGGTAGAGTCTAGCCATGCCCAAGACATGAATCTAAAATAATATCTCAAAGGCTATACTTATAGAAAAGGGGAGAAAGAGAGAGGGAACAATGCCTATGAGAATTGAGGAAATCCCTCCAGATAAAGAAGTGAGGTGGTAGCCTTTGATTGCCTTTCTATTTGTGTGCCTTGTTCAACAAATAGATTACCTATTATCTTAATAATCATCAATCTATTCTCATTGGCCAATGGATTTCACTAAAAGAAAGGGATTCTTATGCATAGTGCTAAAGTCTATTTAAATGGAAACAATGCCCTTAACTACCTCTCCAAGTACCAACTCACCATCTCAAGATTCTAAGTCCAATTACCCTGATCATGAGGATCAAATCCTTGAATATTGATATTTAAAATCATGTCATGCCTTGAATGGTGGATTAATTTCTTTGATGATGATGGAACCATATCAAAAAATGAGCCCCTTTTGCATTTATCACATACCTACTCCATTTTTATAGATCTACTATAGATAGAAAACCAATCTAAGGACATTGGTTTTCCTATAGTCCTTATATTAAAATAGACCCATAGACCATATAGCATCTTTTGGACTCCATGGGGTCCCAAGAGACCCACTTTATCTCTGTAGGAGCCAAAATTCCATCAAAACTAGGTCCTTCTTTATAAAATCAAATAGGGTCACAAGAATGAACCCTACAAGCCATAAAAAAAGTTGAACCAAAGGTACACATTAAGCTCCAATAGTAGTCCCTTATGTTCCTTATACTTGATTGTCTCAGTTAATCCACTCCATATCATTGGAATTAACTTTAATGGAATCATGAAAACCCTAAAAAACCTTACTTTCCATGGTCAAACATGGATTCTCAACCCTCATTGAAAACCCTGGGTTCACCTTAATTATAATTGGCTACCAAAATCCTACTTGGCTCATTGACATATTGACTCTTATTTGCTTCATCAAATACTCCAAATATGAACAAGTGAAAGCCCTTGAATCCACATTTGAATTATAAACCTTGTTTATTCTTATGCCATGTGTTGAATACATGTTAATCCTTAGGATATTTCTATCAATCTATCACTTCACATACTTTTTCCATGTGTCAACCCCTCAACATATCTAACTATTTGATTCATCTTGCATCATTAGATTGAGATGTACAATTGAGAGATGACCGTTGATCTTGTTGGGACCCATTATTTGAATTCCAATGACTAGTCCATGGTCTTAAAATTGGTAGTTTACATAACATCAATTAACATTTGTGTGGCCATCATCGACATTCATGATGTTGGCCATTTTGGCCCACAATATGTAGAAATGATAGTAAAAAATAGGGTCAATTCTTCCACCATTAATTCCATAATACACTTGACAGTCTGTAAAGGAATTTTTTTATCCTTCTAATGGGATATAAAATAACTAAAAGAGAAAATAATGGCAAGAGAAAAAAAAAAGTTAACCCTAATTTCAAAATGTGTAGATATTTTTAAATATAATATATTTAAATTTATATTATATAATATATACCATTATAATATTATATTAAATTATTTAATATATATTCCCTACACCTATATAGGTTGATATGATTAAACCTCTTCCACATGGATATGATGAAAATGCATATTGTGATTTGTAACAGGGCCATAGGCATTCCATAATAGATGTTTTTACTTGAGATATAAGTCACAATTGATCTCCTTATCCAATGAATATAGATGCTCCCTGATTGAAACTAAGGAGTTATAGTTTTGACATAGATATTATTCTAATAGGTTATCTCTTTATATTAATAATATAGGTCATCATAGACTAAAGCATTGCATGGTGATTCAGATCCTGATAGGTCTGCACCCATAATTACTTTAGATGAACTTTTATTCACATTGTCATGGGTTTGGAGTAACTAGGTTTACAATTTGATCTACAATATTTCACTTTACATAACCAATCTTACCAATATATACATACATACATGAGACATATATACATACATACATATATATGTATGTCTTCCTCTCTCTTTATGTGTATGTGTGTAATAGTAGTTATTATATAAATATAGTATAATATATATCATAATATTTTTATATATTAAACATTAATTTTATAATATGTGTGTTAAAATATTTTATAAATTAATATTATATATTTATATTTATATTATATAATATAATATTATTTAAATTTTATATTATATTATTTAATATATATTCCCTACACATATAGAGGTTTATATGAGTAAACCTCTTCCATGGGGATATGATGATAATTCATATTGTGATTTTCAACATGGCCATAGGCATTCCACTAATAGATGCTTTTCATTGAGATATAAGGTTCAAGACTTATATGAGTCCCAGAAATTACACTTGATGGGTCTCATACCATGGGTTTTGGATCACATATAAGGGATTATCATAATTAGAAAATGTTCAATAATCCACTACAAAACCATACAATAAAAATTATAGAAGTTAAATTATATAAATAGAAGTATAATTATCATCATGGAACTGTAGAGCCAATGGTAATGCTTTATAAATAATAGGCTCTTACATAATAAGTGGAGTTTCATCCATATTTTTTGAAGATGTAAATTAATAGTATCTTTTGGATAAATAAGTGGTGGTGGTATACTTGAGATTGAATCATCACTAGGGATAGTAGGCATACATGGAATAGATGGTGTCTTTAAAAAATATATATGCATTTCAAATTTATATCCAATTTCTAAACCCAAATTTTCTTTTGGTCACTTTTAATTTTTTATTGACATTGTAACAAGAGAAATTTCTCCCTTGTAATCACCAAGACAAAACCTGACCAGCCATAGTTGAGATCCTTACCTAATGAATACAATTTCCCCATGATAAAAATCAAAGGATTTTCAATTTTGATGTAGATATTGTGCTAAGAGGATATCACTTTACATGAAGAATGCAATCCTTCATATACTAAAACATTGCAATGTGATTTAGATTATGATAGGTATGTGCCCATAATTACTTTAGATGCACTTATTTTGACATTGTCATGGTTTGGAGTAACTAGGTCCAACTATCAATTTACATTATTTCACTTTACATAACCCTTCTTACCAATACATACATACATACATGTGTGTATGTGTGTGTGTGTGTCTATATATATATATATAATATTAGTTATTATATAAATATTGTATAATATAATCATAATATTTTTAATATGATATATTTTAGTATAATATATATATTTATATTATATAATATACAATATTTAATATTTTAAAATTATATTATATTATTTAATATATATTCCCTACACCTATAGAGGTTGATATGAGTAAACCTCTTTCATGGGGATATGATGAGAATGCATATTGTGATTTGTAATATGGCCAGATGCATTCCGCTAACATATGCTTTTCCTTGAGATATAAGTGTCATGACTTATAAGAGTCCCAAAAAATCACACTTGATGGTTTTCCTACCATGGGTTTTGGATATCATCCAAGGGATAATCAAAATTAGAAAATATTCAATAATATAATGCAATACCATACAATGAAAATTATATAAGTTTAAATATAGAAATAGAAGTAAAATTATCATCATGGAACTTTGAAACCAATGTTAATGATTTAGAAATACTAGGATCTTACATAATAAGTGGAGTTTCATCCATTTTTTTTGAATATGTAACATTAATAGCTTCTTAAGGAAAAACAAGTGGTGGTAGTATACTTGAGAATGCATCATCACCAGGCATAGTAAGCATACATGGAATATATGTTATCTTTGCAATATATATGTCCACTTCAAATTTATATCTAGTTTCTAAACTCAAAATTCCTCTTGCTCACTTATAATTCTTTTAGCACCATTGTAACAAAATCAATTTCTTGATTGAAATCACTAAGACAAACCATGACCAACCATAGTTGAGCTCCATATCTAATGAATATAGATTCCGCTTATTGAAACCAAGGGATTTGTTGTTTTGATGTAGATATTGTGATAAGAGGTTATCTATTTACACAAAAAATGTAAGACATTATAGACTAAATCATTTCATGGTGACTCAGATCTTGATATATTTTCACACATAATTACTTTAAATTAACTTATTTTTACATTGTCATGGATTTAGAGTAACTAGGTCTAACTGTCGATTTACACTCTTTCACTTTACATATACCCTTTTACCAATATATACATACATACATTTATGTATATATAATATTAGTTATTATTTAGATATTGTATAATATATATCATAATATTATTATATATCAAACAGTAATTATATAATATATACATTAACATAGTTTATAAATCAATATTATAATTTAAGTATAATATATTTAAATTTATATTATATAATATTATAATATTATATTATATTATTTAATATATATTCCCTACACCTATTGAGGTTGATATGAGTAAACCTCTTCCACAAGGATATGATAAGAATGTGTATTGTGATTTACAACAGGGCCATAGGCATTCCACTAAAAGATGTTTTTCATTGAGATATAAGATTCATGACTTATATGAGTCCCAAAAAATTACACTTGATGGGTCTCATACCATGGGTTTTGGATCACATCCAAAGGATCATCATAAAGAGAAAATGTTTGATAATCTACCACAATACCATACAATGAAAAATACAAAAGTTCAAATATATAAATAGAAGTAAAATATCATTGTGTAACTTCAAAATTGATGGTAATTATTTAGAAATAATAGACTCTTGAATAATAAGTGGACTTTCATCCACATTTTTTAAAGATGTAACATTAATAGTATCTTTAAGAGAAACAAGTGGTGGTGGTAACTTTGATAATGCATCATCACTAGGCATAGTAAACATACGTGGAATAGATGGTGTTTTTATCACATATATGTCCACTTCAAATTTATATCCAATTTCTAAACCCAAAAATCCTCTTGGTTAATTTTAAGTTTTTTAGCACCATTGTAACAAAATAATTTTCCATTGTGATCACCAAGACAAAACTTGATCAACTATAGTTTAGCTCCTGATCTATCAAATATAGATGACCCCTAATCAAAACCAAGGGATTTATAGTATTGATATAGAGATTATGCTAAAGGGATATCTCTTTACACAAAGAATGCAACACATAAAAGACTAAAGCATTGCGTGGTGATTTAGATCTGGATAGGTTTATACACAATATTAGTTTAGATGAACTTAGTTTTACATTGTCATGGGTCTAGAGTAATTAGGTCTAACTATTTATTTACACTCTTTCACTTTACATAACCCATTTTACCAATATATACATATATAAATACATGATACATACATACATATGTGTGTGTACATGTGTGTGTGTGTGTCTATATATACATATTGTATAATATATATCATAATATTTTTATATATTAAACATTAATTATATAATTTATATGTTAATATAATTTATAAATCAATATTATATATTATATATTTTAGTATAATATATTTAAATTTAAATAATACTATAATATTATATTACATTGTTTAATATATATTTTTAATATAATTTTTAAATAAATATTATATATTTTAATATAATATATATAAATATCATTTTATATTAAATATATCACTTGCCTTCAATTCAACTTGACTACTCCTAAGGTGCATTTATGTTTAATTGAAATAGGAGGGAGTCCCTAAAATTTTTGAAATTCAAAATTACTTTGAAAAATGGGGTCCATATAATTTCAATGCATTTTTAATAGAAAAAAAAACCACCAAACATGTCTGAGTAGATATATATTTTGATTTTTTTAACATACACTATAGAGCACTTACATATCAGAACAAACCAGGTTATAGAGTGGTTGAAGCGTTGACCATATTTGTTAATGTTATTTATATAGATCCTCATTTACAGGAATTTAATATTAATAATATTTAATATATTTTTTTACTTTATCTAAAATGTGTGATTTATTTGGGTTGGTATGGCCCTTTTATTCATTGTTTATTACTTTATGTTATGAAATTGTTGAGATTCAAATAGTCTACTTGGACTATTTTATGAAATTGTTGGGTTAATTAAATGGTAGATATTAGGGTTGTTTATCACTTACTACTATTTATTATTATTTATTTCCTTGTGTGGAAAACCAATAGGGACCCAAATGTTGAATGTTAGGGTAAAGCTGATATTTTTTAATAACTATAATCAAATAATCTTAGCAACCAATAAATTTAGTAGTTTCAAATCTAAAAAATAAAGATAATTTAACATACCAATAAAAAGGGAAAGATATTAACCTCAAAAGGACCCATTGATGTCTAAATTCTATTTCTACTTTGAATGATATGCCTAGGATATTAATATTTAGATGCACAGACTTTACACTAGCTTGAACTACTATGCATATTTGATTGAAAATAGAATGACCATAAATAGGGGTTATTTTTATTGTATGTAATGAGGTTGAAACAAGGTTATTTTATTATTTTTGTATGGAATGAGGTTACTTTTGAAAGATTTCACAACACTCTTCAGCCAAGATCTCTCTATTTCACCATTATCATAGCCATGAGTGCTTCAACATACACATAAGTAATAAATCAATTGTTATTCATAAATGAGATGATAATACAATGAATAACCCTTGTTTAATTAGTCAAGGATAATTAAGACTCAAGCTATTCTAATCAATGCAAGATAAATCCACACGTGACAAAACTAGGAAACGATAAATAACCTAGTTAAAACCTAGCAAGCATACACAATAATATACTCTAACACCCCCCCTCAAGTGAAATTAGGGGTTAAAATAGAGGATGTAGAGTTAAGCCATGTGTCCCTATGAATGCCAATCCATCTTGTCAAGTACATATATGTCAAGTCATTATAACCATCAAGTCAAATTATAAATGGTGTTGAATATGAGTATCATTGAACATTAACACTACACTCTAAAATACTAGGTAGAATGATGAACCTTAGGATTCATTTCTTGAACACCCTCCAACAATATGATTATAAGTGAGAACAAAAAATAGTGTGGCTTCAACATTGGTGTCACTATAAGAATGACTAGGAAGGACATGGAGTCAAGTAACATTCTTCATATAGGTTTCAAAAAATAAAGTGCCTAAATAAGATACCCATGTAAAAAGGAAGAATCTAAAAAACACTCACAAAAGTGCAAAATATACATATAACTCTCATAAAGTGGAAAAAAAAGAGAAAACCCATAGGAAAAATCCCCCCCACCCCAAAGAGAGAATAAGAACAGAAATATAGAAATCCCCCCAAAGATGATGTTGAAGCAGTTCACACTCCATGTAATCAAAATTTGTAAAGGAACACAATTTACATGATTGGTCTAAATCCACTACTCAATCACAAAAACAACTGACACTGAGTTTCACTAGAATAGCTTCAATTAAGAACAATATTAGTGGTGATGAAAGTATAAAAGAGTACTACATGTGTAAGAAACACTCAACACTTAAGAAGCAAAACATACACCACACCTCCCCATACTGTTGACTAGGTGGAGTGGAGGAAAAAAAAGTATGCACGAGTGGTCCAAATCTAATACTTGAATACCAAACAAGATGACATTGTATACACTATAATATCTCCATATCATGATAAAAGAGACTATCAAATTATCAAAGAGGATAAGATGACACTAGGATTCACTAGAATAACTACATTTCAAGTTATAGAAGACTATTGTAGACACCTAATTCTAGACATAACTAGCTTTCAATTGGACTTCAGACTAGTTCTTACTAACCATTACAAATTAATCTTAAGAATCACTAAATGTCCTAATTTTGGCCATGCATCATTCATCAATGATAAAAATCATGTTGAGGTATCCCTATTTTGGATACTATCTCGTATGTAATAATAACCTCTCATGGATTCACCCCTAATCACCTTGTGACATAACACATAAATTTAGCCTATGGACCAATTAAGAGTGGCACTTAATCAAATATTAAAAGAGAAAAAAGGATAATTAAATCAATAATTAACTAAACAAGATTAAATTTCTAGTTGAATTATCCATTTTCAATTAATGAATATTTAAAAAATATAAATTCAAAAAATCAAAATATCAAGCCTTTCATCATTACCTTTATGAATTGTCAAAATATCTCAAAATATCCCAAATATCTAATTTGATAAATATCATTAGAGGAAATTTAGATTTAAAATGGGCCTCCTAATAAATATTATAAATAATAATTTATCTAAATATAAATTTAAAAAAAAACACCTAACTACATGAGTTAAGTGGGGCCACATATCTATATAATAAATCTAAAAACACTTTATTCACTATACTTTATATATTTTTAACATAGCATTTTAACTATTTTATCCTTCAAAAATCAAATTCAATCTTATATTTCTTTAACAAATTCTATCTAATGACATTACATTTTTTTAATTTATGTTTTTATTCCCTTTGTTTTTGTCCACATTTCGGTGGATTTATACTAAACATTCTATTTTATTTTAAAAAAAATTCCCTACCTTAAATATTAATATTTAATAATTATAATATTAATATTTATAGATAAGATTGGGTACAGATGGCATAGTGGGTATAAGTTAATGATCCTTAATTCATCTAGTGGCAGGTTTAGATTTGAACAAATCAACTGCACCAGAACCCATTATTCCTCATCATCTTCCTTCATATAGCTTTGTCTTGGATGGTTTTTCCCTTTAATGGTGAATATAATTATGTGAATTAAAGGCTCAGTGCATGAATATAAACATTCAAATTTTGGGTAGAATGGAAATGCATATCGTTTCTATGGAGGAAGCAAAGGCATGCAACTTCTTCCTCTAATTCCAGATCTGAATTTGGATGTAACAGTGGCAATTCTTGTATTAAGTTTGAAAAAATTAATTTGTGGAAAATAAATAAGTATTATTACATTTAATATAAGTATGGAACACAAAATTAGAGTGGTCTAGGATATCATCTTTGAGGCATCTGATCAGGTGGTTCAACATATTGAGTTTAGTGGAGATGATCCTATGACCACATTTTCACCACATTCAGTTGCAATTCCAAAGACTCATGGATATGGATCTCAATCATGGTTAGATTTACACTGGTCTTGAATCTAAAATTAAAATTTTTATCTCTGTAAAATACTTGGGGCAATTTATGAATAATATTAATATGAGAAGAGAAACACCACTACCAAGCTACTAAAAACTCGACTTATTTCCCACTTGCAATGGCTTCTAATATAATGTTAATGCCTACTTTTGTCTCAAGGTTGTTATCTCTATTGAATTAACTTGTGTCCCATGTAATTATAATACAAACTCTTATTTTATTTCCTATGTTTTAAGTTGAATAATAATAAACTCAAATATTTTTTTGGTTCTTTCATCGATTTCAATAAATCATTAATTAACAAGATTCAAACTTGGGTCAGTGAATAGTACATAGTTGTTGGATAATTAAAATGTGTGTAACTTAAACTCTTTGAAATATATGTTCTCTAATAATGTTGATCGATTCAATGTCAATGGAATAAAAAATCATATAGAATATAGAAAAGGTAAAAAGTTCAATGTTTAATGTGCAATGTCTATTGTATCAAGGATGTTGGCTAATTTTATAGGGATAACATTGAGTTTACTTCCCTGGTTAGCAGTTTCCTTTAATAACTTTAAAATTAACACTTGAGATATTACATATATAATATTAAGTTTACCTATTAAGTATTATGTTTTAATTATTGAAAATGGAAGTTCTACCTATAATAATATGCTATAAGTTATAACAAATGTTAGAATACAAAATATGAGGGTAACGAAAGAAATATATTTTGATATGGTACTAACTTAAGGTCTAAGGAGGTTGAAAACTTATTGATTTCCTTTCTACTTACATAAAAATAATAAAAGTACTAAAATATTATGCTTTGCCTTATATAAGACCATTTAATTGTCCAAGAATTATAATACCTATAACATTAAATTAATTGAATATAAACTTATTAATGTATATTTGAGTTCAATAAGAACTATAGTATAAATTAGATAAAAGTTTATTATCTTATAGTTTGTTTGAGATTTTGAGTTATTAAATAAAATTATAATTACTAGACACTATCGTAATTGTAAATTTTTCTTATTATAAAAAACTTGAGCTTTGTTGTACAAAAATATAATTAATTGATATAAAATACATCTAT
The DNA here is from genome assembly GCA_037957365.1 of Torreya grandis. Taxonomy (NCBI): domain Eukaryota; kingdom Viridiplantae; phylum Streptophyta; class Pinopsida; order Cupressales; family Taxaceae; genus Torreya; species Torreya grandis. The sequence goes on along the minus strand of JARHVA010000440.1, from coordinate 3,547,196 downwards.
GTTTAAGAATATACGAGATTAAATTTTAATGTACTTAATTTATAATTCTCTTAGTATAGGACACCTTTGGAAAGAGGTTCACATTTCTCTTACCCTATACATTGTGCAAAACAAAAACTAAATTATTAAAACATTGACTTAAGTTGTGTAGAATGACACAATTCTCACATCTTCGAATTGTAATAAATTTTCTACTAGTTTCTCACCATTTCATATTAAGTTAGTGTAAACTCTTCAATAATAATTAATTAAATTCCACCGTCATATTATTTTTTATTCTATCTTATATAAGTGTCCACACTTATTATTAGAGCAACCATTATAATTTACCTTTTGTAGTTTAAGAAAGATTAAAAGATTAATGACAATTAGCACAAAAAACCCAGTTAGAAATACGCTAGTTCTTAATGGAATAGTGTGTAAGTCATTTGGAAATGTTAGGAAAATTACCATTATATTATAATTTTATGAATATTCACTAATTATTTTCCCATTTTTAATAATGGAGTTTCATATGTTAGTGTACTTATTTTCACCTATATTTTCCACTGATTACACATACAATTTTTTTTCTTCCTTTGATTTAGATGGAATGAAATTTATGTGAAATACTAAATATATTATTATATAATATGGGTACATTCCAAACAATATCAACAAATCACCTTTAAATGATATTATTAATATTTAAGAAAGGTTAAATTGGATTATGGGATTAGAAAAGTACCAAAAATAAATAAATAAATATTCCAGTTAATTGAAAGGAAAATATTAATTAATAAATACAGATAAAAATAAATATTATCTAAAATGATTATGATGTCTCATAGATCTCATAATATATATATAATTTAAATAAATATAAATAAAGATGAAAAATAAAAGATAAAAGAAATGGATAGTATTGTGCAAATAAAATCTTCAATAAAATTTCAAAAGTGAAAAGGGGCAATTGGTTAATCACAAATAGGGAGATATGGTGCTAGTTATAATGATTTATTATATTTTTATATTTTTTAAATTAAATTTTTATTTTTTATTTATTAATTAAATATTATGTTAAATATTTTTTTATTAATAATCAGATTTTTATATGGAAATTTGTTTACATCTGTAAGAAATAATGTTCCACTTGAAGATTCAATTATTAAATGGTATAGAAGATTCAAATACAATACCTATTACTTATAAAAAAAGAGTAAAAAATTATATTTCATAAATTTTACATTGGTTAAAGTTGAAAATTATTTAAAAATTAACTTATAAACTTTTCAATCAAAGAAAATTACATTATCTAACTTATCACCTTAACTCCAAATAATATTTAGTTTTAATTAATGTGACATCACACCATTAAAAAAATCTAAGGTTCAAATACCACTTTGAAAATATTATTCTTAGGAGCACTAATCCTGGCCATCGATATGAATATGAATATGTAAAACATAATAGGGCCAAAACATAGGTAAAAACATGACCAATAAAAATTGAATATGAATTGATAATCAAAAAGTATATGAACACCATAAAATAATGCAATTTGATAACTAAAACTACCCCAAACCAAAATTAAGTGTTTACAATATCTTTCCTAATTCACCACACTTTGAGCATCATTTAATTTTATATATATATATATATATATATATATATATATATATATATATATATATATATATATATATATATATATATATATATATATATATATATATATATATATATATATATATGTACTCTCAAATTGTGATGCATCAAAATTCTAAAACTATGTTAGTTGAGTGGAGAATTGCATTCTAGAAAATTGACCACAAGTGACATATATATATATATATATATATATATATATATATATATATATATATATATATATATATGGAGAATTGTCACTTGTGGTCAATTTTCTAGAATGCAATTCTCCACTCAACTAACATAGTTTTAGAATTTTGATGCATCACAATTTGAGAGTGATTGGAATAAAATAATGAAATAATAACACATTACATTTGTTTTTCCACAAGATGCCTTTACAATATCAATTATGTTTATTGATATACTTTTCTACCCCACCTCAAGCTCAAACTAGATTCTTCACTGTTAATTATAGACAAATTTACTTATTTCCATTTCTCTTAAAGAATTTTCATTGGGAACTTTAATACAATAGTTAATGACTTGAAGCTCAAGGCAACATTATTTGCACTATTTACCAAGCTCCCAAAATGAAAAAAACAAATAATATATTATAATTTCCATAGAATAATAGGATAAAATTTCACATCAAGTTCCAATTTGTTCATGAGCATCTCACAAAGCATCGATGTGTTAATTTGAAGATAGAATCGAAAGCTTATATGAACTATTTTTTTTTTCAATTTTAACTTGTGATACAATTGGTGCTAGCCTTTTATTGGTCTTGATGCCTTTAATAGCTGCAAGTTAAAAATAATTTATCTTTAGCCTATATAACCTTGATTATTGTCTGACTTATCAAGATTCCTAAATTATGTGAGACAAACATCATGGTTACACAATTCTAGGATTGTAAGCACATACCTTCAACATAATATTTTATTCTGAAGACCATAGAGCCTACAAATAGAGCATTTTCTCCATCTTTGATAACCTAAAATAGTGAATAATTTAAAAATTAAAAAGTGCATCGAATAGAAAAAAGTGGAGTATAGGACATCCATCCAAGAAAACATCCTTATTATAAGGAATATAATAACTACAATCTACATCAATCCATGGGTTCACCATTCAAAGGAGTGACACCACCATCTACATCAATCCATGGGTTTACACCCTGAGAACTATCACGTTAGCTTCAAATTCCTTGGTAAATAGTAGTAGCACTACCATCCACTATCACACTATAGATAATAAAATAAAATATACTAGAAAAAATCCATTTCCTTACCCACTCTACACACATTGTCCTTAGGTCTAATATTTTCTTGAGAGAGTATCTCAGAAAGAGAGCTCGACTCTATTTGTGTAGTCCCCTCTATAGAATTCTTTAATGGTCTTAGATCAATCATAATCACTCTCACTATAGAGAGAGAGAGAGTCAATGTAACTATGATCTATATAGGGATGGGGGAACCCAGCTTCAAACACCTCTATTCACCCCTCTAGATAGATGGGTGAGTGGAAAAATAGACCATTTGATTTGGATTTATATAAAGTTCTACCCACCAAATCTAGGATTGACTGACATAATTAAGATCAGGTCTACCACTATCCACATTAACAATACCACAATATATCATCAACCTCCTTAATGATCATAATCTATAATAGAATTGTGTATTCATTTGTACACTCAGATATGTACATAGTAGGAAAAGTACTCTATTTTCAACACAAGAAAGAATTATCAAGTCATCTATCACATATACATAAAAGGCATGCATCTACCAGTAGATAAAACTATTTAACTAAAGAATAACTAAATAACATGGTCTAGAACAAAGATTACAAAAATTTGTCCTAATCTATTGAACACTATTATAGGTGGAAAAGAGATTGGCAAACTTTATTGTAAAGGTCCATATATGGATGATGGTGAAAGAAAATCACAAAAAAGAATCTACAAATGAAAAATCCTCAAGGGAAATACCAAGAAGAGTGTCATAGTGGTAAGTGGATGTCCACAAATACCCACCCCTAACTTTTAGGGTGTATTTCACCTGGTGTTTTACAGATCATGCCAATTTATTTCCCAACTATCCTCCCTCCAAGTGACTATAACAATAAAAAATTTATCCTCATCAAATTCTTCCACCCACTACTTCAGATAGCTAACCTCCTTATTTCCTACACACCAATTGTAATTCCATGTCATTTGGAGTCTACAACTAATTAATGTAAGTAAATACAGGTACATATTAGAGGGGAAGTTAATTTGGATGATGGTGTCCATGCCTCCATTTCCTTGGAGAATGGTGATGTTTTCAAATACATGTGGAGTTTTATTTGGCATCATATTATGGTTGTCCTTCACTAGCACATTCCATAGTCTCTTTACCTCCACTAGAGACTCAATTTCCATTTTAAAGCTTCCTATTACCATCTTTGATATTTTTATTTTTAATCTTTTCTATAATGAGGATGGATGGATGTATGGGTGGTAATTATAGAAACCACATGATTAATTTCTTTAAATTCATCCACATTCCATTTTTTGACTGACCAAGTAGTTGATACCACATGTCTATGCATTTTTATAGATTTCATTGGGAAAGAAGACAAACCCCAATCGATGCCCCACTAATTTCCAAAATTATTCTCATTCATCAACCAAATGTTAATGAGAGAGCTTCAAAAAATAGTATCTGAGGGAAATGTTCAACATCAAACACAAAATTATGTTAGATCAAGTTCACGGTGTTCTTAAGAATTCAAATACCACATATACTCTATTCGAATTTAATGGTCACTTTCTAAATGAAATAAAATATGGATCATCATGGTAGACAAGCTCAAATGGTAGAAGCTATAAATATTTATTGTATTACTATGATATGAATGTACAAATAATGAACTAATGAACACAAGGATGTATAAATGTATCCCATATATCAACTCCTGGTTCATTTGATATTTTGCTAATTAATTTTTGTGCCTCATTAGTTTCCCATCACACCCAACAAGATCAATTATACAAGCATAATATTTTTTTCTACGTAGAATTTGGTAGCATTGGTCATAAAATAGTATTTTTTGATTTCTAAAAAAATCACAATACCTTCTATGTATGAAAAAACAAAAAATCTTTATAGTTTCTATTAAAAGTGATGATATTGGAATAAAATAAGGTTAATGTAACCAAAGTGGATTAGTTCATATGATTTAGTAATTTTTATATAATATTTAAAAATTATTATATTTTTTTAGGTGATGTAAGCCTAAGGGATGATGTCATAGTTTATTTGATTTGTATTTATTTCATATGTCATATGTCATATTTCATAATTTATTTTAGAGGCCCATTTTAATTGAAATTTCCCCTAATGGACTCGTAACTAAAAGTCATAATTGCATGACAACTTTTAACTGAATTAGAGTTAGTCTCAACTTAACCTTAACTCACCTCCAATGAGAGTTAATTCTTGAGGCTATAAATACAAGGATATACCCATTTATGTTAAAGTTATCTTGGTGTAATGTTATAATACATAAATATATGCAAAGAAGCCTTGCACGTAATGTTACCATGCAAAATTCATGAGCCAAATAACCAAACCTAGGTGCCAAGGATAGGAGAAGCCAACGAAGCTCTATTGATGAGTATTTCTTGATGCACAAGATAATCAAGAAATTTCTATAGGCCATTTTGAGATCCAAGGAAGGTATAAGAATGTTTTAGTTGTGTTTCATATGCATGTTTGTTATTTATGCTCTCCTTAGTGTCTAGACTAGAGGTGTTAGTATTTAGTGTCTTTATTTGGATTTAATTTTATCTTAATAACACAATAATAATATCCCCTCTTGTATTCCTTGTTCATATAATGGTATTACACTCCCTCAATCATATGTGTCAACCACTTCTTTGAGGGGGAATCATTATAGGCTTTCAAAACCTTGTTTAGATCTTCTTCTTCAATCATTATATTTTTTCCTTCTTAATGGAATTTTTAATTATTTGAGAAGATGTTACTATGAATATAGCTTTTAATTCCTTCCCAAATATGGTAAAACTATAGACATCTAATTCTGGCCACAACTAACTTCTGACTGTATTTTAGACTGATTCTTACCAGCGATTGTAAATTAATCATAGGAATCACTAAATGTCCTAATTTTGTTCATACATCATTCATCAATGCTTAGAATTATGTTGAGGCATCCCTATTTGGGATACTATCTCATATGTAACAATAACATCTCATGGATTTACCCCTAATCACCTTGTGACATAACAAATGTCAATTTGGCTTATAGGCACATTGAGTGGGGCACATAATCAAATCTTAAAAGAGAAAGAAGACTAATCAAAATCAATTAATTAATTAAACAATATTAAATACTTAGTTGAATTATTCATTTATAATTAATGAATATCTAAAAAAAGAAATACTAAAAATAAAAATATCAAACCTTTCATCATTACCTTTATGATTTATCAAAATATCTCAAAATATCCTAAAATATCTTAAAATATCCCAAAATATCTAATTTTAGGACTATGATTAGTAACTAAAAGTAATAATTGCATGATAAATTTTGACTCAATTAGAATTAGTCTCAACTAAACCTTAACTCACCTTGGGTTAGAGTTAATTATTGAAGTTATAAATGCAAGGCCATACCCATTGATGTTTAAATGTTATAATGCACAAATAAATGAAAATAAGCCTTGAATGTAATATTATCATGCCAAATTCATGAGCCAAGCATCCAAACCAAGGTGCCAAGGAAAGGCGAAGCCCACAAAACTCCATTGATGAAGATTTATTGATACACAAGCCAAGCAAGGCATTTTTATAGGCCATTTGGAGATCTAATTAAGGTATAATAAGGTTTTCTTTTATGTTTTAGTTGTGTTTCATATGTATTCTTGTTACCTATGCTCTCCCTAATATCTATGCTAGAGGTGTTAGTGTTTAATGTGTTTATTTGGATTTAATTTTATCTTAATGAAAAAATACTAATATCCCCTCTTGCATTCTTTATTCACATAATGGCATGTTTGATGGGACTTTATTACACACACCACATCTTTATCTTCTTCCCTCAATTATTCTCTTCCCTTTTCTTTCATTAAAAAAGTGGATGTTAAAATAGTTTTAATTTTTAATCCATTTTTTTTATTTTTTTTGATAGGTTGTTCTTACTGGTTTCAATCTAATTCTCTCAAAATTTTATTGAAATTTGATTTGTAATTTAGAATTTATGACTCTTTTAGTAATTGTCTATTGTTTTTAAATAAATGGTCGTTAAAACAATCATATTTTTAATCTAAAAAATGTTTGTTGCTGAAAATTTTATGGGTTTTGTGCATTTGTGTTATCTACATTTTTTAAATAAATTTCATCAAAATTTGACGTATATTTTTTTTTATATCAATATTTTACTGTCCCTTTTATTTGTTAATTTTTATTTTAGTTTTTTTCTAATTTTGTTTTAAGTTTTCAAGTTATTTTTTTTGGTATATATTCTAACTTGCAGGCATTCGGTATTTAGGAGCTTTCAAATATTTTTATTTTCCATTTTTTAATTTTCTAATATTGCCCAAAAACAAACAAACAAACATATATATATATATATATATATATATATATATATATATATATATATATATACATATATATATATATATATATATATATATATACATATATATATATATATATATATATATGAAAATGACCTAAGAAAAATATTTTTAAAACACCAAATTCAAATGTGAGTTTTGTAACTTTAGAGTGTTTACAATCATCTTTTCTTGGTCTTAAGGTCCTAAAAAAGGTGTTATGAGGTTAACCTCATAACACCTTTTTTAGGACCTTAAGACCAAGAAAAGATGATTGTAAACACTCTAAAGTTACAAAACTCACATTTGAATTTGGTGTTTTAAAAATATTTTTCTTAGGTCATTTTCATATATATATAACCTCCTAACACTTTTTTTAGTACCTTAAGACCAAGAGAAGATGATTTTAAACACTCAAAAGTTTCAAAACTCACATTTGATTTTGGTGTTTTAAAAATATTTTGTTTAAGTCATTTTTGCCTTTCAAGGTTCTCACACAATGCTAAGGGGATAAACTTCATGACATATTTCATTTGGTGCAATAAAAAAAGAACTCTCACTTTATTTAAATACTCATAAGAGTGTGCATTTTTATGTTTGTTGATTGAGTGTTTGTTTGGAAAAAGAAGTGTCGAGTGTATGCTATCCTCATGTCCCCTTTAGGGAACTTGGGTGATAAAAAATGCTTACTCTTTTAATTTGTCACTTTTGTCCAAAATCATGGAAGGAAAGTCACTAAGGCCCTCCCCAAAATTTGAGTGATTTTGGTGACCCCAAAATTACCCTAAAATCCTTCCACTTTCTTAATTTTCATGCATTTTGACTTGTGAGTGGGAGCTCATTTCTCCCTAATAAGTTATTTAGGGGTGTTTTGACCTAGGGCTTCATCTCCCATCATCGTACCAATTCCAATCCATGGTGATTTATATAAATTAAGGGTGATTGATTTATATGCTTGTTTGAGTAGTTAAATAAGCTCCCTTAGTGGTACTCAATGTCATAATGTAGGGGTAACTCAGACATCACACTACACTAAGTAATTGATGGATGTAGTGGTTGTGAAAAGGACAAGACATTTTCATAATAAGAAGGTTGATGTGGATCTAAATGACATGATTTCATATCTACTATTAACTACACTTGGGACCATCTATATGTGCAAAACCTATAGTTTTAAAAAACGCCACTTGCCGTAGATATAATATTGATGTAGGATGAGTAACTAATAATTCCATGTCACTGTAAAAACTCTTGAGATAAGAGAGGGCCTAAAAACCCTAATTTTCATGTACATTTACTTTTTGGATGAATAATTTAAAATCCTCTCAAGATCAAGTATATAGATATAATTCAATAGTACAATGCAACCTTGTTAGTTTAAGAATTTAGAATGTTACACTTAGGTGTTTTTATCATTTTGTCCTTTTACTTACGTGGTATTGAGTCATAACTATTCATTTATCATACCATGCCAAAAATAATCTTGTTATAAATCAATCCTTTATTTAAAGAGGAATTATTCCATTAATTTGACACCATACCTTGCCTTAGTCATTGTCAAACTTTTATGTGTGTGTCATTTGATTGAAAAGGGTGATGTTACACTTCCCAATTAATTATAAGTTTTGTGACTTAAAATCTTGAAACAAAATGATTTGTCACATCTTTAGATAATTATGTCATCATTACGCTACTCAAATTATTTCAAATATTTGTTGCCTTGTGTCTAAAAGTTCAAATTTTCAAAACCACGTGTACCTTTTGGATATATGCATAGTACTATCATGTCATTAATTATTGTCTATTTTAAAAAGCCTATTCTTCTAAATTAAGTTCTAAATTATCCTTGATAAGTTTAAATCCAAACATTGATTGATTTATGCCTATGCCATGTGTAATTTTGTCGTAGACATCAATCTTTCACTCTTGGGTTGTGTAATTTAAGCTAATTTCTTGCTCCATTTAAAGATTTTTTTTGTGCCTAGATTTGAGGAAGTGGTCTATCTTCCATATACCTAAAGTTCTATGTCTTTTTACAAATGATCAAGTGTGTATCTAAATCCAAATGCCTATTTTATGTCAAAGTGTTTCAAATTTTTTATATTAAGTCTCATACCTTTTAGACCTATTTTTGTTTAAATTTTAGCTCTTGTGTCTTTTCTAAAAGAACTAGTAATACCTATTTTGAACCTAGATTTTGTGACTTATTTTCCAAAAGATGTAGAAAATTTTATTTCTTTAGGCCTATTTTAGACTTGTTTGAAACACATTATACCTAAGTTTGGCATTTCAATTTTATTTCATTCACTTGACCATTTGTTTTAGACATTTGATGTTAGACATTTGACACTAGACTATTTTATACCAAGTTTTAACACTAAATTTTTTGGAGATACATCTCCATTCTGCTGATTAGGTTACACCAAGTTTTGACCATTTGTCCTTTAGACATTATTTTTCAAAGTTTATATAACTCTAAGACTTTTTAAGAAGCATTCATCATTTATTTGGATATGTCTCATTACACTCGTATTGGAGCCATGTACAATCTATGTTATAATAATGTGGTCACACAAGATGATTTTTTTCAAGACCCCTACGATAATGATGTTATTTGTGAGACAGATCCTTATTCTCCTTAAAATACTAAATTTCAAGAACAAAGCCAAGACCCTCAAGTACAGTAGTCAATGATAACTTTTTTGTGATAATTAATGTACCAAGTTTTCCCTCTCAATGTTAACATAACCTGACTCCCTACCTATAACATTAACCCTCATTTGATTTAAATAAGAAACTAAGCTCCATAATTTCCAAGGATCACTATTTTAGGCCATTACCCTTTAGCTTATAAGAGAAACCAAGCTCTACAATTCCCTACCATTACCATTCCAAGACCTCATCCTTTAGATCACAATAACAACTAAGATGTGTAACACCATACCATAACCATTCAAGGACATCATCCTTTATCTCATGATAGCAACCAAGCTTCACAATTCCCTACCATTACCATTTTAAGACCCCATCCTTTGGCTCATAATAATAGCCATTCCTCATAACACCCTACCATTACTATTATAGGCCTTCATCCTTTGGCTTGTGATAATAATCAATCTTTATAATTCCCTTATATTACCATTATAGTCCTTTCTAATTATGGTATCACGTTATCCTAATAGGGTGGAGTAGTTATAAATGAACATGTCATAGTTACCATCCTAGATTGGTAATGAGTTTTTGTTAAGCCCATCATTGATTAGCCTATTTAAAAAGAGATCATTATCCAACCACTAGTCATTCTTCATCTATTATCAACCATTCCCCACTTTAGAAAACTGATGCTAGTCTTTGAGCCACAATAGATTCAATCAATAATTCTCTAACATATCCAATCATTCAAAGACCAAGATGTGTTCAAAACTGATATTCTACAACTAATTTCAAACCATAGCCAAGAGAACCAACTAGTCCATGATGTTTTTATTAAAATACCTATTTTTGATTAGTCAACCTATGATGAATCACCTTTTGATATTATCCCTATTTTCAAGGAGTCTCATCTGATAAGCCAATCTTTATTGAGGCACTTCTTAATGATTATAATTATCTATGGGCAAATCATTATCTTGACCATTTTTATATTTTTAAAGAACCTCCCTTTGACAAGTCATTCTATATGGAGTTGCATCTTGACCTTTTTCCCTACATTGAGGAGTCTCACTTTGAAAAACCAGTCTCTATAGAGCCCATTATGCCATCACATGCCATTACTTATCCAATACCAAACATTTAACAACACATAATTATCTTGTCATCCACACCAGATGAAGAATCAACATTGAGGTTCAATTTTATTGTTGAACCAATATTAGATTTAGCATTAGAAATATAATCAACATTAGTCTCAACATAGAATTTAGAGTCAACTTTAGAATACATTCATGGTTATTACAACATTGGTTACACATTCCTTATAAATCAATTTGAATACTTTTGTGATCCTTCTAAGATTTTTTAGGATGGTTACTTAAACATCAACACAAGTTATCATAGTATTTCTATGATGATTTTGCTACCTATTCCCATTCCATTACCATTCCACATACCATTAACACCACCCAACATAGACATTATATTGACATTCCACATTCCACAAATGTCAATTAGGATCGATAAAATCATACCTTGTTGAATTTCATTCATGTTGATATATTGGTTAAAGAATGTTAGTGGAACCAAGACCACTTTAATGTAGAATAAGAATAATCTCCTATTGACACCTTTCTGGAGGTACTAGGAGACAATCAAAGTCCAAATTCAAAATCTTATAGTGAAACATTTTCGGAGGTGTTAGAAGACAATTAGAGTCAAAAGTCAATGTTCCTTAGTGAAACCTTCTTGGAGGTGCTATGGGATGATATAGCCAACTTTATTAGTAAAAACCTATTTGAGGTTCTAATAGATGATAACAATAATTATTTACTTCTTGATGAATACATTATTAAAGATAACATCAACATAATTTCCCATCTACAACATAATTAGATGGTAACTACTCTTAGGCCCAAATAATAGAAAAATACGATGTTCTTATCAAGAGCATATTCAAAAATATTCAGCCCCACCACAACTAAAATTATGTTGAATTCAGAATCAAAAACATTATGTGTGCTTGAAAATATTGATCTTCATTTATTTCCCAACCATTATACATAACATTATGTTCCATCTCTCCATCACCAAATCAAACCTATCATACAATATTTATCTATGTTTACCATTCCTAGCTGTACTTTCATTTATAGAGGTTAAAAAGATATATTATCTCAAAGTTTGGAGGAAACATATTTAAAGACCAATAAAGATCACAAAAACATTATTGAAGTCCAAATCTATAACATATTATTGACATAACAACTATTTAGAAGAGGTATGGGATAGCAATTTACATGATTGATTATTCTAGTTGTATCATATGTTGATAGGATGTGCATCTCCACATCAATAGGAATAATAGAACTATATCTTTGCCTTGCCATGTACCTTGTCATTTTCATTTTCCATTCACCTTGACATTATTTCAAACCTTGTCATTTACCTTACCTTATCACTTGGGGGAAATCTTGTTACCATTATATCTAATTATCCTCTTATCATCTTCTTTATGCCATGCCCTATATCATTTTATAATACCTTCACTATTGACCAAAATTATTTTTAATCCACCCTACCTAACCCCATTGACCTTGGTTCTATTGATTCTTTAGACACCTTCCATGAGTGGATTCCAATCTAGTTTTAATTATTTCATAATTACTATTCAAATGATAGTATATTAAAGTAGTATGATAGTGGATCTAGTAATTACATCTTTCATTTAAACTTGACTAATGCCACTGATTATAACTACCTTTAGGAAAATTAATATTTCACCTTATGTTACTAATTATAGCTACCTATGGGTAAATTAGTATCATTGACCTATGTCATAGTTTCCTAATTATAATCACCTATGGGCAAATTAGGAACAACTCCTTTACCATGCATTTTTACATCACCTCACCCTTACTAGTATCATTTACCTTTCCATTTACCTAAATTCATGAACTTGTTGCTACCTAGTTAGATCTCACTACCTTTTCTGTAGGAAAGAAATACTATTATTTGAGGTCCTAATCAAAATATGTACTTGATGCTTAATTTACATTAAGGTCATATTATTCACCTTATTTATGATGCTCTTGCCATTTTATGAGTAACCTAAGATACACTCTAGCTATTTTACAAGTTGAACGATTCTATGTCTTGTAATTATTAATCGAATTGAGATTCTTATAAAATTATAAAAACATTCAAAACCATTTTAAAATCCTAAAAATTATCAAATTGGCTTACAATATGCTTGAGTAATATGAAGCCTCAACATCCACAAACATTTGTCATGTTTAAACCTAGTCAATCATCCTTGATCCACCATATTAGGGAAAATACATTATTAGTTCCAGTATATTCTACTACCATTGGGGGTGTGACATTCCATTTAAATGTGTCCTTTCTTGGGGAAACCACTCATTTATCATTCCATTAAGCCTTCACATATACATATTGACTTAGTTGATGATAGGATGTTTTTTACTTTTTTTTCAAGCTTTATGTGTATTTATTTTCTTAGTTTCTTATTGTTTATTTGTTTTCCTATTTATTTGATTTCATGTGTGTGCCTTCACTCAATCTATATGTGTTCATTAGGTTATTCCTTATGCATTATTCTTTAGTCTATCCATATTCGTATGTCAACATTATCATCATGGTTTTTATTCTTGGTGCATTATTTTTAATTGTTTATTGGATCACGTGGTAGTCTTTATAAAAATTATGGATAAGTCATCATGGTGTTTTATATCATGATTCATATTTTCATGTGTTATATCAAAAATTATCTTAAGAAATATTACAAGAAATGGTACCATATAAACTTTTCTTGATTCACCTTGGCAAATCCTCCCACCTTCTTTGATCAAATCAACCTCTTGACCATTCTAATTATATCAATGTTAGTAAGGATGAGTATATACACATTTGTAGGTATAACCAAATCATTCACATTCATCATTTCTTATTATTTTATTATATTTATCATTCCATTTTCTTCCACTTCTAGGTGAACTACATTGGCTTGAGGTCTATTTAGACCATGTAGGCAATGCTTGGATACATGATGTATCTTGACTCATCTCAGCCATATTTATTCTTCCTATAATCTATTTTATCACTTTGTGCATCCTCATGTTCTTGGTTTTTTATGGATTCTTTAGTTGTTATACCATCACATCAACATTTTCCCTTGATCATCTTTAATCTATATGATAGGCTATATCCTTGAATTATGCTTGTTAATATTCCCTACTAGGGAAAAACCAAAAAATCATTATTCAATCAAGGTCATCTTAATGATTATAACTTCATATGGTCAAATCCTTATTTTGACTCATGCACCCTATTAGGGCATGTGTCTACGCCACTAATTATATCATCCTTTAGGAAAATTGGTGTCTCAACCTTTATTATTGATTATAACCACCTTTGGGAAAATTAGTACTTTTAAATAAAAAGTCTAAAATCATTATATTTATTGGATAAATCTCACCCATGGGTTAATTTCATTATTATATTTTCTTCTTTTCGAGGGATCATCTATCAATATTATGTGTTGGTCACTCCCTCAAGGGGGAATCATTATAGGCTTCCCAAACATTATTTGAAACTCATTTTAAAAATCATTATCTTCTTTCCTTATTAATGGAATTTTTATTCTTTGAGAAGACATTACTTTTCCTATATCTTACAACATCTTCTCAAATAGGGTAAAACTATGAACAAAAAATTCTAACCAAAACTAGCTTATGACCAGACATCAGATTGGTTCTTACCAACCATTGAAAATTAAGCCTAAGAATCATTAAACATCCTAATTTTGGCTTTGCATAATTCATCAATGCTTAAAATCATGTTGAGACATCCCAATCTGGTATATTATCTCATATAAAATAATATATTCTCATAGATTCACCCCTAATCACCTTACAACATAAAAAATGTCAATTTGCTCTATGGACCCATTAAACGAGGAACTTAATCCAATCTTAAAGGAGTAAAAAGGCTAATCAAAATCAATTAATTAATTAATTAAACAAGATTAAATGTTGAATTGAATTATACATTTATAATTAATGAATATTTAAAAAAGGAAATCCCAAAACTCAAAATATCAAGCCTTCTATTATTACCTTTGTGAGTTGTTATCAAAATATCCTAAAATATGCTACAATACCTAATTTGATAACTATGACTAGTAATTGAATGTCATAATTTCATGACAACTTTTAAATCAATGAGAGTTAGTCTCAACTCAACATTAACTCATCTTAGGTGAGAGTTAATTCTTGAGTCTATAAATATAAGGCCATACCCATTGATGTTTAAACTATCTTGGTGTAACATTATAATACACAAATAGATGTAAAAAAATCCTTACATGTAATGTTACCATGCAAAATTCATGAGCCAAACAACCAAACCAAGGTGCCAAGGAAAGGTGAAGCCAACAAAGCTCCACTGATGAAGATTTATTGATGTACAAGATAAGTAAGTCATTTATAGCTCTAAGGAAGGTATAAGAAGGTTTTATTTTATGTTTTAGTTGTGTTTCATATGCATGATTATTACCTATGCTCTCCCTAGTGTCTAGACTATAGGTGTTAGTGTTTAGTATGTTTATATGCATCTGATTTTATCTTACTAACATAATACTAATCTTCCCTCTTGGATTCCTTGTTCACAACTATCAACTATCTAAAAAATAATTTTAAAAATATAGATAAACTCTCTCAAAGATGATGGCCCAAGGTGGTGATAGAAGAGACAACAAATTAAAGAAGTGAAAAGGTGCTTATAATAGAGAATAAAAATGCATGAAGGTAAACAAGGCTAAATCAACAAACCCCCATGACACTTTATAAATTAGTATAATTAAAATATATAACATACACAAAAACCTTTGATGGAAATAGAAAAGATACTAGGCTTCACTATAATAGCTCTAATAGTGATACCATAAAAGAGTTCACAACACTCTTCAACAAAGATCTCTTCAATACATCATTACCACAGCCATGAGTGCTTCATAATACATACAAATAATAAACTAGATAAAAAAACCAATTTTTATTCACAAATGAGATGATAATATGATGAAGAACCCTTGCTTAACTAGGTAAGGAAAACTAAGACTCAAGTTATTCTAAGCAACATGGGATGAATCCACACATAGGAAAAAACTAGGAAATGATAAATAACCTAGCTAGAACCTAACAAACATGAAAAATAATATACGCTAACAACTTTACTAGTTTTATATCTAAAAAATTATAGACTGTCACCTATGCTAACCAGAAATACAAGTTGGAAACCTCACAAGGACACAAATAAATTATCACAAACCATAACTATGTTAGTATGGTTTTCTTTAAATAAGTTGAAAATAAGAAAAATAAAATGGTATCAATTTTACCAATAAACTCCTAAGAAAAATTAATCAATTATATTTTTATCAAGCTAGCCAATATAGTTCTAAGGATAGAAAAATACCAAGATAGCTGACACAATATAAAAAAACATAATAATATTGTGATATCCAATGAAATTATTAGATAGATAGATAAAGTTATTGGGTTGGTTGATAAAATGAGAATGTACAATGTATGATGGTTTGTGTTGGGTGAATATTTTGTCACTAGCTAACTGATGAGAAAAATAGGTCTCTTCAACCACGGCATACAGAGATTGGTCAGCCAGATGAACAGGTTTACCACATCAAAAGGGGACAAATCTCTCTTCTCATCAAGGGGAGGTTCCCTATAAATATGAGGAGCTATATATATATATATATATATATATATATATATATATATATATATATATATATATAAGTAGAAAATGACACTCAGGGGTAGGATAACACTATCTATCTCTCTTTTTTCATAGATGATGTTCACAAGGAAAGGAAAAATCACGGTGAAGACACTGAAGGCACTTCTCTTTTTTCAGAAGTGGTCTTGCAGGAAATAGTAGGAGTTCTTTCAAGTAGGGACAAGTAACTGGTAACAAAGGGCGTAGTAACCAACAGACTGAGATGTAGCACAAAGTCTCCACCTCGACTACCCAAGAGTGAAATATGAAGGATAATGAGGGAACAAAGTCATCCCAAGGTCCTTTACATAGAAATAGAAAACAAATAAACACACTAAAGACAATTGTAGATAGCACAAAGCCTCTCCATAGTTGGCTTCAGGACACCTTCTTGCTTACTTCCACTAGTTCTCCTTATCTCAATAAGATGGAAAAGAATGCATTCAAGAAATAGACATAAGAATAATCTCCTAAAAATGACATAAGCTATAATAGCACAAAGTTTGAAATTAACTTGCTTTCTCATTCAAACAAAGAAATATGATGAATAATCTGAGCTCAAAGTCTCAGTAATCACCTCTCAATTTTGGTAGAGTTTTGCTTCTATAATGGAAAGATCTCCCTTGCATAAAGTAAGAGAATACAATATATAGCAGCTAAGAAAGGCTTGGCACTTTGTTCCATGGAATGACCCATGCTGCATTAAATGCCTTGCATGCATTTTTAGTTTTGTCAAAGAGCCCATGTTGGAATAGGGTGGCCACCTTAACTGTGGCGTGTCAATTCATCTCAAATGTCTTCTCCTAGGCCTGAGTCATTTGGTTTATCACCTGATGTCTGTGCCTCACCTTTACTTCAAGGGAGACAAATAAGCCATGCCTTTAATGTTTTCAAGTTCAAATGTCTACTTGGTGGACTGTTCCACCTATTGGAATAACTCCAACACAAATATTTCTGGTCTTTCCCTCTTTCCTATTGTAGTTGAGCCCTTGGGCTATCTTTTCCCCCTTTTGTTGGCCTTTTTAGCTCCTTCTTCAGCTGGGTGCTGAGTTTGATTTTAAGTTCCATGCCACTTTTAAAAATCAATACATATTTCATTATCTTGAATTTGATGTCCACGGGGACATCAAAGGTTCACTATTTCAATGGTTCGGGTGCCCTCCTTGGTTCATCTGCTTAAACCTTCTCCTTGAACTAGTATATGGAAACTTCTACTTCTTATCTTTACTCAGAGCTTCCCTTGAACTATTTAACCCATTGAACCTATAAACCATTTTGGTTGAAGGTTCAATGATTCATCTTCTTCCTTCAAAGCCTTTATTTTTTTAAGTCTCCTGAGTTTTGGAAGAGTTCATAGAAATATGTCTGTTGAGTTCATAGAAACAAGTCAGTAGAATCAAGTCTATAGAGTCCATAGAATTAATCATATAGAATCTATAGAATTGAGCTTGTAAAACCAAGAAACCAACCTGTAGAGTCCATATAAATGAGACCATAGAACCCAGCCTATAGAGTATGTAGTTTTGAGCCTGAAGAGTTTGTAGAATTGAGTCCATATAAATCATCCTATGGAGTCTGTAGAAATGAGTTCATAGAAATCATCCTATAGAGTCTATAGAAATTAGGCCTAGCGAGTGTATAGAAATTAGTCACGGGCCTTAATGTCTTTAGAACTTCCCAAAGGGAAGGTGTCCCTTCAAGCCTTGAGAAGGTCCATTTTCTGGTCACTAAGAGCCCCCTGTAAGGGTACTTGCCCTTCAGGGTCCTTTGGGTGGCCTTCAACCTTTCATTCCTTTAGAGGGTCTTTAGGATCCAATTCCTTCAAACAAAATCTCTGAAGGATTTCCTTCAGATAATTTTTCCAAAGGAAATCTTTCCTTAGCTTCATTTTCTTTCTGTTAGGGTTTTTCTTTTAGGCAAATTCCTTCAGACAAAAGTGTGAAGGAATTCCTTTAGATAATTTATTCAAAAGAATTCACCTCATCTTTCACCTTGAACAAATATGAAGGAATTCCAACTTTTCCTACCTTGTTCATTTTGATGAAGAAAATCTCTTAGTCTACTTTTGTTCACTTCCCTCTACAAGGGCACTCAGCTTTGGTTCGCTACCCTCCGCAAGGGTACTTGGACTTGGTTTTCAGGGAACTCCTTTGAAATTTTTTATTGAACCAAATGATTGAACCAACTTTGGTTCAATAGTTCAATGGTTCATTCCTTTGTTTCACTCATTCATTTGAACACTTGAACCAACTGCATTGAACCAATCACGTTGAACCAAACACATTGAACCAAATGCATTAAACCAATCACTCGTTGAACTTGTTGAACCCGTTGAACCTTTGAACCAAAATGGTTCAAGGTTCAATGGTTCAAGCCTTCTTCTTTTCATTAAGTGTTTTGAATCCATCAAACCTTGAAGTGGTTGAACTTGTTGAACTTTTGCCGAAGTGCTTAACTCTTTAAGCTTGCCGACGTCATTGAACCTTTGAACCCGTTGAACCTTTGAACATTTTCAAAGTGGGGTTCAATGGTTCAATGGTTTCATCCTTCCTTTGAAGCTCGTTGATGAACATTTTGGCTTGAACCAAGGTGTTGAACCAATCTAGAAATTGCCTAAGTGTTGAGAACTTGTGACTTTGTGAGAATTTCCTTGTTGAAGCCATTGAACTGGTTGAACTTGCTAATCCCTTAACTAAAAAAGCTTGAATAATGAAGAATTTTAATGCTCAAAATAATTTTTTAAGAAGGGAAGGGATAATTTTGGCTTGTAGGACCAAAATAGTTCATATGTTGTCCCAAAAATGTGTGACAGATTTTAGGAACAACAATTGGCTCTAGTTGGGGAACTTCCTTCAGTTGAAAACTTGGAATAGTTGAGGGGAGTAGAAACCAAAATCTCAAGTGCCTTTAAGTATGCCATTATACTATGGATTCATGCTACCCAAAAAATAAAGTCACCAAAAACAAAAATGAACCACACAAAATTGAACTAAAGACTATACAAATATACATATGCACAGGTGAACTTATCTGATACTTCAAGAATTGAAGTGCTTCAGATGCTTCCCATTGTGAGGCAAAGAAAAGGGTGTGCCATCTTGATAATTCAATAGGAAACTATTTTCACCATTGATCTGATGGATAGTAAATGGGCCTCTCCAAAGGGAATCAAATTTCCCATGCATTCCCTTTGGTTCTCTTCTCTTGTCCCACAACAAGACTTGATCTCCAATCTAGAAATCATAGTTTTTTGCTTTTTGGTCGAAGAGATTCCTCACCAGACTTTGATGTGTATTAATTTAGTCCAACACCATGGTTTGATACTCATCCAGCTCAGTCAAGAACATGATCCTCTTATCGATGGAGCTTTCATATGTCTGATCTTCAACTGCCTTAGCCAATTTCAATGCTGGCAGTTCTAAGGTTATTGGTATCTCAGCATTAAGACCATAAAGAAGTTGGAAAGGTGACATACCAATCACCCTTTTGAGTGTAATTTTGTCTACCCATAAAGCATCAACCAATGCTTTATGTCAAGTTCATTGGTTGTCATCCACCAGCTTCCTAATGATGGTCACCAGGTTTTTGTTGCTCGATTCTACTTGGCCATTCCTTTGTGGAAAATTATCAAAAAAGTGGGAGAAGGTAATCCCATAGTAATAATAGAATTGAGTGACCTCATGAGAAGTGAAATAACGTACATTATCTATCATAATTTTGGTTGGAACCCCAAACTTGGAAATGATGTTCTCTTTAAGGAAATTGCACACTACTTCTGAAGTAGTCTGCTTGGTTGGAATAGCTTCCACCCACTTGGTGAAGTAATCTATAGCTATGAGGACATAATCATGTCCATCACTTGAAGATGGGTTTACAGCACCAATACAATCAATTCCTCATTTCTGAAATGGTTCTTTTATTGCTACTGGCTTGAGAGGCAGAGTAGCTAACTTGGGTTTTCTAATGAATTGTTGGCACAGTTCACACCTTTGTACCCATTTGTATGCATCTTGAAAAAAAGGAGGCTAGTAATACCTAGCTCATATAATCTTATGGGCAATTATAGGAGTAGAAAAATGTCCTCCATAGGCTATATTATGGAAGGACTTTAAAAGTTGGTTCTACTATTCTTTATCTATGTAGCAAAGGAACACTCCCTCAAGGCTCCTCTTATATAGGTCGTTGTCCTAGAGGACAAAATTGGTAGCTTTCAATTTAACAGTCCTCCTTTATTTACAAGACAAGTGAGCATGACACTCACCATAAGTCAAGAAATGAGCAATACTCAAAACTACTCATTCATGGTGGAGATAAAGAGGACTGTTGGCATGTCTTCCACTTCTATTTCTCCATGTTCTGCTTCTTCGAGTTTGTTGTCAGCAATTAATTGGCAAAGGCCCCTTCCCCACACTAGCTTTATTGGTTTGATAACAAGATCAAACTCCTAGATTTTAGTAATCTAATTGCCCCTTTTGGTTCCAAACTCCTGCTGAGTTAATATGTATTTAACTATGGAATCAAGAACCAGGGCAGTAACACATGAATTCAGAATGTAAAAGTAGAAATGCTTCACTACCTTCACCACTCTATAAGCATGCTTCTCCATGTTTGAATACTTTAGCTCATGAGCTTTGAGAGGATAAATCATGAAGGATATGGGATATTCCACACCTTCTTGGTTTTGTTGAACTAGAATAGCTAAAAATGTGTGCTTGGAAGCATAACTATATATGGTGAAATCCTTATTATAATCTAGACAACCTAAAATTGGGGCATGGGTAATAGCTATTTTAGTATCTCAAAACACCAATTTATGATATGGTGAGTCCTCTCTATGAATTTAGAAATGAACCTTCATAAAAGGTTCATTTTTCCAAAGAAAGAGTGAACTACAGTCTTACTTGTAGGTAGGGTAAGCTCTTGGATGGATTTGACTCTATCTAAGTCAATCTTTATGCCTTCTTTGGATACAAGGTGTCCAAAAAGTTTCCCCTCTATCACTCTAAAGATAGACTTCTTGGGATTAAGAGAAATGTCATTCTAGTGGTAGCGTTCCAGCACTTGTTACAAATGGTGCACATGGTTAGGGTGATGCTTGGAAAAGATGGTCAAGTCATGAAGGTATACCACAATGAACTTACCCATTTCATATTTGAAAGCAAGGTCCATTAATCTTTGAAAAGTGGCAGCATAATTTATTAGGTGAAATGGCACCCTAAGGTGTGGTGAAGGCAGTGTTATGCTGGTCTGCTTCACCCACTTCAACTTGATTATATCCCAAGAAGCCGTCTAGCATTGATAACATCTCTAAACTAGTCACTATCTGAAGGACTTAATCCATGATTGGCAGAGGATAGTTATCCTTTAAGGATGACTGATTCAGATTTTTGAAGTCTACATAGAGGCAAATTTCACCATTCTTCTTCCTTATAGGTACTATGTTGGCAATCCATGTGGAATGATGGATTGGAAAAATTATCTTAGCATTCAACATTTTCTATATTTTTGATAGAATAGTACTTGATATCTTTAGATTGTACTACCTATATTTTTGCTTGTAAGGCACTAAATCATCCTTGAGAGGAATTTCATGTCAAATTTCATCAGGCTTGAGTAGCTTCAGATCATCATAGGAGTATGCTAGGACATCCATGTACTGACGGTGCAGAGCAAAAAATTTAAACTTCTCTTCTAGAGTACAGTACTTCCCAATGTTCACCATCTTGAGATTTTCCTTGGTACCCAAATTTATCTAATCAAACTCTTGGGAGGAGCTTGAATGCATTTCTTGCTATTTGATGAATCTGTCATGCTTGTCAAACAACTTCTCAAGGGAAACCAAGCCTTTCGGAATTTTATTCCCTTTCAGTTTTAGGAATTCATCACTTGCATCTGAAATTGATTTAGATGCTAGTTTAAGTTTTTGAGGTTCATTACCTTTGAAATGTAGTTGTTTAAAGCTATCTTTTTATTCCAAGAAGGCAATGATTTGGTGGTCACCATTGAATACTTGCCAATGATTGGTATTATCAGGCACACTTGGTCAAAATACCAATTTAATAGTGTACCTATCTCCTTTAAAATTAGGGTGAGGGACCAAAAGAGTTATTGAAATAGCCAATGCATAAGCTCTATCATTGAATTCCCTAGGAACTATAGAGATACTGAAAGCATCAAAGCTTTCAATTTGTTTCCAAACTAGATTGAGATAATGATGCAATCTCTCATTTTTGGTTTAGTATAGGTTTCTCACTTGACAAACCACCAGCTTAGCATCTCCCTTAGCATGGAGGAGCTTGGTGCCCTTATTTTTAGTATCCTTCAATCCAAGCAGCAATGATTCATATTCAGTAGTATTTTTAGTATTGCTGAATTATAATTTGTATGAACAAGGAAAAATATCTCTTTGGGGAGATATTAGAACAATCTCGACTCCTGAACTGGTAGAGGAACAACTACCATTAAATTCTAGTATATATACCTCATTTGAAATTGATCCTTTCTCAGATTTCTCTTTATGTGGAGGGGAGGATTTCTTTGTGCTTGTACTACACTCTATCCTATCTTTTGCTCGTCCATCTGCACCAATTTTTAGACTATCATTTTTAGAGGTTTCATCAGCTAAGATGGGAACATCCTCTATAGTTTAGGAAGTAATTACCCATGCTTGAAGACTTAAATAGAATTTGAGCTTCAACCAATGATGTTTTAGTGGCCACATATTTTGCTTCCTTCTCAGGGAGCAATCTCTACATAACACCTTTGACTGGGATCCTTGCTTCAAACAAGTCCATGCTCAACTCACCACCAACATCCTTGCAAAAATTTTAGCCAAGAAGGATGACATATGATGCTGGGACGTCACCCACTAGGATAGTCATCTTGATTCTCTTTTTTTAGAATGTTGCAAATGCAAAATGGGTGTCTTTGATTTGTCCTGAAAGTGGCACTTATTTGTTCTCCATGGAGAAACATCTCCCAAATGTCTTGGTTAGTGTGAGATCAAGGGATTCAACCACTTTGGTAGGCATGACATTGTCAAATGCATCTGAGTCTATGATGTAATTATTTAGCTGGTGTCCATTTATCAACAAGGAGACAAAATAGTTTGGTTCTTCTAGGAGCAGTAGGAGAAGTAATGACAAGGTTATTTTGGGTGGACATGGGAGTCACCTTTGGAAAAACTAGTCCTATAGGGATGGTTTTATTTCTCACATATTCCACTAACTTATCCAACTGCTTGGGGTTGGATTGCAGGAATTCAAATTTAGACATTTGAATCTTAGTTTTTTTTTATATGGTCGATTATGTCAAATGTTTGAAATAGACTAGGAACATAGGATCGGAGTTCATCCTTTTAGTTTTTAGAAGGGGGAGGACTATTTTGCAAATTTCAATTTAGAGGTGAAGGCATATTTGTGGTGCTCACCTTTTTTAATAGTCACTGGGTCCTTTGGCTGGAAGGGCAGAGTGGTTCCCTACTTAGCAATTGAAATTGCAAGCTGAGCTCACTCTTATATTCTTTCCTTATTAGCTGTCTAGGCTGACTCATTCTTGGATAGGGTGAAAATAGTGTATGATCCCTCAATTACTTTATCTTCACTTCTGGGTTCATCTTAGTAATTTAAGAAACCAATGTTGGAGTCACCAGATAATTATTCTTCTCCTTCTATGAAGATATTAGCATCATCTTCAAGGTTTGATTCTAGTTGGAAGGAGAAATATAATTCTACTTCAAGATATCCAACTGCTAAATTGGTTAGAGGTGCTTCAATGGCAAGGTTCCCTCATGGGGGAGGAAGATGATTTGGCTACCCTTAATTTTTGGTAGCATGGCCTTGGTATGACTGATTGGGGAATGTCCTCCTTGGTACATCTCTGTATGAAGGAGCAGATGACATCCTTTGAGCCATTTTCTTTCTAAGAGCTAGCAATTCATTTGCCAACTTCTGCACCATTAGATCAGTGGTGGCTATAGGTGAGTATTCAGAAGATGAAGAGGATTTACCTTTGTTAGGATCTCTCCTTATCTTTCCTACCAAGATAAGGTCATCTTCTACCTTAGTAGTCAAATCTTGAGCAGTAACAAGGTCTATGTGGCTAGCTCGTCTCAGTAGAAAACTCACTTCAGGTAGCTGTGAGTTGATGAAGAAGCATTTAAGGTTCTCAAGTGTTGGCTGAGCAATTATAGGAATCTGGTTCCTCAGTTTGTCAAACTTGGCAATGAAATATCTCATAGGTTCATGAGGTTCCTTCTTCATCTGTGTGAGTTAGGCAATCAAGACATGCACATCTTCTGCAAGCTTGAACCTAGATTTAAATTTAGCTTTGAGAGTGTCCCAGTTAGTCATTGATTGAGCCTATAAATGGTAGAACCAGTCTATAACATCACCTTGTAATGTTTCCATAAATAGCCTGACTGTTATGTCCTCATATTCCATGCCTATCACACCACAAACTATGCTGAAGGTAGAAATATGTTCATTAGGATGAACTTTCCCATCACTAAAGAACTTAGGAAAATACTTCTTTGAACTGTGTGGTAGCTCATGAAGAGGTGGAGTAAAATTGAGTGGACCAAAAGAGCTACTCCAAGGGCCTTGAGCTACCATGATTTGATTATGGAAAAGAGGGATAACAAATCTGGGTGGAGTATGTATAGGGAAAGCTCTAGTGACAGAACAAAAGAAGCTCTACCTTGTGTTGGTGACTTGGTATGGGTAGGAGGAACACTCTTGGATCCTTGAACTTGAAGCTGGGGAGGGAACAACTTGAAATTTCCCTACTACACCAACTCAAAAATAGGGTCCACAACACCTTGGGCTCTTTGGCTTCGAGTATAGCGTGAAGTTGCCAGATTGTAGAATAAAAATGAGAAAGAACTGGTTCTACTTTAGCTTGAAGCTTGAGGCTTCAAACTATGTGCTCTTCCCTAGAAAATATAGTTTGTAGGCTAGATTATATAACGGAAATGGATATAATATAAATGGATAAAGGAAATGGATAAGGATAAGGACTAATTCAATCTAAAACTTGAGGCTTCAAACTTCACGTAATATCCCTAGCAGAGTCACCAAAAATTGTTGGGTGAATATTTTGTCACTAGCTAACTGATGAACAAAATAGGTCTCTTCAACCACAACATAGGGAGATTGGTTGGCTAGATGTGCAGGTTTACAACATCAAAAGGGGACAAATCTCTCCTATCATCAAGGGGAGGTTCCCTATAAATATGAGGAGCTATATACTATATATATATATAAGCAAAAAATAACACTCAGGGGTAGGATAACACCATCCATCTCTCTTTTTTTAGAGATGATGTTCACAAGCAAAGGATAAATCTTGGTGAAGACACTAAAGGCACATCTCTTTTTTCATAAGTGGTCTTGCAGGAAACAGTAGTTCTTTCAAGTAGTGACAAGTAACTCGTAATAAAGGGTGTAGTAAATAGTAGACTGAGATGTAGCACAAAGTCTCCACCTTGACTACCTAAGAGTGAAATATGAAGGACAATGAGGGCACAAAGTCATCCCAAGGTCCTTTACATAGAAATAGAAAATAGACAAACACACTAAAGACAATTGTAGACAGCACAAAGTCTCTCCATAGTTGGCTTCAGGACAACTTCCTGATTACTTCCACTAGTTTTATTTATCTCATTAAGATGGACAAGAATGCATTCAGGAAATAAACATAAGAATAATCTCTTAAAATAACACAAGGTATAATATCACAAAGTCTAAAAGTAACTTACTTTCTCTTCAAAGAAAGAAATATGATGAACAATCTTAGCTCAAAGTCTTAGTAATAACCTCTCAATTTTGGCAGAGTTTCACTTCTATAATGGAAAGATCTCCCTTGCATAAAGTAAGAGAATAAAATATATAGCATCCAAGAAAGGCTTGGTGCTTTGTTCAATGGAATAACCCATATTGCATTCAATGCCTTGAATGCATTTTTAGTTTTTTCAAAGAGCCCATGCTGGAACAGGGCAACTACCTTAACTGTGGTGTGTCGATTCATCTCAAATGTCTTTTCTTGGGCTTGAGTCATTTGGTCTGTCACCTGATGTCTACGCAGTTATCCACCTCACCTTTACTTTAAGGGAGAAAAATAGGCCATGCATTTAATGTTTTCAATTTCAAATATCTACTTGGTGGATTGTTCCACCTACTAGAATAACTCTAGTGCAATATTTCTAGTCTTTCCTTTTTTCTTATTGCAGTTTGAGCCCTTAGGCTATATTTTCCCCCTTTTGCTAACCTTTTCAGCTCCTTCTTCAGTTAAGCACTGAGTTTGCTTTTAAGTTCCATGCCACTTTTGAAAATCAATGGATATTTCATTAGCTTGAATTTGATGTCCATGGGGATGGCAAAGGTTCACTGTTTCAACGGTTCAAGTGGCCTCCTTGTTTCATCTACTTGAACCTTCTCCTTGAACTAGTCTATGGAAACTTTTACTTCTTATATTTGGTTAGAGTTTCATTTGAACTATTGAACCCATTAAACCTGTGAACCATTTTGGTTTAAGGTTCAATGATTCATCTTCTTCCTTAAAATCCTTTATTTTCTCTAAGTCTCTTGAGTTTTGGAAGAGTCCATAGAAATATGTCTACTAAGTTCATAGAAACAAGTTGGTAGAATTAAGTTTGGCGAGTCCATAGAATTAAGCCTACAGAGTCCATAGAATTGAGCCTGTATAACTAAGAAAACAACCTACAGAGTCTATAGAAATGAGTCCATAGAACCCAGCCTATAGAGTCTATAGTTTTGAGCTTGTAGAGTCTGTAGAATCGAGTCTATAGAAATCATCTTGTATAGTCCATAAAAATGAGTCTATAGAAATCATCCTATGGAGTCTATAAAAATTAGGCCTACTGAGTCCATAGAAATCAGTCACAAGCCTTAATGTCTTTGGAATTTCCCAAAGGGAAGGTATCCCTTTGGGCCTTGAGAAGGTCCATTTTTTAGTCGCTAAGATCCCCTTGCAAGGGTACCTACCCTTCAAGGTCCTTCGAGTGGCCTTCAAGATTTTATTCCTTTAAATGGTCTTTAGGCTCCAATTCCTTTAGACAAAATGTCTGAAGGAATTCCTTCAGACAATTTGTTTAAAGGAAATCTTTCCTTTGCTTCATTCACTTTCCATCGATCTTTTTCTTTCAAGTAGAATCCTTTAGACAAAAGTCTAAAGTAATTCCTTCAGATAATTTGTTTGAAATAATTTGCCTCATCTTTCACCTTGAACAAATCTGAAGGAATTCCAACTTTTTTTGCCTTATTAATTTTTTTGAAGAAATTCTCTTTATCCACTTTTGCTCACTACCCTCTCCAAGGGCACTCAGCTTTGGTTCATTGCCCTCTATAAGGGTACTTGGCCTTGGTTTTTGGGGCACTCCTTTGAACCATTTGATTGAACTGATCGATTGAACCAACTTTGGTTCAATGATTCAACTGTTCATGCCTTTGTTCCAGTCATTCATTTGATCACTTGAGCCAACCATGTTGAACCAATCACGTTAAACCAAACACATTAAACCAAATGCATTGAACCAATCACTCTTTGAACCTATTGAACCATTGAACCCATTGAACCTTTGAACCAGAATGGCTCAAGGTTCAATGGTTCAATGGTTCAAGCCTTCTTCTTTTCATTAAGTGTTTTGAAGCTGTTGAACCTTGAAGTAGTTGAACTTGTTAAACTTTTCTTGAAGCGCTTAACTCTTTAAGCTTGTCAACATCATTGAACCTTTGAACCCGTTGAACCTTTAAAACTTTTGGAAGTAGGGTTAAATGCTTCAATGGTTCAATCCTTCCTTCCTTTGAAGATTGCTGATGAATATTTTTGGTTGAACCAAGGTATTGAACGATTCTAGAAATTGCCTAAGTGCTGGGAACTTGTTCCTTTGTGAAAATTCACCCATTGAAGCCATTGAATCAATTGAACCTACTAATCCCTTAACTGAAAAAGTTTGAATAATGAAGAATTTGAATGCTTAGAAGAATTTTTTGAGAAGGGAAGGGATAATTTTGGCCTATAAGACCAAAATAGTTCATATGTTTCCCAAAAATGAGTGACAAATTTTGGGAACAATAGCTGGCTCCAATTAGTGAACTTCCTTCAATTAAAAACTTGGAATAGTAGAGGGGATTATAAACTAGAATCTCTAGTGCCTTTAGATATGCCATTGGGATATGGAGTCATGCTACCCAAAAAAGAAAGGTGCCAAAAATGAAAATGAACAACAAAAAATATAACTAAAGACTATACAAATATACATATGTATAGGTGAACTTATTTGATACTTCAAGAATTGAAGTGCTTCAGATGCTACCTATTGTGAGGTAGAGAAAACGGTGTGCCATCATGATACTTTAATAGGAAACTATTTTCACCATTGAGCTGATGGCTAGTAAATGGGACTCTCAAAAGGGAATCAAATTTCCCATGCATTCCTTTTGGTTTTCTTCTCTTGTCCCACAACAAGACTTGATCTCCAATCTAGAAATCATGGTTTTTTGCTTTCTAGTTGAAGAGCTTCTTCACCAGACTTTGATTTGTAGCACTTCGAGTCCACCACCATGGTTCGCTGCTCATCTATCTCAATCAAGCACATGATATTCATATTGATAGAGCTTTCATATGTCTGATCTTCAACTACCTTAGCCAATTTTAATGATGGTAAATCTAGGATTATTGGTATCTCAACATTAAGACCATAAAGAAGTTGAAAGGTGACATACCAATCACCCTTTTGGGTGTAATTCTATCTGCCCATAAAACATCAACCAATGCTTTATGCAAGGTTCATTGGTTGTCATCCACTAGCTTCCCGATGATGGTCAGTAGGTTCTTGTTGATCAATTTTGCTTGCCATTCCCTTGTCTAAAATAATCAAAAGAGTGGGAGAGGGTAATCCCATATTAAAAATAGAATTAAGTGACCTCATGAGAAGTGAAACATGTGCTGCATTATCTGTCACAATTTTTGTTAGAACCCCAAACCTAGAAATGATGTTCTCTTTAAGGAAATTTCACACTACTTTTGAAGTAGCATGCTTGGTTGGAATAGCTTCCACCCACTTGGTGAATTAATTTGTGGCTATGAGGACATAATCATGTCCAACAATTGAAGATGGGTTTATAGCACCAATAAATTTAGTTCCCCATTACTGAAATGGTTCTTCTACTACTAGTATCTTGAGAGGTAGAGCAGCTAACTTGGGTATTCCATTGAACTGTTGGCACAGTTCACACCTTCGTACCCATTTGTATGTGTCTTGAAACAAAGTAGGCTCGTAATAATTAGCTCACAAAATCTTATGGGCAATTATAGGAGCAGAAAAATGTCCTCCATAGGCCAGATTATGGAAGGACTTTAAAAGTTGGGTCTACTATTCTTTATCTATGCAATGAAGGAACACTCCATCAAGGCTCCTCTTATAGAAGCCATTGTCCCAGAGGTGAAAATTGGCAGCTTTCAATTTAACAATCCTCCTTTCTTTATGAGATAGGTGAGTAGGACACTCACCATAAGTAAATAAATGAGCAATACTCAAATACCACTCATTCATGGTGGAGACAAAGAGGACTATTGGCATGTCTTCCACTTCTGTTTCTCCATATTCTACCTCTTTAGGTCTATTGTCAGTAATTAATTGGCAGAGGCCCCTTCCTTGCACCAGCTTTGTTGGTTTGATAACAAGATCAAACTCATAGATTTTAGAAATCTGATTGCTCCTTTTAGTTCCAAACTCCTACTGAGTCAATATGGATTTAATTGTGGCATTGGGAACTAGGGAAATAACATGTGAATTGAAGATGTAAAAGTGGAAATGCTTCACTACCTTCACCATTACATAAGCATGCTTCTCCCTGTTTGAATAATTCAGTTCATGAGCTTTGAGAGGAAAACTCATGAAGGATATGGGAGATTCCACACATTCTTAGTTTTATTAAACTAGAATGGTTTAAAGTGTGTGCTCTAAAGCATAAATGTATATGGTGAAATCCTTGGTATAATCTAGACAAACTAGAATTGGGGCATGGGAAATAGCTTTCTTAATATCTTGAAATGCCAATTTGCCTTCCTCAGTCCAGCTGAAGATGGCCTTCCCTTTCATCATATTTACGATATGGTGAGTCTTCTCTATGAATTCAAGAATGAACCTTCGTAAAAAGTTCACTTTTCTAAAGAAAGAGTGAAATGCAATCTTACTTGTAGGTAGGGTAAGCTCCTAGATGGATTTGACTCTATCTGAGTCAATCTTTATGCCTTCTTTGGATATAAGGTGTCCAAGAAGTTTCCACTCTATCACTCCAAAGATAGACTTCTTGGGATTAAGAGAAATGTCATTCTAGTGGTAGCGTTCTAGCACTTGTTGCAAATGGCACACATGGTCAGGGTGATGCTTGGAAAAGATGATCAACTCATCAAGGTATACCATAATGAACTTACCCATTTCATCTTTGAAAGCAAGGTCCATTGTTCTCTAAAAATTGGTGCTATCATTTATCAAGCCAAATGACATTATTTGATAAGAAAAGGTGCCCCAAGGTGTGGTGAAGGTAGTCTTATGTTATTCTGCTTCACCCACTTCAACTTGATTGTATCTTGAGAAGCTGTCTAGCATTGATAACATCTTTGAACTAGTCATTGTCTGAAGGACTTGATCCATGAATGGTAGAGGATAGTTATCCTTTAAGGATGATTGATTCATATTTTTGAAGTCCACATAGAGGTGAATTTCACCATTCTTCTTCCTCACAGGTACTATGTTAGCAATCCATGTGGAATGATGGATTGGGAAAATTATCCTAGCATTCAACATTTTTTGTATTTTTGACAGAATAATACCTAATATCTTCAAATTATACTACCTAGAATTTTGCTTGTAAGGCATAGAATCATCCTTGAGAGGAATTTCATGGAAAATTTCATCAGGCCTAAGTGACTTAATATCATCATAAGAGTATGCTAGGACATCCATGTACTGATGGAGTAGAGCAGCAAATTGAAACTTCTCTTCCAGAGTGTAATACTTCCCAATGTTCACCATCTTAGGATTTTCCTTGGTACCCAAATTTATCTGATCAAACTCTTGGGAGGAGCTTGAATCCATTTCTTGTTATTTGATGAATCTATCATGCTTATAAAATAGCTTCTCAAGGGAAACCAGGACTTTAGGAATTTTATTCCCTTTCAGTTGTAGGAATTCATCACTTGTGTTTGAACTTGATTTAGAGGTTGGTTTAATTTTCTGAGGTTCACTGCCTTCAAAATACAACTGTTCAAAGCTATCTTTTTGTTCTAGAAAGGCAATGATTTGGTGGTCACCATTGAATATTTTCCAATGATTGGCATTATCAGGCACACTTGGTTGAAAGCCCAATTCAATAGTGTACCTATCTCCTTTAAAATCAAGGTGAGGGACCAGAAGGGTTGCTAAAACAACCAATGTATCAGCTTTATCATTGAATTCTTAGGAAACTACAGAGATACTAAAAGCATCAAAGCTTTCAATTTATTTCCAAACCAAATTATGGTAATGATGTAATCTTGCATTTTTGGTTTGGTATAAGTTTCTCACCTGACAAACCACCAGCTCAGCATCTCCTTTGGCATGAAGGAGCTTGGCACCCTTGTTTTGAGTGGCCTTCAATCCAAGTAGTAGCAATTCATATTCAGTAGTATTGTTAGTATTGCTAAACTATAATTTGTATGAAGAAGGAAAAATATCTCTTTGGGGAGATATTAGAACAATACCAGCTCCTGAATAGGTAGAGGAATAACTACCATCAAATTATAGTATCCATACCTCATTTAAAACTAATCCTTTCTCATATTTTTATTTGTGTGCAGGGGAGGATTTTTCTACGCTTGTACTGTGCTCTATCCTATCTTCTACTGGTCCATCTAAACCAATTTTAAGACTATAATTTTTAGAGGTTTCATCAGCTAAGATAGGAAGATCCTCTGTATTTAGGAATTAATTACCCACACTTGAAGACTCAAACAGAATTTGAGCTTTAGGTGCTGATATTTTAGTGACCACATATTTTGCTTCCTTCTTAGGTAGTAATCCCTGCATAACACCATTGACTAGGATCCTTGCTTCAGATAGGTCCATGCTCAACTCACCAGCAACATCCTTATAGAAATTTAAACCCAAAAGGATGTTTTATGATGCTGGGATGTCAGCCACCAGGATAGTCATCTTGATTCTCATTTCTGGGAACACTGCAAATGCAAATTGGGTATCTTTGATTTATCCCAATAGTGGCACTTATTTTTTCTCCATGGAGAAACATCTCCCAAATGTCTTGGTTAGTGTGAGATCAAGGGATTTAGCCACTTTGGTAGGCATGACATTGTCAGATGCACCTAAGTCTATGATGTAATTGTTCAGCTGGTGTCCATTTATCAGTAAGGAGACATAAAATGGTTTGGTTCTTTTGGGAGCAGTAGGAGTAATGACAAGGTTATTTTGGGTGGATATGGGAGTCACCTTTGGAACAACTAGTCCTATAGGGATGGTTTTATTTCTCACACATTCCACTAACTTATCCAACTACCTAGGGTTGGTTGCAGGAATTCAAATTCAGACATTTGAATCTTAGTTTTCTTTATATGGTCAATTATGTTAAATTTCTAAAATGGACTAAGAATAGAGGATGGGATTTCATCCTTTTGGTTTTTAGAAGGGGGAGGACTGGTCTGTGAATTTAAAGTTGGAGGTGAAGGCGTATTTGAGGTACTTACCTTTTTAATAGTCACTGGGTCCTTTGGCTGGAAGGGTAGAGTGGTTCCCTGCTTAGCAATTGAAATTGCAGGTTGAGCTCACTCTTCTATTCTTTCCTTATTAGCTTGCCAACTTTTGCACCATTAGATCAGTGGTGGCTATAGGTGAGTATTTAGAAGATGAAGAAGATTTACCTTTGTTAGGATCTCTCCTTATCTTTCCTGCTAAGATAAGGTCATCTTCTACCATAGTAGCCAAATCTTGAGCAATAACAAGGTCTATGTGGTCAGCTCATCTCAGCAAAAAACTCACTTCAGGTAGCTGTGAGTTGATGAAGAAGCATTTAAGGTTCTCACGTGTTGGCTGAGCAATTATAGGAATCTGGTTCCTCAGTTTGTCAAACTTGGCAATGAAATCTCTCATAAGTTCATGAGGTTCCTTCTTCATTTGTGTGAGTTGGGCTAGCAAGACATGTGCATCTTCTATAGGCTTGAACCTAGATTTAAATTTAGCTTTGAGAGTGTCCTAGTCAGTCACTGATGAAGCGTGTAGATGGTAGAACCATTCTATAGTAGCACCTTGCAATGTTTCCATAAATAGCTTGATTACTATGTCCTTATATTCCATGCCTATCACACCACAAGCTATGCTAAAGGTAATAATATGTTCATCAAGATGAACTTTCCCATCACCAAAGAACTTAGGAAAATTATTCCTTGAATTGCATGGTAGCTCATGAAGAGGTGGAGTGAGATTGAGTAGACCAAAAGAGTTACCCCAGGGGCCTTGAGCTGCCATGATTTGATTATGGAAAAGGGGGATACCAAATCTAGGTGGAGTATGTATAGGCAAAGCTCTAGTAATAGTAGAAAAAGAAACTCTACCTTATGTTGGTGACTTGGTATGGGTAGGAGGAACACTCCTAGATCATTGAACTTGAAGTTGGGGAGGGAATAAATTGAAATTACCCTGCTGCACCAACTCAAAAATAGGGTCTAAAATAGCTTGGGTTCTCTGAATTTTAGTATAACATGGAGTTGCCAGATTGTACAATAAAAATGAGAAAGAATTGGTTCTACTTTATTTTGAATATTGAGGCTTCAAGCTATGTGCTCTTCCCCAACAGATCTGGTTTGCAGACTAGATTATATAATGGAAATGGATATAATATAAATGGATAATGGAAATGGATAAGGATAGGGATTGATTCAATCTAAAAATTGAGGCCTCAGACTGCATGTAATATCCCCAACAGAGTCACCAAAAATTATTGAGTGAATATTTTATCACTAGCTAACTGATGAGCAAAATAGGTCTCTTCAAACCTAGCATAGGGAGATTGGTCAGCTAGATGTGCAAGTTTACCACATCAAAAGGGGACAAATCTCTCCTCTCATTAAGAGGAGGTTCCCTATAAATATGAGGAGCTATATACTATATATAAGAAGAAAATAACACTCAAGGGTAGGATAACACCATCCATCTCTCTTTTTTTAGAGATGATGTTCACAAGCAAAGGAGAAATCTTAGTGAAGATGCTGAAGGCACTTCTCTTTTTTTAGAAGTGTTCTTGCAAAAAACAATAGGAGTTATTTAACATAGTTACAAGTAACTGGTAACAAATGGCGTAGTAACCAACAGACTAAGATATAGCACAAAGTCTCCACCTTGACTGCCTGAGAGTGAAATATGAAGGACAATGAGGGCACAAAGTCATCCCAAGGTCCTTTACACAGAAATAGAAAACAGACAAACACACTAAAGACAATTGTAGACAACACAAAGTCTCTCCACAGTTGGCTTTAGGACACCTTCCTTATTACTTCCACTAGTTATGCTTATCTCAATAAGATGGATAAGAATGCATTCAAGAAATAGACATAAGAACAATCCCCTAAAATGACACAAGCTATAATAGCACAAAGTCTGAAAGTAACTTTCTTTATCATTCAAATAAAGAAATATGATGAACAATCTAAGCTCAAAGTCTCAGTAATTGCCTCTCAATTTTGGTAGAGTTTCACTTCTATAATGGAAAGATCTCCCTTGCATAAAGTAATAGAATACAATATATAACAGCCAAGAAAGTCTTGGCACTTTGTTCCATGGAATAGCCCATGCTACATTTAATGCCTTGAATGCATTTTTAGTTTTGTCAAAGAGCCCATGCTAGAACAGGGTAGCTACCTTAACTGTGGCATGTCGATTCATCTCAAATGTCTTCTCTTGGGCCTGAGTCATTTAGTTTGTCACCTGATGTCTGCATAGTTATCCACCTCACCTTTACTTCAAGGGAGACAAATAGGCCATGTCTTCAACATTTTCATGTTCAAATATCTACTTGGTGGACTATTCCACCTACTGGAATAACTCCATCATAGATATTTCTAGTCTTTCCCTCTTTCTTATTGTAGTTTGAGCCCTTGGGCTATCTTTTCCCCCTTTTGTTGGCCTTTTTAGCTCCTTCTTCAGCTGGGCATTGAGTTTGATTTTAAGTTCTATGTCACTTTTGAAAATAAATGGATATTTTATTAGCTTGAATTTGATGTCCACGGGGATGTCAAAGGTTCATTGTTTCAATGGTTTAGGTGGCCTCCTTGGTTCATCCACTTGAACCTTCTTCTTAAACTAGTCTATAGAAACTTTCACTTCTTATCTTTGCTCAGATCTTCCCTTGAACTATTGAACCCATTGAATCTATGAACCATTTTGGTTCAAGGTTCAATGATTCATCTTCTTCCTTAAAAGCCTTTATTTTCTCTAAGTCTCTTGAGTTTTGGAAGAGTCCATAAAAATATGTCTATTGAGTTCATAGAAACAAGTCGGTAGAATCAAGTCTTTGGAGTCCATAGAATTAAGCTTGTAGAGTCTATACAATTGAGCCTATAGAACCAAGAAACCAACCTATAGAGTTTATAGAAATGAGTTCGTAGAACCCAGCCGACAGAGTCCATAGTTTTAAACCTATAGAGTCTGTAGAATCAAGTCCATAGAAAGCATCCTATGGAGTCCATAGAAATGAGTCCATAGAAATCATCTTATGGAGTCTATATAAATCAAGCCTAGTGAGTCTGTAGAAATCAATCATGGGCCTTAATGTCTTTGAAACTTCTTAAAGGGAAGGTGTCCCTTCGGGCCTTGAGAAGGTCCATTTTTTGGTCACTAAGAGACCCCCGTAAGGGTACCTACCCTTCGAGGTCCTTCGGGTGGCCTTCAGGCTCCAATTCCTTCAAACAAAATGTCCAAAGGAATTCCTTCAGATAATTTGTCTGAAGGAAATCTTTCCTTGGCTTCATCTGCTTTTCATTAGGATTTTTCTTTTAGGCAAATTCCTTCAGAAAAAAGTCTGAAGGAATTCCTTTACACAATTTGTCTGATATAATTCACCTCGTCTTTCACCTTAAACAAATCTGAAGGAATTCCAACTTTTCCTGCCTTGTTCATTTTTCTAAAGAAAATCCCTTAGTCCACTTTTGCTCACTACCCTCCGCAAGGGCACTTGACTTTGGTTCGCTACCCTCCACAAGGGTACTTGGCCTTGGTTTTTGGGGCACTCCTTTGAACCATTTGATTGAACTGACTGATTGAACCAACTTTGGTTCAACATTTCAACGGTTCATTCCTTTGTTCCACTCATTCATTTAACCACTTGAACCAACCATGTTGAACTAATCACATTGAACCAAATGCATAAAACCAATCACTCGTTGAACCTATTGAACCATTTAACCCATTAAAACTTTGAACCAAAATGGTTCAAGGTTTAACAGTTTAATGGTTCAAGCCTTCTTCTTTTCGTTAAGTTTTTTGAAGCTGTTGAACCTTGAAGAGGTTGAACTTGTTGAACTTTTGCTGAAGTGCTTAACTCTTTAAGATTTCCAATATCATTAAACATTTAAACCTTTTGGAAGTGGGGTTCAATGGTTTAATGGTTCAATCCTTCCTTTGAATCTTGTCTATGAACATTTTTGGTTGAACCAAGGCGTTGAACCAATCTAGAAATTGCCTAAGTGCTGGGAACTTGTTCCTTTGTGAGAATTCCCCTGTTGAAGCCATTGAACTGGTTGAACTTGCTAATCCCATAACTGAAAAATCTTGAATAATGAAGAATTTGAATGCTCAGAATAATTTTTTGAGAAGGGAAGGTATAATTTTGGCCTGCAGAACCAAAATAGTTCATATGTTGTCCCAAAAATGAGTTGCAAATTTTGGGAACAATAGTTTGGAATATTTTAAACATATAAATTATACAAATTATTTATTACATGGAATAGTATCAATCTATAATTTAAATAGAGTAATTATATACTTGCTTTATAATTAAATATATAAAAAATGTATGATATTAAATTAGATATGGTGAGAGTTTCTTGGCAACATTTACATGTTCATATAAATCAATACCATAAGATAATTAATATAGTTTATGTTCCTATAGAATGTCCAAATCCTATTTAAGTATCATCATTTGTGTAAAAAATCCCTAGTAATCAAATCATAAGAAATAAATATTTATTTAAATATTCTTTCTCTGGCATCCAACATTCATAACGATTGATTTATATTGTGTTAAATTAATGTGAGATTAAAATAATGATATTCATGTGATTAATCTTCTACTAAGTTATCAATGTTGAATATCAAGATCATGTTAAATTAATGTGAGATTAAATTAGTGATATTTGAGTGATTAATTTTGTGTTAAGGTTTCAATTTTGGTACACATTAGAATTTAATGAAAGGTTCATTCATGATTGGACATGTGATTATGAGGAGTGATAATGTTACCTTTGTTTACATATAAATAATCTACAAATTATTTGTATTTATCTAGATGTTTTTTGACATTAATTTTATTATCAAATTGTAAAGGCTAAATCATAAAATAAAATGACAATCTTTTTTGAGTTAACTCTGGTATTTGGGGATCGAAATCAAATTGTGTCTGCATATAACCCTACCATATTGGTAGGGTTCTTTTGGCTACAATGAATCTCCACTCCACAAAATTAATGATATGTTTGTTCTTTTGAGTGATTAATTTTATATTTACTAATTATTATTTTAGGAAGTCTACTTTCTCACATACTAAAGAGTCTAAATTTTGATAATTCTCATGACATCAAGGTGGAACTAGAGATTCTTCTATTCTATAATCAGATGCTCAAAATTTTGATTCTAAATATCAAATTTTGAAGACTAACATGGGAAATTTGAATCTCAACATAGGAAACTTAAAGCCCAAGATTTTATGGTTTGAATAAGTGTTACATAAAAGTTGATATTTTGTAAATTTTAGATTTGGAGTATTTTGTAATATAGTTGAATACCATATTATAAGTATGTAGCTCCCTTGTTTTTTGAATATAATATAGTTTGGTCTATCATATGACACTAGATCCACATTGTATTGACTTAAACTAATTATTTTAATCATTTACCTATTTCATATTCAACATGTGTTTCTAATTTTAGGTTTCAATTTTATACAAGCCCCAAAATCTAATTAAAATTTTTATCTAGTCACTATGCATAATTTGGCATTGATTCGGTGTTTTTTTGAAATGATTTCATAGTTATAAATTTGATGGTAAGAAAAAACAAAATTACGATATTTTTCATGATATATGTAATGTTGTAAAAAGAATTACATAAAATGATATTACAAATCTACTCAAAATTTTCATTGGTTAAAATGTCTTGGTTTTTTTTTGTATCTTTTTTATTGCTATGGTTGAAGCATAACTATTTCATAGAAGTGTTCCAATAATGTATTTTTTAAGGATGTTATATAATTATAAATTATGAACAATGTAATGTTTGATAAATTATTGGCATAAAAGTGTGCTTAAAACATAAGAGTGTTCTATATAGACAACACACATTGATAAAGATGTGCAGGGGTAGACAAGGCATGAAATAAAGATAAGTGGATGGGTCGACTCTAAGTCATGGTGTACACAAGGGAAAAATGGTAGTATACCAAAAAATTTAATTGCATATGGGATTAAATTTTATAGGTGTTTAAATGTCACAAAAACCATGATATGATACACATCAAATTTGGGATCCAATGAGATATTTAAGTGATAAATATCACTAAATTATGCATTCATGATTTTTAGACACTTAGTGTGTGAAATTGGTCTGTAGATATGAGATAAAAGCATACAAAAATAGAGAATAATTTTTAAAAAAAGTCTTAAAATAATCAATTTTCCCTTAATGAACAAATATTGTAATTCCTGCAAATAGTCTTCTCCTCCACTAAAGGTGTTTTGTTTATTCTTTCTAAATATTTGTGTGTATTAAATCTATATAGCCATAAATCCATTGTCCCCTACATACCAAAATCATATAAAAACCATTTAAATTACCATTGTAATAAATATTTAAGGTATTACAAATACCTTCAAGATATCTCATAGGAGATATCTTGAAATCATGTTCATGTTCAAGGTATCTACTAGGAGAACCTTTGTAGGTATTACAAGACCCTTCAAGGTATATACTAGAAGATACCTTGAAGGGAATTTTATTACCTTCAAGGGTACCTTGAAGTTATATATTATGAGATACATTTCAAACATGCATAAGGGTAACCTTGAAGGTATTATAAGGCCCTTCAAGGTATCTCCTAGGAGATACCTTTAAATAAAATTTAAATCGTGTGTATGTTTAAGATATCTACTAGGAGAACCATTGAAGGTATAGAAGGCCCTAAAAGGTATCTCATAAGAGACACCTTATAGTAAATTTCCAATAATTTTCATGTTCAAGACATCTATTATGAGAACTGTTGAAACTACTATAAGAGCATTCAAGATATCGCCTAGAAGATATCTTGAAGGGCATTGCAATATCTTCAAGGGTACCTTTAAGGTATCTCCTAGGAGATACATTTTAAACATAAATAAGGGTACCCTTGAAGGTATTACAAGGCCCTTTAATGTATCACCTAGTATTTCCTTCAAACATACTTTTAAGGGACTTGTAATATCTTCAATGGTACCCTTATGCATGCTTTAAAGGTATTTCCTAGGAGATACCTTAAAATTTCCCTTGAATGTATGATAACACCCTTTGAGGTATATCTTAGGATATTAATTAAATTTCCTTGTGATATATTCATAGATAACTTGAAGGTATCTCCTAGGAGCTACCTTGAAAGAAAAATTAACTCTTCTTCATTTTTGAAAGGAATATCCTAAGGAATACCTTGAAGTTACCTTTGAATGTATTAGAATTCCCTTCGATGAATCACCCAATAGTGCCTTTAAAGAGATATATTTTGAACATGAATAATGGTACCCTTAAAGGTATTATAAGGCCCTTCAATATTTCAAATAACAGTGCCTTTAAACATAATTTAAATGGCATTTTAATACCTTTAAGGTTACCCTTATGCATGTTTGAAATGTATCTCCTAGAAGATACCTTCAACATCTATTTGAATGTATAATAATACACTTCAAGGTATCTCTTATGACATGCCTTCAAGGGCCTTGTAATAATTTCATGGGTAACTTAAAGGTATCTCTTAGGAGTTACCTTGAAGTAAAAGGACACTCTTGTTCATGTTTGAAAGGTATCTCCTAGGAGATACCTTAAGGTTACCTATGAAGGTATTACAAGGCCCTTTAAGGTATCACCTCATAGTAAATTCAAGTATATACCTTTAGAACATGTGTAATAATAATATTTATGGTATTAGAAGGCCCTTTAAGGTATCACTTAGTAGTGACTTCAAGGAGATACCTTTTGAAGATGCATAAGTGTATCCTTAAAGGTATTATAATACCCTTCAAACTATCACATAATAGTGCCTTAAAACATACTTTGAAGGGCCTTGTAATACCTTCAAGGGTACCTTTATACATGTTTGAAATGTATCTCCTATAAGATACCTTCAACATCCCCTTAAATGTATGATAACACCCTTAGATGATCACTTAAGTAATGCCTTAAAGGGCCTTGTAAAACCTTCTCAGGTAACTTAAAGGTATCTCCTAGGAGCTATCTTGAAGGAAAACTCAACTCTTTTTCATGTTTAAAAGGTATCTACTAGGAGATACCTTGAAGGTATTAGAGTCCCTTCAATATATTATTATCACTCTAAATTACACCCTTGATAAAGTTATTCATGCCTTCCCATTCAGGTGATAGCATGCAATCACCTATACACTATGGGTTGCCTAATAAATGAGGTGAATATCTAGATAGGGATAGCTCCCTTGATGTTTGACCTTGAAATTACTATTAAACTACTATTTGCAAGGGAAAATAGGTTAAAAATAAGGATTGAAAATAGGAAAATAAAACTATAGGAGATGCACCAAATGTATCTCTTCTACTTGTCAATGTTTAAACTATTTGAATGATAGATTATAGGCTAAGTAAACTACTTTAGGATAGTTTATTCCACATATATAATTCAATATGAAGCCTACAACTACACAACAATCAAGGTGATCAATCAAGATGTCTAAAAACATACACTAATGATACTTTCACACTTGAATATAGTAAACCATATAATGAAATTAAAATGACCTATGAAAGGAATCTAATTCACATAAAGGCATTAATGAAAAGGAAAACTATAAGGAAGAAATAAACTATCATTAGCATTCTTTAATAGAACATATCAAATTCACTAAAATGTAAAATTAAGTAGACATAATCCAACTTCAATTTTATTCTAGAGGCAAAAATAAATATCAAGTTTTGTAGGGATTTTCCTCACACACTTAGAAGATGATTTTACAAGGTAGAGGGGAGCCTTTGGACCATTTAATACAAAATAGAGTGTGGCTACTAGAATTAAGTATGATAATAAATACTTAGAAACTATATCTCTTCCATGTAAGTAGATACATATGGCCAAAATTAAATGAGAATTGTTCCTTTAACCTCAAATCATGGAAATAATCATCTTGAACTTAAAACTATTAGCTTAGCTTATTCTCTAATTAGTTGGAAAATAACCAATATTTAATTTTTGATGATCCCAATTTCAACTAAACATTTTAGGTGTAAAACTATGACCATAGTTAATGTTGCCTTAATATAGACCTTGAAACCATGACTAGAATTAATTATTTGATCATAATCCTAATTCTCATTGTATTCATATTGGGCACATTGCAGGTTCAAGGCTTCCTATGCCATCGAATATTCTTTTGGTGGCCTAGATGAAAAAATGACCCATTAACTATATGCCTATGTATTATTGATAGAGTT
Source organism: Torreya grandis (assembly GCA_037957365.1). Lineage (NCBI taxonomy): Eukaryota > Viridiplantae > Streptophyta > Pinopsida > Cupressales > Taxaceae > Torreya > Torreya grandis. The sequence goes on along the minus strand of JARHVA010000440.1, from coordinate 3,504,480 downwards.
GTCAGCATGTCTCCTTCTATGGGATCTCTACCACACATTCCATCATCATTATTTTATATTTGAATATACCCAATGGCCTTTCTATCTAAGGTGAAGTAGTATCATGCCACCTAGATTGATCTTGCTCACCAGGTTATGATACACTCTTGTATGTATATTAATTATGTCAAGACTTCTAGGACTATATGATCATGATAAGAGGCATAATTTCATTTACCTAAGGCTCTATAACTCTACATATATGGCTTTATATAGATGTCTTTGGGGATTTGAATCACTGATATTAATCCACATAAAATCATCACACTAAATCATTACTCTATCTGACATTATTAATGTGGTAGTTGTTGATAAAAATTTGAAGAAAATGACTAAGTGTTGAGAGATTTTTGAACATGTCCCATAGCCATAGAATGTTGTCATGTGGCTTCAAGGAGATGGAGAAATAGGCTAAGTCTCATTCATCTATATAGCTCAATATGGGCCAAAATATTATCACGTGCCCTTGAATCATACTAAAAAATGGCTAATAAATTTTTTTTATCAACTTGGGTGACTTGACATAAGATCTAGAGTTAGTTTAACTTGGGAAGCATCTTAGCTTAGCTCGACTAACTCAAATTAGAATGACTCAAGATCAACTCAAACTAGCTCAAATAGACCTATAAATATTTAGGTTAAAAATGGCTTGACTTGGAGAATATTAGGGACTCGAATTGAATTAGACCTTGATCCTATAATGGACCTTGGCTCAACTCATCTCAATTATCCTTGCCTTCTTTTGTCAAAAGATAAAGGTGACCAAAAAAGGGAAAACAAGGATCACCCAAGTGCCTTCAAGGAGATAACTTTTGCACATGCATAAAGGTACCCTTGAAGGTATTACAAGGCCCTTCAAGGTATAATAATGCCCTTCAATATATCTCTTAGGAGATTCCTTGAAATAAAATTTCAATCATGTGCATGTTCAATGTATCTACTAGGAAAACCCTTAAAAGTACTACAATATTGTTCAATGTATTTCCTAGAAGATAGATTGAAGGGAAATGTAGCACCTTCAAGGGTACCTTAAAGGTATCTCCTAGGAGATACCTTTAAAACCTGCATAAGGGTAATGTTAAAGGTATTACAAATCCATTCAAGGTATCATCTAGTAGTGCCTTTAGACATATTATGGATCAAATTCCACCTTGTGTTATTTTGGAGTAGTTCATGTTTGGTCCTAAACTCATTCAACACATCCAATAGTTGTTCTTTCAACTTCTTCTTTCCTAGGGTACTTTTTGCAATTTTGAATAAGTGTTGACATCCTTCCACTTCATCCACATGGTATCCAAGAGCTCATCTAGATTGAAGGGATTCTTGGTTCCTTTTAATGGAGTGTTATCTCAACATGTGGTAGCCCAATGCTCCTTCAAATCCATCTTATTTTGGTCAAAAATATGAGTATCACCATTAGCTAACATGGAAAATGGTGGGACCCACTGAGTAGGTATCAATGGAAATGTGATTTCTCCATGTGGCATCTTTGCACTTATTTTTGTAAGGAAGTTCCCAACTCCCCTCAAAGAAGTGCCTACTCAACACATGACATCACAACACTCATCCAAAAGTGGTTTTGATCTATCAGACCTTTAGGCAATGCCATTGGCCAAAAAAGAGAAGTAGGGGGACCCACCATGTGTTTATAACAAGAATAAAATGAGCCTCTCCACATGACACTATGACACTTATCAATGGCAGGGTTTTCCTATCAGAGTTAGGAGTTACACCATTAGCCAAGGAAAGTAGACCTATATCTCCAATAGCATAAAAAAGCAACTTTGGAGATGGACACATGGAGTAAATACATTCCTCCAAAGTGTTGTGACCATAACAAGGTACAGTAGTTGCACCATATCTGGGATCTAGGGGTTAATTGCACTCATGAACCCAAATGCTTCATTGGTTATAATGGCATCATCATGAGAATGACTGCCAGTATATTTAGTGTCATGCCTACGAGAAGTCATCTCACCTATATATACTAGGCTCATACCTTTTGTAGTGGGTTAGTTATCATTTTAATTAGATTTGTTATTTTTTGAAAAAACCATTTGTAATAGAAGAGGAATAGTAGAAGTTAGAATTTTTCATTTTGCAACCTTAATAGGTGCCCCTCACAAGTGTGACTAGATGTCTTGTATGTGCCTTTAAGGCCTTTTTTATTTTTTTATCCACCTACAATGAAGAGGATGTGGTGTTTTGTGTTATTTTGAATGAAGATTTATTTTTTTTCTATTATTTATTTCTTCTACTTCTATAGTATTGATCTTTGTTTGCACTATAGTTCTTAATTCATGCTTTATTCTCCTTTATGGTCTGTAGTGTTTGAGGGCTCAATCCATTTTATGTAATTATAGGTTCATGCTTTTAATTTCTTAATGCATCACCTTAGTTTTCTTTTAGTTTTATTTACATTTCTTTCTTTTCCCTTTTTATCCCCCCACTTAGAATGAAGAGTCAGCTTCTAAAATCTTGGAGGTTTATTTATAGACCATAATTTTGTCCCACACATGTAAAGTTTCCCATAGAAGGTTGTTTAACCTGAAGTGAAGGTTTTAGGAATCAATAATTTATTCTTTTCTAGCATGCCCAGTGGGACTAGATATACTAGTCTACCTAACTAGGAGCCTAAGTTTATGAACCAAAGGTCTATAACAAGGTCAAAGATAGTAAAGAATATGAGCCTACTAACATCACATCTAAGTACTCCAACTCACCAAAGGACCATAGGGTCTACCACTACTTATAAAAAATAAATGGATATTTAAAGCCCATTGAAGAACTTTGTATCATGGGATAGTGTCAACCCATTTATCCCTATGAGACCCCTAGCTATGTGGGACCCCATTCTTATGAATTCCTTGAAGGCGTTCCCTGCGTTCTTAAGAGAAGATTTCAAGACCATAATAGAACATCTCTAAGATGTTGAAAATGTGTGCACTATGTACTATGTCAATGCATAAAATTAAACTTTAAGGTTACTAGTCACTTCCTTTGAAGGAAAGGCTCTCAATTGGTACTAATATTTTCCATCCAACTCAATCAATACTTGGGATGACCTAGGTGACAAATTCTCTAATCGATTAAATGATTAGATGAACTAGTCATCCTTCCTATAATAACTAATAACTATCAAGAACCTTCACTTCAGGTTAAAGAACAAGGAAAAAGAACCTAAGGTCCCACTTCCATGGTCATACAATATGGTGGAGTAGCTAAAAAGGGTTCTGACCAATGTTTCCCTCTAGGATGTCTTATCTATCCTAGATAAAAAATATATACTAAAGGAAGACCTGGAAAAGAAATATAATATCACACAAGGAAATCCAATTGTAGATCCCACAAGGATAAAGGGAAAGGAAGCTAACACAAGCATACAAACCCTAATACCCTTTGCATTCATCAATATCAAATAAGGGGTAAGAAAAACAAAACCTACCTCATTATATTTGACACTGATTATGGTTAATATATTATTTCAAAAATCTTTGATCGATTTGGGTGTGATCAAAATGGTGATGACTAAATAGATAGCAGATGCACTATAATTAAATTATGAGACATTGAATAAAGGAGTGATGTAGTTAGATGAGAAGAAGGTTAAAACATTATGGATCATCAGGGCTCTACCCCTCACATTATATTATTTTCCTAGCATCACTATACCATAATACATTGTAGTGGTAGACATCTTACCTATTTTTGGGCTATGTATGTCAAGAGATTTCACCATCAAGATAGGTGGGTAGTTATCATTAGACTTGTCCCACCTAATCCTAAGGACCAATTATGGTTCAAATTTAAAGGTTATGTTTGAACCACTTCATTTAGGACACATAGTGGATGAATTTATGATGAACTTTGAAGTAATGCACACCTCCTCAAAAATGGAGATACACTATGTGGAGAAGCTTGAAGTAGAAAAGGTAGAAGACATCAGAGGTCAAAAGGAAGAGGCCCTTGTGAATGAGTTCATTGAAAGTGACCCATTCACAAACTTTTATGCCACTAGCCTTAGGACCTATGTGATTCATGATAAAGACTAGGCCATTCCCAAGGTCATAAAGATGAGTCCAAATTTTGGACTCTACATTTTGATGGCATCAAGTGCAAGATGATATCTAGAGCTAGTATCTAACTATTATCTCCCTCCATAAAATAGACCCTATAATACTTCAAATTTCAATTTGCCTACACCAATAATGAGGCCAAATATGAAGCACTAGTCCATGGCCTCAACCTAGCCAAGTGGATAGGTCTAAAATAGTTAAAAGTATTTAATGATTCAGAATTAGTGATAAGGCAAGTAAGAAGAGTCACATCCACAAAAAATGTACACATGAGGTCATACTACCATTGTATATGTTATTTGATTGAAACCTTTAAATCTTTCAATATCCAAATCATCCTTATGGTCATGAATGTAAAAGAAGATAGAATGGTGATGATTGGATCCCAATTTAATCTAGTGATAGACTTGTTCATCAAAAAGTAAGCTATGTAGGTTTTCATCAAAGCTACCATCCCAAATAACAATCAAAATTAGCAAGTGTTTAAAATCAATGAGTAAATTTCCATGTTCATCCATCAATCATGCAAATTCATGGAATAATTATAGCCAAAGATTAAAGAGGCTTACGATGACCAAATCATGTAGTTAAAGACCAACAAGATACCAAGGGACCTCATCACCCTAAAAAATATTTTTGAATATAATGATGCAAGTAATGACATTAATTTTTTTATTTTAGATAAGAGTGATTACAGTAAGCTTGAAAAAGTCCCTTAGAAGGATAAAGAGAAGTTGGTTTCTTTATGTAACAAATATAAAGGAGTCATCGCATGGACTTATGATGACTTGAATGGATATGAATGTGAGGTCATTAAACACACCATAGACTTGGTAGAAGGATTAAAACTATTTTGACATAAAAAATTAAGTCCGTTATGGCTCAAGAACTCAATAAACTAATCAACTCAAAGATTATATACCCAATCAAGCATTTGACTTGGGTGAATAATTTAGTTCTTATGTAAAATAAGAGTGGAGAGATATATCTATGCATAGACTTCTAAGATCTAAATAAGGATTATTTAAAGTACCATCATCCCCTCCCCTCTATGGATTATATCCTTTAGATATTAGAGTGTGAAAATATGTTTTCTCTATTAGATGGATTCTCTAGGTATAATCAGGTATAGGTAAACAAAGATGACCAATATAAGACCACCTTCACCATAAAGTGGGGAACCTTCACATATGTGAAGATGAATTTTGGCCTCTCTAATTCTAGTGCTACCTTCTAGTGAGCTATAGATGTTTCCTTTAAGGGCTTAATCAATAGATCATCCTCATCTACCGAGATGACTCACCATGTTTTCTAAGAAGAAGGATGACCACTTCGACTATTTGGAGAAGCTATTACAAAATATCCAAGAATTAAAGGTGTCCCTTAACCCTAATAAATGTGTCTTTGAAGTCCCACAAGGAAATTTTCTTGGGTACGTATTATCTAAAGAGGGGATCACTATTGACCTAGAGAGAATAAAATACATCAAAGACTTAGCCTTGTCAATAAACAATAAAGGATTCCAATATTTCCTTGGAAATATTAATTTCATCAAGATGTTCATATATCACTTTGTATGATTGGTTAAACCAATCACATTGACGATGAAGAAGGACCAGGCCTTCAAGTGGACTCTTGAGGGAAGAAAATCATTTGATGAAATCAAGGACACAATCTCTATTATTCTAGTACTAGCCAACCTAGACTTCTTTAAGGACATCATTATGTACATCTATGGGAGTGAGCATAGCTTGGTGGCTATGTTAACTTAAAATTAATATGAAATAGGAAATGATTACTCAATCATGTTCTAATTAAGAACATTATTTGGGTACAAAGTCAAATACAACTTTGTAGAGAAATAGGCTTTTGTCATTGTTGAAGGCCTAAACAATTTTAGGAACCTTATGGTGGGAAGAAAAATAATGATGTATGTGGCACAATATAGCATCTATAAATATATAATGGAAAGAGAAATCACTAAAAAGTGGGATACTTATATCACTAAGATATTGGAATATGATATTGAAGTTAAGATGATAAAGGTGATTAGAGGAAGAGGAATCTATGACTACTTAGACCAATGTGTAGATGTCCCATTGGAAGAACAAGATAGGATAGAAGTAGTACTATGAAACCAATTTAAAACCAATAGATCTTAGGTGGCTAATAGGAACCACTTCAGGAAAACTAGTCAGTACCTTGATGGTCTCCCCACATATAAAAGGAATTTATATCAACTACAAGGGGCTAGTTACACGCTAGTCTAAGGAGTATTTTTCAAGATAAATTTTGAAGGGGATATACTCTAATGTTTTTAAAGACACCAAGGTGGGAAAATTATCCAAGATATGCACTTTGCACCCTCGGCCATCAACTTCTCAGTAAAAACTACCATGACAAAGATAATATGCATGGGCTATTACTAGTTGACCATGTTCATAGGCTACCATAAGGCAGTAAAAAAAATCCAAAAATGTAAGTTCTTTGTAGGAAAAAGAAAGAATTCATCCATACCTCTGAACCTAATCATGACCGATGAGCCCTTTTCATAGTGGGGTCTAGATTTCATTGAGATGATCAATCCCATCTCAAGCATCAGTCACAAGTGGATATTGATGGCCACTGACTACTTCATTAGGTGGACCAAAGTAGTCCCACTGAGAGAGGTAATAAAGAATGTGATTCTTATCTTCTTGGAAGATCTCATAGTAATATTTAGCTCAACCAAGACAATCATCTTTGACAACATGAAATCCTTCCTTAGATCTAATATTTTTGAGTTCACATTATTGAATGGTATCCTCTTAAAAATTCATCTAATTACTACCTACAAGGTAATGGGTTGGTGTAGTTGAAAAATAAGAACCTTATAAGACTAATTAAGAGGATGGTTGATGACTGACAATAGGGAGTGGCACATGCACATGAGAATGGCTCTATCAAGAAACTGCATCACTCCAAAATAGATCTGAAGAACCTCCCCATATGAAATTGTATATAGGAAGGAGGAAATCATGGTAGTTTCATCAAAAATACCTACCTTATAGATTATAAAATCTATTTAAATTAAGTAAAATGGAATTATGGAAGTTAGACTCATAGAGCTACTTATCCTCCAAGAAGCAAGAGAATAGGCAAATAATGCAAAAATCACCTGGCAGCAAGCAATCAAGTAATGGTTTGATAAGAAGTTATTGGACCTAGGATTAAAACCCCAAGATTTAGTCCTCAAATATGATCAAAGGGATACAAAACCAAGATAACATGTAAATTTTGACTCTCTATGGAGAGGACCATTTTTCATCATCAACAAAAGGCAAGGAAATACTTTTGAATTAGAAGATGAAGAAGGTAATGCATTGGGGATCCTAATTAATGGGATAGATTTGAAGTATTTAAAATATCTTACCTACCTTTCCATTATACATAATTAGTTAGTTTCATTTTCTATTTGTGTGTTTCATTTCCTTTGCTATTATTTCTTTTTTCTTTGTTTCCCTTTTTGTTGCCATTTCCTTTGAATAAGTGTCATTGGCACAAGTGGTTTCTCTAGTTGCCACATGTCCTCACTCTATCTCTCCTAAATATTCAAAAAAAAAACATTCTTTGAAAGATGGTTATCTACTTTCCTCATTTTCAATTAATGTTAGATGCTCCATTTTTCATGATCCCCCATAACGATCACCATAAATCTCTTGCAAGTGGCTCCTCGAGTATGTGTGCCACCCTTAACATTTATGAGAGGTACTTGATTTAAAATTTTCCATGATGAGGTGCATCGGTATATAAACACACTTCTCCTCATTGATCCAAACACTTGACACATTAAGATTATTGAGAGCATATAATTAAATAAATTAGAGAGAGCCAAGCCAATAATTATATCAATTTATGTAGGAATTGTTAATCATTCAATAAATATAGAGAGTGGTTTTAAAGTAGGATTTGAGATGGATGATTATACATCTTCATTGAGAGGTGATAAGCATCCCATAACAAAAATGATCCATGGGGTGATTAGCTAAGGGAGCCTTCCCCCTCAATATACAATGAGTAAATACTACACTTCTACCCATTCTTAGCAAAAAGAGAAAGTGCCAAACATCAAGAAGACAACCAAAGGGGACTATAGAGACCAAATATTAGTCACTAATTTTATGGATGATATAATTTGATCCTAAGTTACCCAAGAATCCTAAAATTTTGAGAGAGGATGCTCATGATCAAATGCTAGAGAGGGTCTGTAAGGAGGAGTATGAATCATTTGGGTCTAGAATGTGGGATTATATGCTAGCACAATTTATTTTTTTCTATGTCTATATATTCCCATATATCATTTCCCTCTATGTATAAATGTATGATTCCAACACTAGCATAATTATGGGTAACACCCATTTGAGGGTGAAAATTATTATGAATGTCATTAGGGAGATTATTCAAATCCCAAACAACCCAAAGGCCAACATCTACAACATGGAGAGCCTTCAAGATGTCTGGGACACCGACATCCACAATAAGGCACACTTCATTAATTTCCTCCTTTAGAGTGGCTACATAGAGGCACCTCCTCTCCCCACCCCCTAATGCAAGATTCCCCATGAAGTACCTAAAGCATGCCCTATCCATATTGGCCTTCATCTTTGAGATGGAATTTGATGCTAAAATCACTAATTTTCAATTAGGGTTGATCTTCCTCCTAATTATGGTGAACAAGGGTGATGTATATAGGATTGACTTTGTAGACACCATCACCACCACCATGAAGGATGAGTTGGCAAACTTTTTAACATGCGATACCTTCTAGTATTAATCCTACCTCCTATATCTCATTCTATTCCAACACTCCCAGTTCTTCTCCTTATATCTCAATCTCAACTCCTTTGAGATGAAAATTTTCCCCAACATGGTGACCCTAGTTATATTATGGATGTATGTCTTATCAATCATGCATGACTACTATGATTTCTTGGAACTCATTTTATCCCCTATCCTCATTGACCTTAATTGAGATGTCATTATAGATAGGATGATAGATGTGAAATGATCATGTATCACTAATATTAGGGTGCTCATATTCCATTTCACCTTCATCCAAGCCCATGGGTTCAAGAGTGAGTTGTTCTAGCTCTTGCACCTTCTGGCAGATAGAACTTTGGCCTTGGAGTTGGCTTGCCAACTTGATGTAGTGGACTCCATCTATGGAGAAACAAAGAAAAATAATGGTATTTATGATTTACCCTTCACAAAAATATTCCTCATAGTATTAAAGAGGTTTTAGGAGTGCTTTCTTGCATCTAAACTAGTGGAGCTTAGCCTCGACTTGATTGACGACAAGTGGAGCTATGACTCGATTAGTTTCATAGCCTCCATAAAAACCATTGGTGTGCCCAATAAATAACCTTGACCATACCTCAAGTAGAGGAATTCACCTATGGAAGATGAACCCAAGAATTACGTAGATCTATCTCAAATCTCATTGGACACTCGTAGGCCATTGGAGTCCTTATATGATGTGGCCTAGATGTTTAACCCTCTAGAAAGTTGAGAAAGGGATTGAGGGCACAACTTACCTAGAGGGATTAGAGTGAGTTAAAAATAGCCACCTATAAAAAATATAAGTAAGAGATTGACAAGTTGTACTCAATCTTTGTTGACAACGAAGGAGATAAAACTTTTTTGATAATCTTTGGGATGAGCATCATTCAAAAGAGGACCTAAAAAAATGAGGATTCTCTATCAAGGAAGAAGAAGAAGAAGATGAAAAAGAAGAAGAAAAATAAGGTAACCTTAAAAAAGAGGTGAGGGATATGCCCCAAGAAAAGGTAACAAAATTTTTATAGGTCTCGAATCCATCAACCTAGATGTCTCCTTTGTTCTTGTACCCCACATCCTCGTAATAATAGTAAGCCTCTTTAGGGAACTTCGTAGCTGGATCATCATAATAGAAGTGACTCAAAGTATCAAAATATATCCCTCCACTAGAGCCCTCATAGAAGAATATACACTTATCATAACCCCTTGTTTCTACCTTAGCTTATTTTTTCACCCCCACATCTCTATCCATAGTTTCATCTCAGGTTGCGATACTCTCCACTACCCAGCCAACTACTTCCCTGGCCCAACTCTCCTCTTCATCCACCCACTCCTCCATTGAGCTCACACCTATTTAATCCATAGTCCTTAGCTCCTATATCATATATTTCCTAACTCCTCTTCCTTCATCATCCACATCATCTTCCATCATGGCACAATCACCCTCCACCCCACTCCATGGGATCCTACCTTTCTCTCCTTCCACCTTCACCCTCCATCCACTTGCTTTAGGAACAATGATCTCCACCACTACATAGAAAGAAGTGACTATTTTATTCATGATACCATTGGGACTCCCCTTTATAGGGAAAAACATTCAATCACTAGAGTAGTACCATCAATAAATAGACATGACAAGAAGGGCCTAGGAGACCTAGATGGAAAAGAAAAGGGGGAAGTAGGACAAGGTCCCAATGGAGACTCACATGTAGTCATTTTATGACCCTACATAGAAATCCCTTACAATTTATCATATGTCCCCTTAATTAATCAAGCCTTAAGAGTAGATGTAGATGGGGGAATATTCCATAAAAGCTATTGGCCTCAATCTTAGCTAGGCTAGGCACACTAATAGGGTTGAGATGATGGAGGAAACATAGAATTCTATGACTATAAACTACATCAAATTGACTTGATAGCTGAAGAAGTCCAAGATGGAACTCACAAACATGAAGGCTAAAATCAACCACTTAAATGCTAAGGCTAAGGACAAATATGTGGATTTCAATAAAGTGAGGTGTAACCTTTAGAGATACATCTCTAGTGAGAGATTATAGGTAGAATCCAATCTATGAGTGGTCTCCAAGACCAAGATGTAGAAGAGAGACTAAAATAACACAAACTCATCAAAATATCTCAAATTTTAATTGGGATTTTCAATAATTCTAGTAACAAACATAGTGATAATCCTCAATCAAGGACCAGGAAATTAAAAATCTCATGAATGACCTTGTTGTTTGTTCATATATTGTATAATTCCTCCCCATGATATAATAGCTATACAAATATTATTGAGAAAGGATCAAGGACATGGCCACAAACCTAAAATTGGCCCTCACCTTCATCATATATTCATAAAATTTGAGCTCCCAAGTGACCACATCTATCGACCAAGTCATTGCCTTCATGTCCCCCAAGGTCTTAGATTCATATCTCCTCATCCAAAAGCTTTATATCACTTTGGATGATAGATTAAAAGTAGTGGGGGTGGTTGATCGAAGGTAAGTGGTCAAAAAGGTAAATGAATTCCTAGGTTGCAATAAGGTAGTGACCAAATGTAAGGCATTCCTAAATTATTTAGAAAATGTGGTCTAAGACAAGTCAGGGCATATTGAATAACTGGTCCAATTATGACTCCCCTCCCCATTCTTGGTAAAAAACATCTTTCTAGAGGATTAAACAAAAGCACTGCTAGAGTAGAAATAGAATGACCAGACCATGTTTCTAGTTCTTAGCTAGTCACCTAGTGTCTCTAAGGTGGATAAGATATTATATCCACTTGCCCAACTAGAATTACAAATGTTGGAAATAGATCAAGGCCTATGGAACATCTCCTTCAAGGAGATTATTGATATAGATAGATCCTTTAAGGATCTTAATAATAAGTCCTACCCTAAGGAGGAAGAGTGGGGGCCTTTATAGGTGACCCTTAAAAAATCATAAGTTAAAACCCTTCCTCTTGTTTCAAATTTTTTTCCTTGACTAGTCTACGTACTAGAGTTTTGGGTTCTCTCATTCGTAGGTAGATACCCCTATGAGTTTTTAGGAACTATAGATTAGAATACAACTTGTGTTATTCTAGAGTAGTTCATGTTTGGTCCTAGACTCAATCAACACATCCAATATTTATTATTTTAGCTTCTTCTTTCTTAGGGTCATTTTTGCAATTTTTTCTAAGTGTTATCATCCTTCTGCTTCCTCCACATAGTATCCAAGTGCTTGTTTGACTTGAAGAAACTCTCAATTCCCTCTAATGGAACATCAACTTAAGATGTGTTATCCCAGTGTTCCTTTAAGGCCATCTCATATTGGTTAAAAATATAAGTATCACCATTGGTTAATGGGGTGATGGGTAAGACCCATTGAGAATATATCAAGGGAAACACAATTTCTCCATGTGGCACCTTCATGCTCATTTTTAAAATGAATTACCTAACTCCCATCAAAGAAGTACCTTCTAAATATGTGGTGTTATAAAACTTATTTGAGAGTGGTTTTGATGTATCAAACCTTTGGTAAGTGTCATTTGCTATGAAATATAAAGAGTGGAACCCACCATGTAGTTATAATAAGTAGAAGATGAGCCTCTCCATGTGGCCCCATGATGTTTGTCAATGGTAGGGTTTTTATGTTAGAGCTAGGAGTTGATCCATTGGCCAAGGTAAGCAGACCTCCATATCTAATGGAATAAAAGAAGTAGCACTAGATATGGACACATGACATCACTAAACTTGTCCTGAGTATTGTGACCATAACAAGGTAGATCAATTGTGCCATATTTGGGATTTAGGGGTTAAATACACTCATGAGCTTGAGTGATTCATTAGTTGTAATGGCATCATCATGGGCATGATTTATAGGATTTATAGGTTCCATTCCCTTGATAATTTGTCTCAACTATGTATTTTAGGCTCATCCCTTTTGGAAGGGGATGGATATCCTTTTACTTGGATTTTTTATTTTTGCAAACAAACATTTATAATAGAATAGGAATAGTAGTAGTTAGCATTTATCATTCTATAACATTAATAGGTTCCCCTCATGGGTGTGACTGGACATTTTGTATGTGCCTTTGATGCCTTGTATATTTTTTCCTCCACCTACAATGAAGAGGATGTGGTGTTTTGTGTCATTTTAAGTGAATAGTTATCTATGTCTATTATTTATTTTCTTCTACTTCTATAGTATTGATCTTTGCTTACGTTATAGATCTTAATTCATGTTTTATGCTCCTTTACTGGTTAATAGTGTATAAAGGCTCAATCTATTTTATGAAATTATAGGTTAATTATTTGAATCTCTTGGTTCATCACCTTAATTAGTGTTCTTTCAGTTTTATTTACATTCGCTTCTCCCTTTTCATCCCCCCACTAAGAATGAAGAGCCAAATTCTAAAATCTTGGAGGTTGATTTATAGACTATAATTCATTCTCACACATGTCAAGCTTCCCATAGAAGTTTTTTTAGCTTTAAGTTAAGGTTTTAGGCATCAACACATACTTTAAAAGTCCTTGTAATACCTTCAAGAGTACCTTTATGCATGTTTAAAAGTTCATAATTAGAAGATAAGTTCAATGTCCCCTTAAATGTATGACAACACCCTTTGAGGTATCTCTTAACATATCCCCTAAATTTCATTACAATACTTTTGTGGGTAACTTGAAGGAATCTCCAAGGAGCTACCTTGAAGTAAAAATCCACTCTTGTTCATGTTTGAAAGGTAACTCCTAACATATGCTTTGAAGTAAAAATAAGATGAACATCAAAAAAGCATTATTGACTAAGGAGAAAGAAATAGTCATGAGATATTTTATTAATTACTTATAATATACATAATTTCATGTAGTTTTGAGCCAAATTAATATTAAACAAAGAAAATAAAATTTAGATTTATGAATTCACAATAAAATCTTTAAAAAATAATTAGAAAAATTTAAGGTAAAAATATCACTTATACAAATAAATTAATAACACATATACACATAAAAAAAATTTAACCCATGATAATAGGTAAATCATATATATATAAATGGAAATTATAAAAATAAAATTAGGAATGGTATTGCTTGGTAAGCTATACAACAAGGATAGTTAAAACTCAATTTTGATGGAGCTTATCGACAGATCCCAGGGGCCTCTATGGTAGGGTGTGTGATTAGGGATTATAGTGGGTCTCTATTTATAAGAATGTCTATAAAAATTTAATATGGGACTAAAAATGAGGCTAAATCCCAAGCCCTAATGGGGGGAGAAACTTTTGTGCTTGAATTGGTGTTCCTAAGCTAGAAATTACAACATATTACTTGTCATTCAAACCTTCTCTAAACAAAGGGGAAAATACAAGAATTTAAATAACATCCTTAAGAAAGTGTGGGATTATGTTTCTATAATATATAATTGGAAGTGTTCACATTGTCATAGAGAGGCCAATTTATAGGTCAATTTTTTTTCTAATGTGGGGATCGAGTAGTTTGAAGTCAGATGGGCGGAAAATGATAGGGGAGCATAAGAATATTTTAATGATGTACTTAATCTTGATTTTTGAATGGAATTTATATCTTGTCTACTCATGTGGATTTGGGTGGGTTTACATGAAATTAGGCTTATGATCTTTAAATTAATTAATCATTTTATCTCATTCATTGGGCTTATGTGCAGATCAAGCATATTGTAGCTAGATGGGAGGACAATGATCTATCAACCTAAAAAAATAAAACAATATCTATCAACTTAGAAATACTATTGCATATTTATAATTGATAAAACCTTACTATTTAATCACAAGCTACTTAAAATTTTTATTGCATATATCAATAAACAAAGCTACTACTTAGATAAAAATGCATAAACACTATAACATAAAGATGAAAGATAGAGAATGAGTCGTGAAACATAGATTTTTAGAAAAACCAAAAGGCTTGTTTCTATATTGAATAAAAAAAATTCCTCCCTTTGGAATATATATGTTATATGTATTTATAGCTAGGGATGGGGATGCCTCATCACACAATCCATTTTGAAATTTACATCATTTAAAATATATTTTGAAGAGACATGTATGACATGTGTGGATCAAATACACCATTAACATCCCATAGGATATAATACTGTCATAATAAACTTTTAGTTACAATGTTCACTAGAAGATGGAAAAAGAATATATCTATGAGGAAGTAGTTACATTCAGTGTCATTGATGTGTTTGAAATTGTTATTGTTGAATTTCTTGTAATGGTAGGTCTAATTGTTGAAGGTAAAAGTGTTATTGAGGTGGTTAGTGGAGGAAAAGTGCTTGAGAATCCTTTTTGATTGCCTACATTTATAATTAGAGGGCATGGCTCTCTTAAAAATCAAATTATATTGCCTTGAAATATAACATGGATCTCTTGAAGAGATGGGAATGATTATCCATTTATTTCTTTGCATCTTCAATGCAACCCTAAATTCCACATAGAGAGTCTTTGTATCAAGGAATTTACCTCTAGTAAAGTTAACCAATTACAATAAGTTGTCTTATATTTTATATACTATGCCGTCAATCTATGTTTTGAAATTTTTTACTACAATTTGAAGTAGACCCTCAGAGATGACTCTAAGGAATGGTTATCCTTGCTAATTAATCACATTCTAGATCCTTAGATCTCCAAAAATGGAAATGGCCTACCCCTCTCAACCAATGAGTTACAACACCAAATTTTTCATCTTTTGAATCCATTTGATTAAGTTGTCTCTTCTCTTAGCCACATAATTTTGTGCCCATGCTACATCATAAGAAATTATTACGTTTATATGATTGTAAGCCTTATAACTAGATGCTTGGCTTAATAAATGGAGTTTATCTTCCATTTTATTCATTTTTTTAGTAAAGGGAACCACATATCCACACTTGGGTTGTGACTCTCTCCCTCTTGGCACTTATTATCACCTGGATAACATCATACAACTTCTAAGCTACTCCCTAAACAACCAACAAGGTCCCTTGGAGGATATATGGTGCTTCTTCCTTGCAGAGTCCCCATGACCTAGTCATAACCTCTAAACATTTACCTTATCACTCTCCCTACTAAATCCATAAAAGAGTAAGGATCTTATATGTAATCTCCCAAGTTAGAGGGGAGTACTTTTCTCATTTTGGTTAGAGACAACACATCCTCCCTCTACTCTAATTCTATCTTTTGCCCTTTAATTATCACTATTTTCCTCTGGATATTCCTCATAATCTTGGTTTCTTTATCAAAATAGAACTTGAATATGGGTTAATCCACCATAATGAAATCATGTCTTCCCTCTTCTATCTAGTACATATTTTTATTCCATTTAGGGACATTCAAGGTGATTGGTTATGGTGTAGTCTTTGCCTACTCAGGAGGAGTAGAAGAAGAGGATTGTCTTGGAAGAAGCATAATGTTAGGAGAAGAGGTTCCCATTAAAGGAAAGAGGGGAATATCCTTTCTCCATCTAATGACATTTTAAGGGGTTAGTGTATCAATTACTAGACTTCCTTCATCCAACCTTTTTATTGATGTAATGGCAATAGACTCTATTTCAGTCGCATGGTTGATTGGTAGGAATAATTTAATATATGGATGGGTAAGGGTATCTAGAGAATAAAAAATAAAAAATGAGACCAAACTCTCAAAATTTACTTTCTCATTGAGTCTAGATTCCTGAGTGTTTGAGGAATAAAAATGAATAAGTATAAGGTATTTTCAACAACTCTTGAAAATACATAGTCACAAACTCATAACTAACGTCAGTAGTGTTTATGGAAGGTGGGATAGGGGGAACTAATGTGTTTATCACAAAGGTTGTGACCAAGGTTTGAAAAATTTGAATTGTATCCATTTTATCATTCTTTGATCCTATGATAGGGGAAATAGTTACGACAATATTATCTAGAACAATAGTTATTGTAACAATAGATGGGGAACAAGGAGCCTAAATAATTACCCCTTGCATAAAAATAGTTAGGTGAGTCACTATTGTGGATAATATTATTGTGCTAGATGGTGTTGGGACTGAAGGTATGCTAACTAGTTATCCCTGTGTGGGAGGTAGAGGCCTAGAATTTGCCTAATCCTCATTGTTCCATTCTTAATTCTATAGTAGTGCAGTTAAAATTGAACTATTTATTAGGATCTCAATATCCCCTGATTGAGTTTCCTATTCTAACAACTAGTCATCATCTAGGTCACTTTCAGTGGTATTACTGATAGTTTCTAACAAGGATATTTCCATTTTATCCTGCCATTCTTCTTATATATACCATTCTCTTTCTAAAATCTTCTTACTTTCTTCATCACTATCTAATAATTACATATTCTCTACTTATTTAGAACATTTCCCAGTGCTTAATTGTTATTCTATTTGTCCTTCAAGGGTTGCCCTCATGGGTAAACCTCAAAGAGAGATAAGGGGTACTATGAGAAAAGGATAATGATATTGAGATGGAAGGGGTAAAGAAGTAAGATTAATAGTGGTTGATTGGAGTGAACTGAGGGATAAAGGTGAAAGAAAAATGGTTTGAACTAGGGATAAAGGTGGAATCAATCTAGTAACAGGGGAAAGGAAATATGGAAGGATTACTTGCTATGACATAGTGAGTGTAGGAAAGGAAATATGTATAATGGTCCACTTAATTAAGCCATACTTAAGGAACCTTGTGAAGTAACAAATAGATAATGAGGAGTGGAAACTAGAGTGGTTGACATAATTCTAATCACTACTCTAGTCTATTGAAAATTGTCCTAGATAACTCTCTACCTCTCCTCCACATGTGGTTGCTTAGATGGATCAAATTTTTATTTTATCTCGACTTGTGAGACAGGTCTTGAAGGAGGTCTATAAACCCAATTTTCCTTTTCAATTCTCATAACATCTTCTTTAGTGATCTTCAGTTATATTATATATACGTAGCCACCAACAAATAAATATTAACATTGTTTATCCTCTTATAATCCTTTATGTCATTTAAAGAATCCATGAATACTATGTCATGTGGATATGAGACATAGACATAGTCAATATTCACCCTATATCTAACTCTATCTTGATGGTTTCTGACCCTTTTCTTTGGATCTTGTACACACATAATATTTTAAATCTTTTATTAATTACTAACACTTTGTATCTTGTATAAACCTATCAAGTCTCAATCTCTCTAAGTGCATACCTTAAGGGGTACATCGAGAAAGGAGTGGGAAAACAATCAATGCTTCATAGGATTTATATCCTTTTAACCACTTACCATCTACACACTTGTCTCCTAAAACTATTAACCCTAAGCTTATTCTTCTCAGTCCTACCCATTTCTCTTAATTGTCATGTCTTATCCATACTTTTATTTCCATAAACCCCTTCTATATAGTCAATTTTACTAGGTCAACTAGGTTGACCTAATACAGTTTAGGGGAATTTTTCACTTTCTTAGCTTTTTAGCCTTCGACTAACCTAGCTCAGACCTAGTGAATTATCCCTAAATACACACCGGGTTGATTGGGTCTTTCATATATTTATGATGTTTTTGAGAGGATTTAGGGAAATATTTGCCTATAAATACAAGTTTATTTCCCACCATTTCATAAGAAATGAGTTAATAATGAAGAAGCGCGAATGGAAATCTACTTATTGACCATTCTACTTGAGGAATAGAGCTTAAGGTTCCACACTTTCTTTGGATATATGAATCTTGTCTTGTGGATAAGTATTTTAGATGATTAGATAGGTTGTGTATCTTATATTTGATTTATATTCATTATCCTTACATACCACAATAATCTCTTGTGAAGCACCTTGGTGAAGGGAGAGATTGAGGCTCGACGGGTTCATCTTCAAAGGTAAGTATTCTTAAATTTATTTCTCCTTTGTAAGAGTAGATATATAATGAATTTGTATTATTATCCCATGTATTAGGATTCCATATAAAATGATATGAGTATATGTATTCTAATAAATGCTTAGTTTAGTTGTTTTATTATTTCTAACCCCCACTTTGTGCCACAAGCTTTGATGTGCACTAGATTAGATTTACTTTCTTGTTATTAGAATAAGTGAATGTTTTAAACCTAAGGAATCCATTAGGGTTGTATGATTGTGTTAGATTGTAGGATTTGGAAGCCTTCCTGGCATGATATGTTGTGACAAGTGATCCCCTAATTGGGTCTAGAAGATCCCCATATTGGTCATGCTCCTACTTAACAATGTATCCCTAATGAAAAGTGTAGGTATGCTCTATCTTCTCTAATCCAATATTGATTTATAGACATGATACATTTTTCATTGCATAAAACTTTGTGAAATTAACATGAAACTAAATTTTTTTATATTTATTTCCCTTATTTTCATTCTTTTAGTCATTATTTTTATCATATTAGATTGACTCTATTGACTCAATTTTCTGACTTCTATGTGCAGGTTTCTGGGAATAGGCAACTAGATCAACCTAGTCAACCTACTATAGGTTTATAGCCTTTTAGACATCTAGTTCAGCCTACTAGGTTTACCCAATTGACCCTATACATTTCAAACACTCTATAGTAGGTTTTTGCATATCTTGATGGATCTTGTCAACCTAGTTTGAAGGTTTCTCAAGCATAATTCAAGGTTATTCATCAGAAATAATTATTCATTTCATCTTTAATCCACCAAGGTTAATTTCTCCCTCTCTATTTATTTATGTTTTCATTTCCTTTCATAGTTTGTAGTCTTTAAAACTACCCTTGCACATTTAAATAGATCGACCCTGTCGAGCCAATTTCATGTTTTGTGTTGTCTGAAATAACTAGGTCGACCTTAGATAGACCTATACATTTTCAAACCTTGATTTCACAATATAGGTTCAACCCTATCTACCTTTCTTTATATTTTATGCACATAGTGTTAACACTATACCTTATTTCAAGTTGGAATTAACCATATATTCTAGCAATTACTTCACACTTTCTTTTCCTATTGCTTACATGCTTAGAATAGTTCACAAAGTCTAATTAGGGTTTTTTTAATTAAATGATTAGTTTCACTATTTGTATTTTATGCAAACATAACCAAATCACAAAACATAAACAATCACTTTAACATTTTGTCTACATAAGGCAAACCTACTTGGATTTTATCACCAAGGGGGAAGCTGATTTGATGCTCTAGTCAAGTATAAATAATGGTTAATGGTATATTCTATCTAAGTACCCAACACCCTTATCAATGTAGTGTGTGAAGTGAGGGGGTAGGCCAAAATATAAACCTTATATCATTTCCACTAAAATTTATTTTAGTACAAACCACTTAAAACCATCTTTACATTGTTATCTAGTACCTTGCTTATAACAACCTTTCAATCACATTAAAAATCATAACTTAATAATCTAATAAACATTCAGGTTGACCAATCAGTTAGCTCTTTACTTTTCAAGTTGATTTCTTGCTCTTTGCTTAGTTGTGTGTGCAAAAGTTTGAATTAGGAAATGTTAGTGAAATATTGTATTTTATGTGCTTTAATTGGATTGGCCAATGTTAATCCAATTGACTATCTATTTCTTTTCAGTACTTACTACTTTTCATTAATTACAAAATTATCTTGTTTCATTTTCATAATTTGTTACAAACTTTCTCATCTTCCCTATTTGTTAAATTGGGTTGACCTAGTTGACCTTATACCTTTTTTAGCCTTTGTTAACTATACAATATTGACCCAGTCTACTCTATACTATTTGTAGACCCTTTTTAGCCCCTGTTTTCTATACAAGATTGACCTACTTGACCCTATACTATTTTTTGTCACATTTTATTCTCCTTGTGTGGCTATCTAGTCTTGTTTTGTCATGATGGCATATTTTTAACCTTACCTTAGTAAAAAACATTACAAAATCAAGGATTTGGATAATAATCTCACTTATTTCATTACTTTAGATGAAGCTATCCAATTTCTTCCTTCTTTTTCTCCTAAACCAAAACCAAACACTACATAATGTAATGTAGTTGAGGGCATTCTTCTTAATCCTCTTCAAATACTAATTTTTGGAATATTCCACCAATTGATCCCTCTCCTATCAAAAATCATACCCTTACAACCAATGTTTATAATCCTTTTGTTACATCCATAACAAGATTACCAAGTCTTATAAATTCCAAAAGTAACATGGTTAAAACCACTCAAATTGCTAATCTAGATGGTTCCTAATTACTAAAAAACCTTGATGATAATAATATTTACACTCCTCAAAATAATGGTGGATTTTCAAAGAATTCTTCTTCTACCACACTTAAGGCTATTAACATTAATGTTGGGAATCCTCCACATATAAAGAATCCTCCTCCCAACAACACACATAATCCTTTTTATACCAACACTAATGACCCTCCTACAAACACAAATCCACCTATTGATACAACTCAACTTATTTCACAAGTCATAAAAAAATAAACATATTTCAAACAAATAACACCTCTCAATTGATGAACATGCAACAACATTTATTAAACATGACTAGTCAACCACCTCAAGTCATCATGTCTCGACCAAATCAAAGTTTTTTCCATCCTCCTCTTAGAGATGCCAATGGGAATATCATCCCTCAAACTTAAATAAATAAATAAAAATGAGTCAAAATCTTCAAAATCAAACCTTTATCCCCATTCATTACATCTATAGTCATTGGAAACATTTCTCCAACTATCACATATAATTAGACTAAGGAACCTACTATCTTTTTTAAGTCTTTTGGAAATATATATAAGGAATGGGTCCAAACTAACACCTTTTCTACCATTAAGCTCTTATCCAAAACCTTGTTGATGATGCACTTGAATGGTAAAACCAACTTCCTAGACATTCCATCTCACAACTAGAGGATTTAGTTAATGCTCTAGTTAAGGAATTCCAACATGATGACCTTCCTAAAAATTATCTTAGCAATTTCATCAATGCAAAAAAGCTTCCTAATGAATTTTCTCACACTTTCATCAAATTATGGAAGTATCTTGCTCATAAATTAGATTATAACATAAATGATGACACTCTTTTAAAACTATTTTTCATTTTTATCAAACCTCCCCTTCAATACAAAGTTCAAATATTTTTACCTCAAACTTTAGATGAAACCTTAGACCAAGTAAAAAGTCAAGACTTATTATGAATCAATTTGAACCATCTAAAAAAACTAATAAAGAACCTTTCCAACCATATTCTCATAACATTGATTCATCCAAGTTTTCTTAACCTAAAAATGGAGCATCAAATTTAGCCAAATTTAACCCAACCCACCCTCCCTTCAGTGTAGAAAAATTAAGAAGAAATATCCACCCTTTAAACCTATGATCTTTGATCCATCCAAACCTCCTCCAAAATGGTACAATCGTGATAATTTTTATTGGTGGAATGATACTATAAGTCATTCTAATGAGTCTTTTCATGATCTTCACCATTTTTTTCTTTTTTCCTTGCTTGGTCTATATTTTAATCTTAATACTCTAACAAAACAATGTTATCAAGACTATCTTCAAGCTTCTCAAATTCAATCTTAAGAACCATAATAACATCAACATAAACTACCTAATGAATAAACCTCATCCACTAATTGTATTGAAACCATAGTTGATCCTTATTCCTACACCAATAAGGAAAGGATAACTAACATGACCAATTTTAAACATATTGTTGCATTCATTGAACCTCAAACTCTTAAGTCACATTAACCAAAAGCTTACCTCATTCAAATTCCTACTCCAAAGTAGATCATACATGGTCTTGATTTACCTCCTTTATTATTCATATCTCTCCTACACATCATATGTCACATTATAAATCTAACAAACCAACACATTTTCCCATCTCCAAATGCACCTACCAACCCAATTCAAATCATTTTAATAGTTCAATATCACCTCACTCTAACTCACATGTTGGGACACCTTGTGATGCCCATCCACATGTCCTTTTATACTTTGGTGAATCTTGTGATTCCCATCCCTACATCCACTTACCCATTGGGGCATCTTACAATACCCACTATTATTACAAAATGGATAATAAAAAACACATCCAGTTGTAAGAAACCTTTCAAGGCTTATAGACTTGTATTTCAAATGCTCATCTTTGATACAAACATTATCATAGATCTTACTTATTCTTTTTGTCTCATTTTTCTTTTTTCTTGTGTGCTTTATTTCTTTTACCTTCACTATATAAGCAGCATTGTCTTCCTTTATGTTTGTTGGTTTTATTTTACATTACATTTGGCATTTAATTTTATTTTTGTCCTTATATATCTCTTTTATTTCTTTTATCATTTTATGTTATTATTTTCCCTAGTAGCTTTATGATTATTATTTTTTCCCTTATTTATCTTTCACCTCAGTGGGTTTCTCTATTTTGATTTTTTAGTGTAAGATTGTAGATAAGACCCGACATCCCAGAAAAAATTACCACACTTTATCTCTTACTTATTGGCATCCTCGTGGGGTTCTCTTTTATGATGTTTTAGTATAAGACTATGGATATGACCCGAATGTCCTCATAAAATTACCATATTTTCATGTTATTTATTCTTGTTCTCAAATTTAGCTTTTTCTTCTTTTGCTAAATGAAGTATGCACAAACAATCTATGTTAGCATGTTTTCTTCCATTTCCTTCACTCTCGTGATAAGGAATCACTCTTTACTATCATTTTATCCCTTTTTTCCCTTTGTCACATTTTTTTTAATTTGAAGTAATTTAAATTGGTCTATGTGTCATTCCTCTTGATTTCCCCTTCCTTTCATCTCCACATTGGATAAAACAAGGTTAAAGTCAATATAGTACTTTTATTTCACCTAGATTTATGAGACTCTTAGACCACATGATCTTTGAAGTTATCTCTCTTAGAAACCTTGTCCCAAGTATTCAAATTAAATTTATCTTTATCACCCATATTTTGTTTTCCAAATCCATATGGAGGAGGAATAGAAAAAGCCATCAAAAAAGTTAAAATTTGAATAATTTGAAAACAAAAGGCAATGATATCTAAAAGGAAACAAAATAATCTCAAAAGACAAATTAACATGAAAATACATGATTAAAAGCACATCTCCTATCTCCAATAAAAGCTCAAATTTCATAGTTAGCCTCATATAGAGTCGAGGTCCTTTATGTTATGATAGTCTAGTAGATTGGATTAAGGGAATTCAAAAAACTCCATGGTGTCAGCTACTTTCTCATTCAAGTACCCAATCTCCATAGTAGATCGATGGCTCTATAAGAGGTCCTGAAGAATGGGTAACACATTGTGGGAAGGTAGGTACATTTTAATTTTCATGCATATATCCTTCATGGGATGATCTATGTACTTCATTTGTTGACCTAAGACTTATGTCACTAAGAGAAGTTATTCATAGTTCTTAAGGTTGAAATTCCTCTTATTTTGACAAACCTAGTTTAATTGTCTTGACTTCGATAAAGAGTTTCTCTACCTTGGGTTTTCCTTAATTTTCCACTCCACCCATTTCATTTCCCCCTTGATATACAAATTGTGATTCTATATCTATTTTCCCTTCTTATTCAATTCCTTCTTCTTCACCTCTTAAAAAAACATGCTAACACTACTTTGTTTTAGTTGTATCTATCCTTAGATTGAAACAACATGTTTGAGAAACTATGGACTACACCCTTACACTATTTATTACCCATACCATGTAACTGTCATATTAGTCATGTCATTATGTGGTTGTGTTTTCTTACATTGTATCTCAAAGAAAGAACTAAGTTTGACTTTTCATCATTTAGATATTTTTTATTTTCATTTATCCATCATGTTATTATTTTATTTTTTGTGGACTTCACTTATCTTACATATGACATTTGCCATTATTACATGTTTATCTCATATCTTCAATTACATTTCATTTTCAGTCTTTAATATATTTATTTTTGCCTATCTTACATGTGATTACTTTTCACTTACTTTCATATCTTTGTTAATTTTTTCTTGCATTGATATTTCATTTGTCATTCATGTTTTACATGATTCCCAACATGATTCAAGATGTTCTACATTCATTTTTGTCATTTATGTTTTTCATAGTTTTCAACATGATTTATTGTTTTTTCCAATCATTTATCTTTCTTTCATATCATTTTTCATTCATTCTCCATCATTTGACGTTCATTTGCCATCATTTTGTCATTTACTTGCCTTAAATATTTTAATCTTGACTTAACAAAATAAGTTAACCCTTTACTTTTCCCCCTCTTAGTACTAAGTCAACAAGAGTGGATTTTTTTGCTAGGTTGGTAGTCATGTACTAAGTCAATAGTTTGAAAAACACACTAGGTTGGCACATACCTAATAGCTCAGCAATATGTATTTTAGCAAAATTTCATTCTACTAGGCCAACTGGGTCAACCTAGTATTTTCTACCTAAGTTATTACTATGATTATTTATTTTGCCTATATATTTGTCTCTAATCATCTATTTTTTAAACCATAAATCATTGGAATCATGATGATATAGATATTATTTTCCACTATCATATGCCTATCTTCCAATTTTTTTATTTTTGGATATTTTTTGCACTAACTTCTATAGGTTTGCCTAGTGTTCTTCACATTGGATGACATCACATCTCTTACAGTCTAATTCTCTATCTAAAACACTAAGGTAGTTTAAAGGTATGTGTTTTTCAATTTTATCCTTTCTTTTATATTATTTTTTGCTTACTACACTTTACTCAGCATCATCATTGTATGTTATCATGTTCTATTTCTTGAAGCACCATACCATGTTGTACTTACATGACACATGATGAGATTAGATTGGGGCATATGTATACACATAATATGTTTAAAATTTTATTTATTACTAACACTTTGTATCTTACAAGAACTTATTATGTCTCAATCTCTCTGAGTGCATGCCTTAAGGGGTGTATCGAGAAAGGGGTGGGTAGAACATCAATGCTTCATAAGATTATTTTCCCTTTTTCCACTTTCTATCTATAAATTTGTATCCTAAAACTATTAACCCTAAGCTTATTCCTCTTAGTCTTACCAAATTTTCTTACTTTTCATGCCTTATCCATCGTTTTCTTTCTTTAAACCCCTATTAGACTATCGACTATACTAGGTCAACTGGGTTGACCCAGTATAGTTTAAGGGTATTTTTCACTTTCTTAGCTTGTTATCCTTTCAATTGACCTAGCTCAGACCTAGTAAATTGTCCCCAAAAACACATTGGGTCAACTGGGTTGACCTTGTATAGCTAACATTTCTAGGAGGATTTCCAACAAGATCCACCTATATATACAAGTTCATTTCCCATCATTTCATAAGAGAAGAATTAAAATACGATAAGAGTGAATAAACATTTGCTTATTAACCATTCTACTTGAGGAATAGAGATTAGGGTTCCATACATTCTTTGGAGATACATATCTTGTTTGTGAAGAGGTCTTTTGGATGTTTAGAATAGGTTGTGTATCCTAGAGCTGATTTATCATCATTATCCTTACATAACACAACAATCTCTTACAAAACACCTTGGCCAAGGGAGATATTGAGGCTCAATGGATTCATATTCAAAGGTAAGTATTCCTAAATTTATTTCTCCTTTGTAAGAGTAGATAGATAATACATTTGTATTATTTTCCCATGTATTAGGATTTTGTATACATTGACATGAGTATATGTCTTCTAATACATGTTTAGTTTAGTTATTTTATTATTTTTCACCACCACTTTATACCACAAGCTTTGGTGTACACTAAATTAGGTTTAATTTCTTGTTATTAGAATAAGTGAATGTTTCAAACCTTAGGACACCATTAGGAATATTCTGTGATTGTGTTATACTATAGACTTTGGAACACTTCCTAGAATGATATTTTGTGATAAGTGATCCCATAATCAGGTATATTGGATCCCCATATTAGTCACACTCCTGCTTAAAAAGAGTATCCCCAATTAGAAGTGTATGTATGATCTATCTTCTATGAGCTAGGATTGATTTATAGACATGATGGATTTCCAATTACATATAGATCCCATAGTTGAAAATGTTCCCATATAGAGCATTAAATATGAACAATGTTAATGGGAGTCAGATGTACTTCCCATTGCTTATCCCTCCTTAAAGTGGAATCCATGAAATTAGATAATTAAGTTACAATATTTTACTCTACCACCATGTCTAGGTCTAATCAAGGAAGATGCATGGGAATGGATATAGTGCCTTCTATCATTATTATGTAATTTGGGTAAATCCAAATGTTACAAATATTTTCAATTATTATTATGATATGATCAAATACTATAGGCATATCCTTGCCATAAATGACTAGGTACACCATATGTTAGAAAGTCTCTATTAACTTGATCATGCTTTTCCTAAACATTTGTATGTGAAGAGTGTTTAATTCATCAAATATTCTATTTTTAGGATACTCAAAATATGGTTCCTAGGGTTATTCAAAGGATGAGTGGACCATCCTAATTATTTCATCCACCAAATAAGACATATTATAAAATTTACCATTCAACCTATTATCTAAGATACTAACTTGGTGAATCACGTTAGCACTAAAGATTTCCCATATGGTAATGATCTTGGTGGAGGTGAGGATGGTATCCAGTAAGGGAATCAAAAACTTATTTACATGGGTTATTCTTTGGAATCCATAAATTCTATTCAACAATGATATGTAAATCCTAATTCCATGCCTAAAAGTGGCACTTGGGATAGCAGAGATGGCTCCCCTAACTACAACAGTGATTAGGTCACTTGACCATTATTGTAAATTATTAGTTACATTGTTTTAAGATATTTTCTAGTTCACTAGGGTTTGATTGTAACATATTTTAGGGTTATGGATTCTGTAGTACTTCTCAAAATCTTGTACACTAACATAGGCTATTAGTGCATTATGTTAGAAGTGTAGAAGCTTACAAAAAAATTAACCATTTACAAATAGATCAAAAAGTAAGTAAATGTAGGGCATTACCTCAATTTTTGATATTTAATAATTTAGGCACATGGTCTTGATTACCACCAAGTCTTATTTGTATTTCCACATAAAGGTATAAATTTGCTTTGTGAAACCACACAGTTTTATTTCTTTGACTTCTTCCCATATAGTAGAATAGTGTTTGAAGTCATTATTGAGAGTAACCTTGTCAAACCTTTTATTAGTGTATACCCCTAACCCTATAATAAAGTATGTAGAGGGGGGAAATGGAATATGTTAAGTAGAGGCCATTATTGTTGCACTTAAGTTCTATTTTTATGAAATTATAAAAACATTAGCCTAGTCATGATAAAGCTCAAATTTGTTAGGAAATAGATAACTCAATGATAGTTTAATTAAAATTGACTTGGAGGATTACCTATAATACATTTTGGATTCAAAAACCTTATTGAATTGAATGCATTTACTTGGCCAATTTGTGTGGATGAATGACTACAATGGCCCATTTCCCTTTCACTCCTTACTTATCTCTTATTTTAAATTTGGCCAATGAAATGCTACATTTTGTGAACCTTTTTGCCATGTGGTTTCTCCTCCCTCTACCTCTATCTATTTGTCATAATTACTTGACATTTGTCACATCATTGGATCCTTTCAAGAGTTTCATACTAGTATTACCTACTTGATGTGTCATTTTAGAGACACATGGCAAAAAATTTACACTCCACATTTTATAGGCCCTTTTATTTTTTTCCTTATATTTATTTCTATGGGCTAATGGTATATAGATATTTAAAATTATTAAATGACCAATAAATAAATTTTTAATAGATTAAACAAAAGGAAATACATACCTACATGTGGCATAATCAATATGATTTATTCACCCATGAGCATCATACACCTTTCTAACTTGGATGATTTGAGGACTTCTTAGAATGTTCTTACAATAATGGGCTAGTGGGATCATGACACATGGATGGCTATAAATACTTTAATGTCTTAAAAATTCCATACAAATTAACTTTAACCTTGTCAGTCACCAATTGAATGAGATCTAAAAACATGGCCAAATATTAGTGATCCACTCACCCAAGAGTATTTTAGGATTTTATAAGTGTTTGAATGACCTTGGGTAAGTAAGAAGACACCACATGGTAGCGTTTAATGACCTAAAAATTATTTAGGTAAAATTGAGAAAAAATTCAAGTAAATAACAACCTACATGAGGCAATAAAAATACTCTAACAAACTAGTTAATTAGTTAGATTGAAATAAACAGAACATAGAAGTAAGAAGTTGCATAAAATTTTAGAAAAATCAAAATGCTAAAGACTAATTAGGTAATTATATCCCATGTAACCTCAAAAACCTATGTACTCAAAAGTATTTTGACAATAATTAATATGTTATCTCAAAAATCAAAGTATTGAATACTAAGATAACCAGGAAAACATTAATTTCAATAAATCTTGGAGAAGTGCATATTAACAAGATATTATTAATCAAGAAATAATAACTTTGAAGACATTATATTATTAATCATTCATTCAAATGTAAATAACAACTCTCAAATAAAAACTTATTTCTCTTCAATTTACAATGGGTCCCTATTTGAAATAAATTTTAGAGTGGGGGGTGTTGGATACAATAGTACTTTTAAGGTATCTCCTAGGAGATACCTTTCAAACATGAAACCTCTTTGATGCTCTTGACACCAACATGTATCAACAAATAGTGCCTTCAAGGAGATTCTCTTGAAAGGGGCATGTTTGGGGTCTAATAGGTATCTCCTAGGAGATACCTTAAAGGTACCTATAAAGGTATTACAAAGCCCTTAAAGGTATTACAAGGCCCTTCAAGGTATCATCCATTAGTGTCTTTAAGGAGAAACCTTGAAGGGAATTATAGTACCTTAAAGGTTACCTCACAAGTTTCTCTAATAAGATAAGTTTTAAACATGCATAAGGGTAATATTGAAGTTATTATAAGGACCTTCAAGGTATCACCTAATACTTCCTTCAAACATAACTTGAAGGGCCTTGTAATACCTTTAAAGGTACCCTTATGCATGTTTGAAAGGTATCTTCTAGGATATACCTTAAAACTCTTGGGTTCACCATAGAGGTTAAAATCACATAAAAGATCCCAAAATATAGGTAGCTAATCATTTTTCATGATATTCATCAAAATCCAAATTGTTCAATACCATTTTTTATAATATTAAAATACATATTTGAATGTTGATTTAATTAACTAATTTTCTCTATTCGATTATTCTACTCTTACTCATGTTTGAAAGGTATCTCCTAAGAGATAAATTTAAATAAGGATGAAATTAGGATTGAAGTATGTAGTATATTATATTAAAATCTATTAATTTTTAGGATTGAAAAAAAATATCTAATTTAAAAAATGTGTTATAAATTACATTTTTAACATTTTTAGGTTTTAACATAACTATATGCTTGTGTTATGGCATAAATAAAGATTTATCTCCTACATATAGGTATAAATTGAAATAATTTTATAAATACCCTAATTAAAAAATATTCTCATGTCTTTTACAAATATCTAGGATGGAAAAACATACATCAATGTATTTTCAATGTGGAGACTATATTTATCTCATAAATAATGGTAAGGTCATTCGTGATGGAAGAATATAGAAGGTTATAGGTCTAGATGATGACTCTTTAGAATCCATAAATCTCACTTCCACATACCATAATGATAAAATAACTATTGAATGCGTAAGTGTTCATGTAATAAAATATTTTTATCTGAATCTAATGCTTCCATTTCCTAAAGCTTTTATGGATAATTTAGGGGATGTAGTTGATATTTTTACTATATGGAACACAAGAATGATGAAACACATCATAAACAAAATTTCTATAGAGGGTAACTTGGAATAATGACACAATAATTTTAGTTTATTTACACATATACAACCATTAAAACAATAAAACCCTTTCTTGGATTCATTGGTTTAATATATAGATTCCATGTAGGGAGGTTTTCACAAAAAGCCAAAAAACAAGAAAATGGTAGTTAAATATTTGTTGGACCAATTAGTGGATGATTTTACAAGTGTTTCTCCAAGACTTACATGTTGAGTAGATATATATGGTGCATGAGATAATGTTTTACATCTTTTAGAATATTTATCTCAATAATTTATGAGGTGTGACATCACTAAAAAACTAAAAGATATGGAATATGAGCTAATATCCCATCCAAATTTCAATAACATGTGGAAAATTAATTTTCATGATGTGACCATTGCCAAGTATAATGACTTTGCTAGGTGAAAAACATGTATCTTGTTGACTCAATAAAAATTATTTGGGTCCCTATCTAGAGACCAAGAAGATCATATTGATCAAGAATTCATGATACACTCAAATTAGATAATTTTTACAAGACAAATGTATTACACACATGAATGAATGTCAGCATAATACCCTAAAGAATGCCTTAGTGTCATTCATAATAAGGTGGATCACCAAAAACATTTGTTCCAAGGACTATGATAAAAATCAAAGTAGTTGTTGATAGAATAGTAGAGTTTTCAATGGTAGGTATTATCATACATGGTCATGGTGCAAGTAGATATGGACACTTTTTTATTGTATGTTCTTTGAGGGTCTAACTTTACTATCTCATCAATTAATAAGTGTTTTAAGGATATGAAAACAAAAAATTGATATACTTATGGATATTTACTATATAAACCTTGATCTTAAAAATATCCATTGTGTGATGCACTTTTGACTAATAACTACTACCCTGAATGCAAAAACTACATAGAGGAAGAAAAATCAATTGGTGCCTTTAATAAACTTCCTTCTAGGCTATACTTTAAAATAGACAAATATTTTAGGGACAATAAGAAAAGGTACTTCCTTCCATCCATTATTATATTAAAAAAATGTTTAACCTTATATTTACAAATTCATAGAATTAAGTTTTTTTATACAGGTTTGTGTTGCAATATTTATCTCTCCTTTTCTACAAAGTTATTTTCCTTGATGTTGAGGTTGGATTTCTCCCTGTAGGATATACCCATGATGACATTGATTACACATTTAGAAACCTATAGGAAAGTATAAATAAGAAATATGTATGGAGTGTGAAAGATATGATAGACAATTATAAGACATGTGAAAATATAATAAACTTCACACCACATTTGATTGAATAAGTAGTATATTTCAAAGACTATGTTAATATTTATCAGATAAATAGATGAAATGAAATATTTGGCTTGACAAAAGGTCAATATTTTATTCTACACATGGATCAAGGTTAGCCCATTATGCATTTCAAAAACTGTATAAGAGATATAAATCCCCCCTTCATCCCCTCCCATTGATTAAATTATGGGGAAAAAAATAAAATGGTGAGCCAAATGTTCCAAAAAATAATCTGATGAAAATAATTTTCAAAGACTTGAAAAATATAGAAAATTCACAAGATTCTATTGTTTCAAAAGTCTCAAACAAAAGTATAAAAAAGAGTGAAATCTAAAAAAAGATAACTTGTTTAATAATGTAAATAAATTCAATGAATTTGGTTTGATAAAAAATAGTAAGTGGAAGGATATAGCATATTACTTCCAAAATATCCATGACATAATGAAATAAGACATGTTCCATTATGAAGTTGAATATAAAGGAGATTTTTGGCCTAAAACTTGCGACAACATACCCTTACATAAATATCTACACAAAATGGTTCATGATAGGGTCCTTAATTTCTAATTAGCATCTATAGATACATATGTTAGTCCAAGAAGCAAAAGAATAAAAAATTCATTTGATCTAGCTCAAGATGTGTAAAATGGAGATATGTTATTTGTCAGACCTAACTATTCTATAGGAGTGAAATATAAAATATGGGTTGTTATAGCTGAAATTAATATTGAGATACTAAAAATAAATGGAGATATATAATAAAGTGTCAAAATAGCTTGGATCATACCAGTTCATGTAGGGAAAAAAGATGCAAAAGAATCATAAATTTATTCATGTTGTTATAAATGGAATCCAAACCTAATTTACACCTTTTTATTATCTATTTTTATAGAGATTATTATCTACAGATGGAAACCAAATAAAAATTGGAGAGGTTATACACTTGTTCTCATTAATTTTTTGAAAGGCATTAAAATAGAATATTTGAATGCATCATCACATTAGGCACTTTTAAAATGGTGATAAATTATTGGAAGATATTGATTTATTTCATGACATTGGAAATTTTAAATGGTGTTTCCTTAATTTTGGAATGAGAAGTATAAATTGTTTTTTTCAAAATTTAGTGCATATTTTTTACATCTAAAATATTTAATTAGACATGCAAAATATTTTATTGGATTCACTTAGTAGATGACTTATTATTTTATTTGTTTTTAGAGAGTTTTTAGAGTTAAACTTCACTTTTTTTATATTCCAAATTTAAGGTCTTCATATTTTGGGTCCTAGAATAAACACTACAACATTTGCATTTTATATTTTCTACTTTAGCAAATAAGTCTTTGAAAATTGTGCATCAACAAAAGGTCTTCAACATTTATGAATTGGAATGTGCACTTCAATTTTTAATAGCTCAAAATGGCCTTCAAATTTTATGTATTTAAAATAATAAGTTCAAATTTTTGAACTAAAAAAGAGTCTTCTACAAATGGTCTTCATAATTTTCACATTAGGATTTACTCATCAACTTTTTTGCATTACAAAATACACTTCAACATTCTTGTGTGTGCAAAATGGTATTTTGGGTTTAGGCCTTGATATGTCCCACTTAAACATTTATATTTTTAAAATTTCACTTCGACATTTGTGTCCCAAGTTTTTCCACTTTTATGTTAAAGTTTTACAAAAGGGTCTTTAGCTTTTCCATATTCGTATTCTACACTTCGGCAATTAGAGTTGGGTATTTTCCATATATGCATCAACAAATTATTTTATTTGGAATTTATGTATCAAAAAATGGTATTAATTTTTTCATTTTTTTAAATTACACTTCATTCAAGTCTCAAAAAGTGGTCTTCATAAAATCGACACTCACAAACCCTACCTACCACAAACTCAAAGTGTGAAAAATTGAGCACCCAAAATCATACCACATGGTATAATCTCAATGACTCTGTTGTGAGAAAGGATGAATAGTAAAAATAAAATTATTGAATTCATAACCACCTAATATTATTCCACATGGCACAATCTCAATTAATCAACTATATAGAAGGATAAAGAGTCAAAACAAAAGTATTAAGCATCGTGAATGGTCTACATTGTAACATTGTCACAATTTTGATAACTTTGTTACGATGAAGACTATATAACTATCTGAGAAGTGATAAGTAGCCTAAGCACCCATGATCAGTCCACTTATAATAATCTTAGGGACTCTCTCATGAATACCAAAGTAAACATGGGTAAACTATTAAGTTTTTGAGTTATCAACACATGGCCTCTGTGAGCTAAAATTTGATAGTCATGGGAATGCCACCTTAAGATTTAACAAATAGTTCATGATGAAATAAAAAATTAAACCATGGCATCCTAGTCATCCTAGGCTACCTAATCACATATTGACATGTGTCATTAAGATTTTGTAGATGATGTAATAAAATAGTTAATCAAAACTTGAGATCAATACCTGACTACATTAAATCGATATTTTCATTATGTTTGCCCTGATTGATGTATGAATTATCTTTCCTTATAAAATAAACTACCCAATATTATTATCTATAAATTAATTTGTTATGATCCCACCTTTTTATATTTTTTTCTACTATTAAGACATTTTTATTAATGTTATTAAACTTATTATTTTTTGTTGTTTCAGTTGGAGTATATCTAGTACTTATTGTAGAAGTATTAGGTTGCATGGCTAATTATATACTTAAATATTTCATGAAATTATTATTGTAGTTAATGATATTATTAATCTATATTTATTCATTGATTTTGATATGGTACAATTGATGTCCTTTTTTATTTTTAGGTTATATCTATGAGCTAGGTAGATGTTGGAGGCTATACTCTTAGCTACAAATGAATTTTGAGTAAATCAAACATGTTCTATAAGTATTCTTGTTTGGTTTTGTTTTTTTGTCCTTTAGATATCTTGATTAGTTATTTTTATCATTCATTTTAAATTTTGGTCCTTGTACATATTATTTTATGTTTTACTTCACCTTGTTTGATGTCTTTATTTATAGTTACTCACCATTATGATTATTGTGACCACAATCTTTATTCCATCTTTCACTCAGCTCCATTTTATCCTCCTATGTTGGCTTTCATTCATTATTTCATCCCTTCAATTATTTTATTTACCTATGTATACATGTTACCTAAGACCTGCCTAGACCTATCGTTGACAAACCCCCCCACTTGTAACATTTGACACTCCATTTCATTAATCTAACCCTTTGACCCTATAACCACTTATATGTGTGATCAAGGAATTTGATAAATAAAAGAGGTTAGATCAAGTGATAGTCCATAAAAAAATGAAATCAACACACTAACATACTAAAATATCTAGGCCTAGATCTTAGTGGAAGCTTAATGAACAAAAAATAATTGAAAACCCAACTAAAATGCAAAGAACAAAAATATTTACCTTCCTTGAGAGCTCCAAATGATTTCTTCATTGGATTACTTAGATTGTGCTAAAAAAGTATTCATAAATAGGGCTTAGCTATCTTCATATCCTCTTAGAACTATACTTGTCTTGGTTTGTCTTGATTTTGGCATTATAACACTATGCATTAAATTTATGGATCAACTATACTGTTGGGGATCAACCAATAATGGATTACACTTGTGAAAGCAATAAACGCAAAAATAAATCAGATAGATAAGTAACTGAAATGATAAATAGCACAGAACAAGAGATACAAGAAAACACCCTAAAAACTTGTATTAAAACTCTTTACAATAGGAATACAATTGAAGAAACTTCATTCTTCCACACCTCTCTCAGATGCACACAAGATCTCTCACTAGATCTCTATTCCTCAAGAGCTCTCTCTCAAGTACAATCAAATCCAACAACCTGGATTGATGCAACTCAGTACTGTCCTTCAAACATTCACAATGTTCTACTCATACTATTCCACACACTAAGCTAAGAAGATCTTTCCTACATATAGAAATAGGAAACTTGAGCATGCTCTTACAAAAAATAGTTAAGCCTCTTGAACAAGGGCTCTAAAAATAATATTGCTAACAATAGAGACGTGAGCTTAAGTCTACAACTCAAACTCATCATGCAAACACTCGCTTCTGTCCTCGGAAATCACTTTCTAGACACACAGGTAACCGACGTCGGTTCTTGCCTGTTCGCCTGTGACCGTCACCAGCCGACCATACTATCGACGTCGGCACCTCTGTAACTAAGACTGACCGACGTCGGTCACTCTTGACCGACGCCGGTGTTTGTGTAGACCTGAACCTGTTTGAGTTTGCTCCTTGGTGAAGCTTTTAGCTCCACACCCTAACAATATCCCACTTAGAGATAAACCAGCTGCACCAGTACCTGTACAGCAACATCTTCTAGCTCCTCCATCTTCAACTCAATCATGAAGACCAATAGAAGTTGAATGAAGATTCAACTTCTCCTTAGTAACCGGCTTTGTTAGCATATCAGCAGGATTCTTGTCTGTATGGATCTTCTCCAGCTTTAACTCACCATCTTCCAATACCTGCCATATGAAGTGGTACCTTAGCTGTATGTGCTTGGTTCTTGAGTGAAAAGCTGATTTCTTAGCCAAATGGATTGCACTCTGACTGTCACTATACAATCTGCAACTCCCATGCTCCCTTCTAAGCTCTTCCATGAACTGTGTCATCCATATCATCTCCTTGCTAGCTTCTGTAGCTGCAATATACTCTGCTTCTGTAGTTGACAAGGCTACAACCTTCTGCAACTTAGATATCCAACTAACCACCATTCCACCTACAGTAAAAACATAACCTGTGGTGCTCCTCCTGCCATCCAAATCACCTGCCATATCTGAATCTACATAACCATGTAGAGAAGTATCTGAACCTCCATAGCACAAGTGTCTACTGCTGGTTCCTCTCAGATATCTAAGGATCCATTGAACTGCTTTCCAATGTTCCTTTCTTGGATTGGCCATATACTTGCTTACTACTCCCACTGCTTGGGCAATATCCGGTCTAGTACACACCATTGCATACATCAAACTTCCTACCATGGAAGAATATGGAACCTTACTCATGTACTCTACCTCATCATGTGAATTAGGGCATTGTTCTTTACTCAACTTAAAATGTCCAGCCAAAGGTGTGCTTACCGGTTTAGCATCCTGCATATTGAACCATTTCAACACCTTGTCCACATAATCTTCTTGAGACAATATCAACCTGTGATTTTTCCTGTCTCTCTTAATGCTCATGCCAAGGATTTTCTTAGCTGCTCCCAAATCCTTCATAGCAAATGTTTGAGCTAATTTCACCTTAAGCTCAGAGATATCATACATGTGAGATCTTGCAACCAGCATATCATCTACATACAACAATAGAATAATATATCTACCATTATCAAATCTCTTAAAATATACGCAATGGTCAGATTGACACCTACTGTAGCCATGCTCAGTCATAAACCTGTCAAATTTTAAATACCATTGCCTAGGAGCTTGCTTGAGGCCATACAAGCTTTTCTTCAACCTGCACACTAACTTCTCCTTACCCTTGACCTCAAAACCTTCTGGCTGTTCCATGTATATTTCCTCATCCAAATCTCCATGAAGAAACGCTGTCTTAACATCTAGCTGCTCAAGATGCAAATCCTCAAAAGCAACCAAAGACAATACAACCCTTATAGAAGTCATCTTAACAACAGGAGAAAAAATCTCACCAAAGTCAATACCTGGCTTTTGTGTAAATCCTTTTACAACCAATCTGGCCTTATATCTCATCTATCCATCCTCACCTTCCTTCAACCTATAGGTCCATCTGTTCTTCAGTGTTCTCTTACCAGCTGGCAATTCAACCAAATCCCATGTTTGGTTCTCTCTTAAGGACTCCAAATCCTCAACCATGCCACGCTCCCACTTACTCCTGGACTCCACCTGTAATGCTTCTTCAAAACTCTCTGGTTCTCCACCATCAGTTAGCAATAAATAATATAAGGAAGGAGAATATCTAATTGGAGGCTTACTTACCCTTTCAGACCTCTTGATGGGTGTCTTGGACTCATTCTCAACACGCTGTCCACCCAAATTTTCTGATAGTGACCGACCTCGGCCACCTGTAGACCTGTTACTAGCCGACGCTGGTTCTTCCTGGCTGACGTCAGTTCCTGGTCTGCTGACATCGGTCTCTATATGACCGACATCAGTTTCTGTACTACTGACGCTGATTCCTAACCTGCCGACGTTGGTCTCTATGTTTTCCTGTAAGGGATTATTTCTTTTTCCCGCGAGCTCATTTTGGACCATAACTTCGTCCAATTCACCATTGCTCTACCCAGATTGATCCAGCTTCCTTATCTGATCACTGTACATCACTCTTTCATTGAAAACAACATCACGGCTCCTAATTACCTTGTTAGTTCCTAGATTCCAAAATCTTAAACCAAAATCATCTGAGCCATAGCCAATAAGCGTGCACCTCATAGACTTATCATCAAGCTTCTTTCTATTTTCCTTATCTATGTGCACAAAGGCTTCACAACCAAAAACTTTGAGATATGAGAGATCTACCTTTTTACCTATCCATGCCTCTTCTGGAATTCCACCATCCAGAGCTGTAGAGGGTCCTCTGTTAATCAGGTACACTACGGTGTCAAATGCTTCTGCCCAAAACTCTAAGGGCAACCCTGCATGTAATCTCATACATCTTGCATGCTCCATGATAGTTCTGTTCATCCTTTCAGCAATACCATTCTGTTGAGGTGTCCTTGGAACCATCCTTTGCCTTCAGATTCCATGAGTGTAACAATACCAGTTAAACTTAAGACTGCAGAACTCACCGCCATTATTAGATCTCAAGCACTTTAATCTTCTACCTGTTTCATTCTCAACCATGGCTTTCCAAATCTTAAAAGTCTCAAAAACATCAGATTTCTTTTTAATATAGTAGATCCATACCTTTCTTGTGGCATCATCTATGAATGTAACATAGTACTGTGATCCGCCAATAGAGGCTACCTGAGCCGGTCCCCACACGTCTGTGTGAACAAGCTGCAACTTTTGCCTTTTCTTAGTAGACCCAGTCTTGAGAAAACTAACCCTTTTCTGTTTTCCAAATACACAATGCTCACAAAATTCTAGATCCATACTTTTCAAATCTGAAAGCATACCTTTAGACTTAAGAATTGACATCCCCTTCTCACTCATGTGGCCAAGCCCTGAGTGCCACAATTTAGCATCCACATCTGAAGTAGATAAAACTGAAGGAGATTTGTTAGTAACACAATTACACAAATAGAGAGTACCTTCTCTCTTACCTCTGGCCATAACAAGTGCACCCTTGGTCACCTTCCAAGAATCTGCTGTGAGAGTTACTGTACAACCCTCATCACCTAGCTTACCTGCAGAAATCAAATTTCTCTTCAAACTAGGAACATGCATCACATCTCTCAACACCCATGTGTTGCCATTCTGCATCTTTAGCTGCACTTTACCTTTGCCAATAATCTTACAAGGCTCATCATCCCCTTAGTACACTATTCCAAAATCTCCATGGACATAGTCACTGAAATATTCTCTGTTAGGGGTAGCATGGAAAAATGCACCAGAATCTAATACCCAAGATTCTATATTATTATGCAAAGAGAAAATAAGAGCATCCTGTGCAATACCTGCAACCTTTGTCTCTTCCTTTCCTTCATGCTGATTCTCCTCCTTAGGCTTTGACTAGCAATCTCTGCTTATGTGCCCCAACTTTCCACAGTTCCAGCATTGTGGCCTTCTGCCATTTCTGGATTTGGATCTGCCTCTTCCCTTAGACTTAGATCTTGATCTCCTCTTGCTCTTTTCTTTTTGCCTTCCCCTGCTCTCGAGATTTAAAGCATTCCCAGATGTCTCTTCTGTGCTTTTCCTGTGAATTTCCTCATTCAAAATAACACTAACCACATCCTCTACTTTTAAAATATTCGAAGCAGAAGCAGTATTAGAAACTGCCATTACCAAGCCATGCCAGCTTTCAGGCAAAGAACATAATATTAAAAGAGATTTTATTTCATCTTCAAATACAATATTGACTGAACTTAGTTGGTTAACAATACCATGGAAATCATTCAGGTGATTAGAAACAGATCCACCTTCTTGCATATGCAAATTAAATAACTGCTTCATTAAATATACCTTATTTGAAGCGGAGGGTTTTTCATACAAATTTGCTAACGTAGTCATTAACTCTACCATAGTTTTTGCCTGTGACAAATTAGATATCACAGTGGAGGCCAGACTCAGTCTTATAGACCCAAGAGCCTTTCTGTCAAGAACTTCCCATTCTTCATCCTCCATGTCCTTGGGCTTCTTTGTTATCCCACCTAACGGTAAGTAAAGATCCTTCTGATACAGATAGTCCTCTATCTGCATTCTCCAATGTTGATAGTTCTTTCCATTAAACTTTTCCATTCTCAACTTACTTTCTTCTGCCATTGCTTCTCCCACTCAAACAGAAATCCCTGCAGAAACCTCTGTGAGCAACCTGTAATCCAAACACACTACACAGATCTGAACCACCTGTTAGTGAACCTGAGCTCTGATACCATTGTTGGGGATCAACCAACAATGGATTACACTTGTGAAAGCAATAAACGTGGAAATAAATCAGATAGATAAGTAACTGAAATGATAAATAACACAGAACAAGAGATACAAGAAAACACCCTAAAAACTTGTATTAAAACTCTTTACAATAGGAATACAATTGAAGAAACTTCATTCTTCCACACCTCTCTCAGATGCACACAAGATCTCTCACTAGATCTCTATTCCTCAAGAGCTCTCTCTCAAGTACAATCAAATCCAACAACATGGATTGATGCAACTCAGTACTGTCCTTCAAACATTCACAATGTTCTACTCATACTATTCCACACACTAAGCTAAGAAGATCTTTCCTACATATAGAAATAGGAAACTTGAGCATGCTCTTACAACAAATAGTTAAGCCTCTTGAACAAGGGCTCTAAAAATAATATTGCTAACAATAGAGACGTGAGCTTAAGTCTACAACTCAAACTCATCATGCAAACACTCGCTTCTGTCCTCGAAAATTGCTTTCTGGACACACAGGTAACCGACGTCGGTTCCTGCCTGTTCGCCTGTGACCGTCACCGGCCAACCATACTGCCGACGTCGGCACCTCTGTAACTGAGACTGACCGACGTCGGTCGCTCCTGACCGATGCCGGTGTCTGTGTAGACCCAAACCTATTTGAGTTTGCTCCTTGGTGAAGCTTTTAGCTCCACACCCTAACATATACTATTATAACTCTACTATGTTTCAAGCTCCCTAAATGAAGGGCTTTAGGATTATTTTTATAGGCTTCAAAATCACTTGAAATGGGTTAAATTAGAACCTTGTTTTAGTTTGGCATATTCATAGGACATTCTTTGATATTTTCCAAAAGTGACAACTCACAAAAAGTAATGATTACCTTTTAAAATGCTCTTGAAATTTGAATTTTCCTTTTTGATAATTGATTTAATTGCTCATGGATGAATTCAATTAGGCTTTGATTAGGATTTGCTTAGTATTTAGTGTTAATTAACCCTTTTTAGGATTTTTGACATTTTTGAATGATTTTGAATTAATTTATGGTGCGTTTGTCTAATTTAATTAATTAATAATCTAAATTGACTTATTTCATAGTTATAAAGCCAAATTTGAGATAATTAGAAATTTTTAGGATAAATGGTCAGTGGTTGGTAAGAATTGGTCATAAGTTAGATAAAAAGCCATTGGTGGCCAAATTGAGGTGTCTACAATTTTCCTTTATTTGGGAAGGCATTGAAACCTATAGGCATAATAATGTCTTCTCAAAGAATGAGAAAAGGTTTGTATTCCATAAAGAAGATGATGGTTGAAGAAAAAAAATATTGATAATGTTTGGGAAGCCTAGGATGATTCCCCCTTGAAGGAGTGGCTGTTAGATTGGTTGATGGATGCTCCCTCAAAAATAAGCAAGAAGAAATGTGGAACTAACCCATGTGTGAGTTTAATCCAAATGATAAAATTCTTTCATGCATTAATTTAAAAAGGATGTTGATTTGCCCAAAAGAGGTTATAATCAGGAATAAAATTTGAAATAATGATTTGAACATAGGTGGTTATAATAATTACGAGGACTTGGATTGGCTAAAAATGATGTTTGATATGGTGGTGCCCCAATTAGGGCAGATTAATAAGCATAACTCAAGGATAAGACATGTTACATAGATTAAATATGAGTGGGTGAAAACATAGATGTGATGGTCTAATGACTAAATAATCCACAAACAACCAAACATATGAAGATACACAGTGATTAAAGAGATGCATAGAAGAATGATATTGATCAATATAAAATATTTAGTTGTACCCACCAATGAGGATATGCTCATCCTTATTAGCAACAATACACCTAGAATGGTCAATGGGTTTATTTGATCAAGATGGGTGAAAGGATTTGCCAAGGTACCAAGGAGAAATTTTAAAAGCTCTATTGCTTATGGACCTCCAGAGCTAATTTTTATTATAGAACATGATGGTATGCACCATGATAGAACACCATGAAAACTATATCAAAATATGCATAAGTATTGACTCCCAATCCAATAAATACTCAAAAATAGTATACCAATGATAAAAACCATGATGACAATGTCAATGTATGAATATGGTTAGACTCAAAAATAATGTTCCTGAGGAATAACCCAATGAATCCATATAAATTGAGTCAAGGCAATAGTTTTGAAATAAAACAAATATTAAAGTGAACAAAAAAACAAATAAATAGAAAACACACAAATAAATAAATAACTTGAAATAAATAAACAAATAGAAATCTTGAAAACAAAAGCAAAAGAAAGCATCCTAATAATGACCATGCACCAATAGGGTGAATCAAGGATAACTAACTAGGTTTAGATAGGACAAATGTTTTTGGATATTTGAAATATTTGAAATGGTTTTAGGATTTTGAGGTATCTTAACTCATTACAAAATGATAAGATACCTACTCATAAAATGTTAAGAGAATTGGCTTAGGTTTCTTTCAAAATGGGGAGAGCACATGGAAAGGGGGATTGAGTTGACCTCAACATGAATTTATCACAACCTACATAGTCCCAAGATGACTTCAAGTCATGGAATTTTGTCCATATAAAAGGTGGGGAGAAACTTGACCAGGTCCCAACAAGTTCTCAAATCTAAAAAATGACCAGTCAAATGGAAAGGTGATGCGACAATGCATGATACACAAATGTTTCCCCTAGTTTACACATAAGTGGTTATAACTAGGATGTAATGGATTACATCAATGATACTAATTTTCCCATAGGTAGTTATAATTAGTAGCAAGACCAGTGAACACTAATTTACCCCATAAGGTGATATAATTAGGCTCACATAAACAATCTTGATATAAGAAGAAAAATGAAAGATACCTTGCTAGATCAACTATCACACTAATTTCATAGACTGTCATTATAAACATGAATTTGATTGGTTTTTAAAACTTTATCATAATCTCCTCACACAAAGTGTGGGAAGAACCAAAGTAATGAAGATCAAAATAGGATTGGATAGGATGACTAAAAATAGGCTTTAGTCTAAATAGGAATGATATGGGAAAATATAATGGTCTTAATCTAGGATAATGATATTTTGGTAGATTATCTATAATGGTAAGATGGTTTTCCTGAAGTGAGAAGGTGATTGGATGGGTATGCAACAATGGAAAAAAGAATGGTAAATGAAAATGGCATGGTACGTGTTTTTGGATAATGATGGCTGTTGTTTTTTATGTGTTTGTCTTGGGTATGGTAGATGGCATATGATTTTGATTCTATTATTCCTAATGATGTGGAGATGCATGTCCTAATAAATAAATTATATAAATAAAATACTCAATCATGTTAATTTCTAGCCCACACCTCATCTAAATAGCTACTCTATCAAGAAGTGGTTATATATTTGGATGTAAATGATGTTATTATGATCTTTTTTGATCATTGATTATATTTCCTTCAAGCATCAAGATAAGGTATCTTTGTAGCCTCTGTAAAGGAAAGTGTGGTCATGGGTGGTACATAGGGATAAATGTTGGTTGATAGGTTTGATTTGGTGATGTAATGGTGGATGATAACAAAGTGTGTAGTGGTTGGGAAATAAATAAAGATTGGTATTTTCAAGCACACATAATGTCAATTCTAAATTTGATATATCTTTAGATGTGGTAGTGCCAAAGACTTATAAATATTCTCTTCATAAGAACACTAGATTATTTTATTGTTTAGGCCTCAGAGTAGCTTCCATCTAATTAGGCTATAGATTGGAAGCTATTTTGATTTTTTCTTTGATAATGTATTCATCAAATAGCAAAGAAATTATGTGCTTAGTTATTGGAACCTCAAAGAGTTTTGTACCAATGAAATTGTCTTGATTTTCCTAGAGAAACTTCAAGAAGGTTTCACTAAGAAATGTTGACTTTTGACTTTGATTTTCTTCTAGTGCTTTTGGAAAGGTTTCACTAAAATATGTTGAGTTTTAACTTTGATTGTCTCCTAGCACCTCCTAAAAAGTTTCACTAGGAGGATTTTTTCTTTTGTATGATATTGGTCTTGGCCTCCTTGCTCTTTTTCAACTACTATGTCACCATGGATACAGTTCGACAAGGTGTGATTTTATCAATCCCAATCAACACTTATGTGAGATGGAATGCCAATAATATGGTTATGTTAGATGGTGGTAATGACATGTGGAATGGTAATGAAATGGAGGTTGGTAGCAAAATTATCATATAAGATATTAGGAGAACTTGAGTCAATGCTAAAGTAATCATCCTAAAAAACCATAAAAGGATCACAAATGTATCCATACTAATTTGATAGGC
Organism: Torreya grandis; assembly: GCA_037957365.1. Classification (NCBI taxonomy): domain Eukaryota; kingdom Viridiplantae; phylum Streptophyta; class Pinopsida; order Cupressales; family Taxaceae; genus Torreya; species Torreya grandis. The sequence goes on along the minus strand of JARHVA010000440.1, from coordinate 3,459,517 downwards.
ATGCATAACCAATATTGTAACATTTATGAATGCATTCTATTTCTAACTCTAATTTTGACTCAAGGGACTTTGAATCCAATAATGAGACTGATGTTGATTCTAATTTTGATGATAAATATAATGTCAATCTAAGAATAAAACTTGACTTTAATTTTGATTCTTTATCTAGTGTGGATTCTATGATAATGATGTTTTATTGAATGTTTGGTTTTGGAAAATTAATGGCCTATGATGTCATAATGAGCTCTATAGAGACTAGTTTATCAAAGTGAGACTCCTCAATGATAGGAAAAAGGTCAAGAGATAACTCTCCAAATATTGGCTTATCAATAGGAGGTTCTTGAAAAATAAGCATATAGTCAAGGTAATGATTTTCCCAAAGGTACCTATAATCATTAAGAATTGAATCAACAAATATTGCCTTATTAGAGTGAGACTCCTTGATAATAGGTATAAGATCAAAAGGTGATTTATCATATGTTGACTCATCATAAATGGCTGGTTCAATAAAAACATCATGGATTAGTTGGTTCTTTTGGCCTTGGTTTACAATCAATTGTAAAATGCTTGTTTTAAATAAAAATTGGTCCTTGAATGAATGGATTGGTTGAATAGGCACTTATTTTATTGGTTGGGGTATTGATGGGACTAATTTAGGTTGGAATTGGATTGGTTAAAATTGGGACTAGACTAGTTTCAGTCGATATTGGATTGGTTTGGATTTTCTAAAGTGGGGAACAATCAAAATTGGATAAATAATGCTTGGTGGTTGGATAATGGGTTGGTACTATGGAGCTTTATTTATCACTCAAGATAAAAGATGAGGTGCTAAAATAGAAATGGTAGGGTGTTGTGGAGCTTGATTTCTCATACAAGCCAAAGGACATGGTCTTGGAATAGAAATGGTAGGGCATCTTGGGGGTTGATTGCTCACATAATCCAAAGCATCCATGTCCTCCTCATAAGCCATTATCATCCTAATTAGGGTCTCGAGTTGGATTGTAATTAGGTCCTTGCCTTTTTTACTTGTATTGATTATTGTGAGGGTATGAATCCATCTCCCAAAAAACATTATCATTGTATAGGTTTTTACCCAATTCCTCCTCACCAATCATATCATCCTAGTTGAGGTCTTGACTTTGGTTCTAGATTTGATTTTTTCAAGGTGGATAAAATTTTGTCTCATAAACCATGTTATCATCGAAGGGTTATTGAATAAATTAATAAACATCAAAGCCATTTTTTGCATCCATTCTATCATAACATGGATTGTATATGACTCCAACATAAGTGTAGCTAGACATATCTGCATCAATGATGAAAGATCCAAAAACAAAAATGATTAGAGTTATATAAACTTTAAAAAACTATGTGAAAAGGAGAAAAAGCTCAAAGTTGGTCTAACTTAGTTAAAAGGGTAGAGCTATATCTCCAAACAATGATTTGATCATGCAGTTTTATCTCCAAAATGGTTTGTGCTAAGACTAGGCATAAATTAGTCTAATGTCAAATGTCTAACATCAAATTAAACACAAAATGTCAAGCATCTGAATAAAAATTGGAATGTCAAAAACCTAATTCATAGTGTTACAAATAAGGTCTAAACTAAGAAAGAGAAAAGAGTCGCTAGGTCTTTTGCCCAAATATAGAATCAAAAGTTAGGCCTTAAATAGGTTGTGCTAGGACTTTTGGCCAAACAATATCAAAATATAGGCTTGAAATAAATATGATGTGATTTGATTTAATCTAAAAGATTTGGAAACAACTTTAACTTAAACCTAGCACATAGAATCAAATATAAACGTGATCAATTGGTATAAGCCATAAGGCAAAAGTCTCTTGGAGAAAGGTTGTGTTCTCTCAAATAAAGGCATAAATAATGATGAGGATAGGCTCTATGAATAAACAAACAATAATTTTCAAATTTGGGTAGTTAATTAACCAAAGTTACATAACCCAAAAGATAAAACCTATGTGTCAACCACTGTGAAGCAATACCTAAATAGAAATCAATCAATGTTTGGATCTAAACTTGGCAAGGTTAATTAAAAACTCAATGTTAAAAACTACTATTTAATTGATCAAACAAATTAGACAAGATTGGACAACATGATAGTGCAAAATAAGGATCCAAATCACATACATGACATGGTTTGAAAAAATAGTTTTCGATCAAGGTAAACAAGTCTTGAAACAAATTTATTAGCATAATGATGTTATCATGCTATAATGATATGATCAATTTTATGTTTCAAATAATCAAAGGAACAATTTGATACATGATTTGGGTAGTATAACAGTACCCGTATTAGTCTATTGACACACACAAACAAGTTTTAGAAAAAAAATTCAAGGCACAAGTGTGGTGTAAAATGGCCAACATAATACCTCCTTAACAGAGGAGTGGTTTATAAGCAAACTTTGTTTTGAAATGGTTATAAACAAACATAGATGTTTTAGTCTCAAAACACCAGGAAATAAAAAGATAAGTGACCAAATTTAACTAATCATAATGCTCTAAATCCTATCAAAGGTGTGGCAAAGTGGGGTTAACTAAAACTAATTGATTTTTGATCATCTAGATAGATCAAATATATACGAGTTTCACATCAACATAAAAAATAAGTGCATGTCATTTGGGTCCATATTAGATGGCTTGTTGTAAAAAGGTCTTGCCCTTTTTATATCCACTATATCCATTGTTTGTTTATTGTATTATGATGTCAAATATTCTCAAATATTTGGGGCTTAGCCTCTAATAATGAAGATGGTTTAACCACTCAAACCATCATCTTAGTGAGGGGATCCCAATTTATATACCACCCTATGGAGATGGGTTGAATATGATACCAGGAGATGAAACCCCTAGTCAAAGCTTTCCTAAATAACTTATAAGATGTAATGAAGTCTCCATCACAATCCAAGATGTAATGAAATAAAAACTAAGTAAAAGAGTTTTATGGTTGTTTCTAGATCACCCAAGCCATTCAGGTCTTGGAGAGATCCTTCACAACATCTCTTTTACGCCTTTCGACTAAGGAAATTTGTAATGAAGATGATTCTTTTGATTCCAAAATATCCCTATAGGGGATGGGGGGAGAACATACATTCACAACTTCCTCTTCACTAAAAAAAAACTAACTAAGAAAACAATGATTAACTTGAATAAAACAAAAAACTTAGAAGTGAGTTCAATTTTAGATCACTAAAATTGAAAGATTTGGTGGTGTTATTTGGATTCTTGGCCTTAAGTTGAAACTTTTTTTAAAGAAACAATCACAAAACCATTCAAAGAATCATCTAAATTTTCCTTGAGCACCAAATGAAAGTTCCTAATTCTTTTTCACACCCAAAAAGAGATTAAAAAGATGTAATTAATCTTGATGTGATCAATTTTTAAATAGGTCATGCAAGAAAATTATTGGAGTGTAGTTTAGATTTGAATTTATTTTGTGAATGAGAAAAGTAATTTGGAAAAATATTCTCTTGGGTTTGGATGACCTGTCGATGCAAAGGTAAAACCACAAAATATAAACATATTAAGTTAAGTAATGGTTATAAAAAATCTCAAAATAATAATAATAATAATAATAATAATAATAGTAATAATAATAATAATAATAATAATAATAATAATAATAATAATAATAATAATAATAATAAAAAACCTTTGAAACATGTAAACAACAAGTTAGAAGGTTAAAACAATAAAACTGAACACATAAAACATAGAAACTTATAGTTAGTATTTTCATCATAAATTTTAAAATAAATATAAGTTTATCACAAAATTTATACATGTTATTTGTTGACCATTTTTTGCCCAACAGGCCAAAAATCGGTCCCCTTCTATCCCTGCTATTCTAGGCCATTTTATTTTTCAAATTTTCATGAATTTGTTCATTTCTACAGACTCTACAAAATTTATATGGACTCTACAAGTCTAAATATATGGACTCTACAAGTCTAAATCTATGGACTCTATAAGTTTTGGATTTCTACGGACTCTACAGGTTTTGGATTTCTACAGACTCAGCAAGTTAGTCCTTTAGCGCATGAAGGATCAGTTTAGAGAGTTCTAGGGTTTACAAGGCTCTTTTGGGCCTTCGTATAAATAAATTTACATGGAAGGTTGGAATCTTTGAACCATTGAACCATCACTTCAGTTCAAAGCCTTGGTTCAATCGATAGTTTAATCAGCTTTGGTTCAAGCCTTAGTTCATCGTTTCAAGTTCATCACTTCATTTTCAGGCCTTGGTTCAATCTTCAAGTTCACTGCTTGGTTTAACAAAGAGTTCAATGTCCTTGGATCAATAGTGGCTTAAATAGTTGAACTAGTTTAACATGTTGGTTCAACATTTTGGTTTAAAGGCTTCACTTCAAGACTTTGGTCCAACGTTTTGGTTCAATCACTTTAGTTCAATGGACGGTTCAACAAAAGGACTCAGAAAATAGTTCAGAGGGGATTGGCACGTAGAGTTGAACCATTTTTTGGTTTAATGAATTGGTTTAAAGGCTTAGTTCAACACAATCAGTTCATCAGCAAGTTCAAAAGCTTAGTTCAACAGGCTCGGCACGTAGTGTTGAACCGTTGAACTAGTTCAATAGATTGGTTCAATCATTTGGTTTAATGCTTTGGTTTAATCACTTTGATTTAATGGATGGTTCAACAAAGGGACTCAATGAATAGTTTTAAGTGGCTCAGTGCATAATGTTGAACCATTTTTGGTTCAATGAATTGGTTCAAAGGCTTGGTTCAACGGGCTCGATGCACAATGATTGAACTGTTGAACCAATTTTGGTTTAATGGGTTGGTTCAAGGGTGTGTCCTATAGCCTAAGGGCAGTGATGGGTGTAAATGCCCTTGTGGAGGGTAGTTTAAGGTCTAAAAGCCGTTACAAAGGGCATGCACTTCAAAGGAAAGGCAACTGAAGGGTAAGTTTAGATTTTTGTTTAAGGCCAAATTCTTTCAGACTTTTTGTCTGAAGGAATTCCTTCAGACAAAAGGCTTGAAGGAATTTAGGGGAAGCATAGTCCAAAGAGGCCACCAACGCAGGGAGAAGTCAAAGAGCCCAAAGAAAAGGACAAAGAGTGGCCAATTCATGTAGACTTTTGTCCATGGGAAAAAAGCCCAAAATAAAAGCTTGTGAAGCAGAAAATCCATAAAAAAGACCTGATGAATTTTGCCGAGGATGGTGATGTATCAAAGGTCATCAAATTTAAGCAAACAAACTAGTCGTTGGGTGACGGTCATGTGAACATCAAATTTAATGCAGTGAAATAACTATTTGCTTTTGAATTAAAAGAGTGCCAACCACGGAAGGAGCCCAAGGAATGTAGCGACCCACCAGAAGATCACCCCAAGGGCTGAAAGAGCAAGAAGAAGACAAGGAGTGAAAAAGACAAAGCATTCAAGTGGCAAAGGGAAGGTGAGTTACTACCAAATGAGTAGCATGACCTATTTTTCTCTAGTTGGCATTTATGAGGGGACAAATAGTAGTCTATTTATAGAAAAGAGGCATGGCCATGTTCTTACATTAATGTTTGAATGCCAAAGTCAATTTTGGTGATTATACAACATTATTCTAGCAGGAATTTTTTTGAGAAATGACATTAGTAGCAGTGATCTTCCTCTTCCCAATGTGTTCAATGCACATGGGCCACTTGCAATAAAGAGCACCAAAATCTTTCCCATGAGGCACCAAGTTTTCTTCCTCTTCCTATATATTGTAAACTTCTCTTTTGAGAAAGAGATCGACTCTTAGCCTTAAAGCAAAAATTTGCCCAAAAATCTCTTGGGGATTGTAAGGCAGAGCTACCAGATATTTACCTTGAATCAAAACACAACATTTTTACCTCCATTCTGAGTTTTGCATCTTTAGTATGTGTCTATGCCTTGATTATATGTTAAGTCATTTTCTTAATGCTTTTGTAGAATGATTTTAGCATGTCTAGTGCATTCTTTGAGTTTCCTTCTATAGGTCTGTCAGAAGTATCCCTAAAGGAGTATAGGTGAAGTGGATAGGCTACTGCAGTGTGTCTCAGAATGCCTCTAGTAGTTATTTCCTCCCTATATCTCCATGGATCCCTGACCCACTGATGCAAAAGGTTTTCTCATTTCAGATGAAGTGTATGGGAGCTTGTTCTCAGTGGAAACTGTATGTTCAGGCGGAGTAGATCAACCTTTTCTAGTGTATCACCTTTTATTTTTTAGGCTTAGGTTCTATTTTCAGCATCTCCTTCTCCCTTTTCATCCCCCCTTTTTTCATTTTATTTGGTAGCAGTAGGAGAAAATAGGGCCTAAATGATACATCAAAGGGAGCTAGCCCTTATCTAGAGACTCTCCCCTCCAGCTTCACTAGTCCCATAGGTGAGAGGGGAGTTTCCATTGTTGTGTGTGGAAGGGCGGGAACTAGGCATCCTACCCTCAGGTGCAATCCAATGTGTCAACAGTTTCTAGCACACCTAGTGGGACCAACTAGGACAAGTTGTATCCAAAGAGTTGAAGAATTTTTGGTGTGTTCTTCAACCGACTAGCCTTTGGAGGCTTTTGCATCAACACTAATGGTGACTCTCAGTTGAATCAACTGGTTAAGCAGCTTGGTGCCATTAGAAATCACTTTTATATGTATAATCCCTCTGCACAAAATCATGGGCCTTATATTCCTTCATATTACCATGATCAAGCTCAAAAAATTCATGCAATCCCCTCAAGTAGCCCTCCTAGTTTCCCTTCAACCGAAAGGGAAAATTCCAATTCTGAGATCTTTCACCATGATGGCAACCTCCTGACCTGGGGGGAAATAGTGGAATCATGGGGTAGGAAAGAGGAGAAGAAAGGTTTTGCTCAAAACCTTAGAAAAGATAAAGCTGATCCTACCCATGATTACTATGATCTCCAAGAAAGGCTCTTCCAAGAAGATCTAGCCAAGAGAATTGTAGAGTTGGAATCCAGAGAGAGATTCCTCAGCTAGTGTGTGATGGATGATTCAGACCCAATGGCACATTCCATGTCTGAACAAACCCCACCTACACATTTCCAAGAGAGATATTAGGCTACACCTGATATTGATGAAGTGATATCCAAGTGGAAGGAGGAGAATCATTTGATTCTAGCTTAAGGATTACCTCCTCTCCCACATGTTGTTCCCACTTCACCCCTTCTCAAGGAAGAACCTATTTTGCAGGAGGTGAGTGAGGAGCAAAAGATCTAAGCTACAGTTTCCCAAGGGGCTATCATGAGTAACAACAAAGGTGAAATCATCATGAAGGCTCCCTCTAAAGACATCATTAGCAATGGAGAAGATGCAGGTCTTACATACATGCAAATGTTCTAGCAATATGAAGAGGAACATAAGCATGGTAAGCTCTCTCCTCCTTTGTTTGATGAAATTCCTTGTTGCTTCAATGAGGAGGATGAATACACTGAGGAGCCTGAGTTAGAGGAGGATCAGGAGAATACCTTTAAACATCTAGAGGCCTTGATCTTTGAGGAGGAAAAGGAGAGGTCTATCTTCTTAGAGGAAAGCCTTGAAGAAGAAATTTTCTAACAAAGAGGTGATGTTCTGTGGGATGAGAAATCATTTTGTGAGTCCATTTCAGACATCATCATAGTCACCCTTCTTCAAGAAGGCCAAGAGGAAGTAGAGGATGAGTTTGATAGGATCTTCAATGAAGCAGAAGGAAATGGGTCAGACCATGACACATTGTAGAGGGACCATACAGATCGAAGGGATTATGGTGATGAGCCAACAACCATTGATTTCTTGGTGATATGCACCAGCCTAAAGGACCAGCATTCAACAAGCTTTCAAGGACAAATAGAGTATGTATATGTCAGAAGCATGTTCGATTCTGATCCACTTGGATACAAGCTAGGCAAGGTGATAAGCAAGAGGATCAGGTCACCAAATCTCTTTTTCATTTAGCCACTTGTCTGGCACCATAAGTCTTCTTGCCAGGAAGGGGACTTAAGAAATTTTCCCTTTGATCCAGGAGGGAGGCAAATATTCCTGGTTAGCTGTATATAGTAGTTTGCTTTCAATTTTCTTTTCCTACTTTCTATAAGTGTAGTTTGCATAGGTAGTTTTTTTAGCCTTGTGTGTTTCCCTTTGCGTGTTGGGTAAGAAGCTTCATGTTTGATTCTTAGATCTTTTGGGGGTTGTTTCTGATCTTTGTTCAAGCTGCATCTAACTCTATGCCTAATGGACTATAATTCAACTAGTCTTTAAGCATAATAGGCATGCTTCCACTGGGAGTCGCCAATTTGTTGACCATTTTTTGCCCAACAAGCCAAAAATTAGTCCCCTTCTGTCTCAGCTATTCTAAGCCATTGTATTTTTCAATTTTACATGAATCTGTTCATTTTTATGGACTCTACAAAATTTCTATGGACTATGTAGGTCTAAATCTATGGACTCTACAGGTATAAATCTATGAACTATTCATTTCTACAGACTCTACAAAATTTCTATGGACTCTACAGGTCTAAATCTATGGACTCTACAGGTATAAATCTATGAACTCTGTAGGTTTTAGATTTCTATGGACTCTGCAAGTTTTGGATTTCTATGGACTCATTAGGTTAGTCCTTTAGTGCATGAAGGATCAGTTTAGAGAGTTTCAGGGTTTACAAGGCTCTTTTTGGCCTTCGTCTAAAGAAATTTACAAGGAAGGTTGGCATCTTTGAACTATTGAACCATCACTTCAGTTCAAAGCCTTGGTTCAATCGGAAGTTCAATCAGCTTTGGTTCAAGCCTTAGTTCATCATTTCAAGTTCATCGCTTCATTTTCAGGCCTTGGTTCAATATTCAAGTTCATCACTTAGTTTAGCAAAGAGTTTAATGTCCTTGGCTCAATAGTCACTTAAACTGTTGAACTGGTTCAACAGGTTGGTTGAACATTTTGGTTCAAAGGCTTCAGTTCAAGATCACTTCAATTCAATAGACGGTTTAATAAAGGGACTTAGCGAACATTTTAGAGGGGCTTGACATGCAGTGTTGAACCATTTTTTGGTTCAATGAGTTGGTTCAAAGGCTTAGTTCAATGTAATCAGTTCATCAGCAAGTTTGAAAGCTTGGTTCAATGGACTCAATGTGCAATGTTAAACTATTGAACTGGTCCAATGGATTAGTTCAATCATTTAGTTCAATTCTTTGGTTAATCTCTTCGGTTCAATGGATGGTTCAACAAAGGGACTCAGTGAACAGTTTAGAGGGGCTCAGCATGCAGCATTAAACCATTTTTGGTTCAATGAATCAGTTCAAAGGCTTGGTTTAATGCGCTTAGTGCACAATGATTGAATCATTGAACCAATTTTGGTTCAATGGGTTGGTTTAATAGCTTTGTTCAAGGGTGTGTCCTATAGTCGAAGGGCAACGATGGGCTTAAATGCCCTTGTGGAGGGAAATTCAAGGTCTAAAAGCCCTTACGGAGGGCAAGTACTTCAAAGGAAAGGCAACCAAAGGGTAAGTTCAGATTTTTGTTTAAGGTCAAATTCTTTTAGACTTTTTATCCAAGGAATTCCTTCGGATAAAAGGCCTGAAGGAATTTTGGGGAAGCATAGTTTAAAGAGGCCACCAGCATAGGGAAAAGTCAAAGAGCCCAAAGAAAAGGATAAAGAATGGCCAATTCCTGTAGACTTTTGTCCATAGGAAAAAAGCCTGAAACAAAAGCCCACAAAGTAGAAAAGCTACAAAAAGGACCTGATGACTTTTGCCAAGGACGGTGAAGTCCCAAAGGTTGTCAAATTTAAGTAGACAAACTAGCCATTCGCTGACATCTGCGTGAACATCAAATTTAACGTAATGAAATAGTCATTTTCTTTTGAATTAAAAGAGTGCCAACCATGGAAGGAGCCCAAGGAATGTAGCAACCCACCAGAAGATTGCCCTCAAAGGCTAAAAGAGCAAGAAGAAGACAAGGAGTAGAAAAGACAAAGCATTCAAGTGGCAAAGGGAAGGTGAGTTACTACCAGATGAGCAGCGTGACCTATTTTTCTCTAGTTGGCATTTATGAGGGGACAAATAGTAGTCTATTTATAGAAAAGAGGTGCAGCCATGTTCTTACATTAATTTTTGAATGCCAAAGTCAATTTTGGCAATTGTACAACATTGTTTTAGTAGGCTTTTTCTGAGAAATGACATCAGTAGCAATGATCTTCCTCTTCTTGATGTGTTCAGTGCACATGGGCCACTTGTAAAAAAGAGTGCCAAAATGTTTCCCAGGAGGTGCCAAATTTTCTTCCTCTTCCTATATATTGTAAACTTTTCTTTTGAGAAAGAGATTGACTCTCAGCCTTAAGGCAAAACTCTGCCCAAAAATCTCTCGGGGCTTGTAAGGCAGAGCTGCTAGATATTTACCTTGAATCAAAACACAATATTTTTACCTCCATTATGAGTTTTGCATCTTTATTATGTGTATATGCCTTGATTCTATGTTAAGTCATTTTCTTAATGCTTTTGCAGAATGATTTTAGCATGTTTGGTGCATTCTTTGAGTTTCCTTCCACAGGTCTGTCAGAAGTGTCCCTAGAGGAGTATAGGTGAAGTGGATAGGCTGCTATAGTGTGTCTCAGAATGCCTCTGGTAGTTATTTCCTCCATGTATCTCCACAGATCCCTAACCCACTAATGCATAAGGTTTTCTCATGTCAGATGAAGTATATGGGAGATTATTCTCGGTGGAAAGTGTATGTTTAGGCGGAGTAGATCAACCTTTGTTGGTGTATCACCTTTTACTTTTTAGGCTTAGGTTCTATTTTCAGCATCTCCTTCTCCCTTTTCATCCCCCCCTTTTCCATTTTATTTGTTAGCAGTATGAGAAACCAGGGCCTAAATGATACATCAAAGGGAGCTAGTCCTTATCTAGAGACTCTCCCCTCCAGCTTCATCGGTCCCACAGGTAAGAGGGGAGTTTCCATTGTTTCATGTGGAAGGGCGGGAGCTAGGCGTCCTACCCCTGGGTGCAATCCACTATGTCAACATTATTAATGAATATAAGACACATGTTTTTAAAAAAAATTAGGTCAAAATAGTAAACAAAAAAAGTTATTAGCTCTGTACTAGCTATTTTTACCATTAGATTAGAAAATAAAAAGTGATAATCACTAAAAGATTCATAAGTTCTAAACTACAAATCATATTTTAATTAAATTTTGACATAATTAAGATGGAATAAGTAATAAAAACCTATTAAAATTTTATAAAAATATAGAAAATGTATTAAAAATAAGATCTATTTTAACTATTATTTTTGTTCAAATATGTGGAGTGCGTAATCATGTCCCATAAAGTGTGTCATTTGTGATCAAAGAATTTTAAAAAGAGAGGAGGTTAGATAAAATTTGAGTCTATAAAATTATGAAATAAACACACTAACATACTAAAGTATCTATGCCTAGATCTTATGGGAAGCTTAATGAACAAATAATAATTGAAAACTCAACTAAAACGTAAAGAACAACAATCTTTACCTTTCTTGAGATCTCCAAATGATTTATTCATTTGCTTGATTGGATTGTGATCAAAAGGTCTTAATCAATGGGGTTTGACTACATTCATCTCCTCTTGGCACAATTTTCGGCTTGGCTTGGTTTTATTTTGGCATTATAACACTATGAATTTACTTTATGGATCAACTCTAGCATTATAACTTTACTCTATTTCAAGCTCCCTAAATGAAGGGCTTGAGGCTTGCTTTTATAGGTTTTAAAATAATTTGTAATGGGTTAAATTGTAAAATTGGTCGAGTTTAGCATATTCCTAGGATATTTTTTTGATATTTTCCAAAAGCAACAACTCACAAAAGGTAATGATTAGCTTTTGAGATGCTCTTGATATTTGAATTTTTCTTTTTGATAATTGATTTTATTGCTCATGGATGAATTAAATTAGGCTTTGATTAGGATTTGCTTAGGATTTGGTGTTAATTAACTCTTTTTAGGTTTTTTTACATTTTTGAATGATTTTAAATTAATTGATGGTATATTTGTTCAATTTAATTGATTAGTAAGCCTAATTGATTTATTGCATGGTTATAAAGCCAAATTTGAGACAATTAGAAATTCTTAGGCTAAATGGTCAATGGTTAGTAAGAATTGGTCTAAATTTGGATAAAAATACATTGGTGGCCAAATTTATGTGTCTATAATATGAAGGTCATGGCATGTTATTTAATTTTATTGGTTATATTATTGGCATTGATTTAGTGTTATGTGGTTTATTTAAAAGTTTAAGTCTTTTATTTAAATGGACTTACATTGATTACGGTAATTTTTTAATGCCATTAATATGGTGGTTGGCATAAACCATGGGGGTTAAATGGCTAATCCATTTTGTTTATGTTAAGCATGAGGGTTATCTACTAATCTACATTCCTATTAGTTGGTGGTTAGTTTAATGATTGATTTTTCTAGATGGGTCATTAATGGTGAAGTTGGTGAGGGATTTACCTTGGGATATAGAGGAGGTTTTGTCTCTCCTCCCATTAAATACAAACATTGAATGGGTATGGGAGAGTGGAAGGAAGGAATGGGGAGTTGGGATGGTGGATAGAAGAAGTTAATATGGTTAGGAAGATGGAAGAATAGAAGAGAGAATAGTGGAAAATTTGGCTAGTTTTAATGATGGCCATGATAGACTTTACATACATAGTAGTTGTTTGGAAAGATTATAGAAGTTTTTTTATATCTTGGTTTTTTCGAGTTTTGTTTGATATCAAGTAAATTATATTTATTTTTTGGTTATTTTTATTACTATATTAATTTGTAAATATTATGAAGAGGTTGCTTATGTAGATGGAAGTCTTAGGACTTTTAGATGCATATGAAGACCCCATAAATTGATATATTGACATATATCATTTACATATGAACATGCAAATGGATATATATATATATATATATATATATATATATATATATATCATGATTAAAATATTTGATAGTATTGAGTGGGTTCTAGTCTACATTATTATTTAGAAGTTGGTTTAGTTTAATATTATGACTACATTTATATTATGTATTGTGTTTGTCAATGGCATAGTTGAATGAGTTCTATTTGGTGATATTTTTCACTGGCTGCATCTTTTGTTCATTGGGTCAAGATTTTTCACTGGATTTATATGTTGCCTTTTGATCATTTTTTATTATGACTATGTTATTATCTTTATATCAAGGTTTATGGATATGAGTTTAACTATATATAGGTTATGGGTTATAAAAATATTAAATTGTGATTGGGTCATGATTATTTCATTTTCATTTTCATTTTATGGTGACTATGTTATTGGTATATATCAAAGCTATTGTATATCTATATGTTGTTATTCCATAGATCAAAGTTATATATTAATTTGGGTTTATTATCATGACAAAATTATTTAAATATAGGGAGTATATGTTGACTTTGTATGTTATGCCATGGTCTTAAGTTTTATTGGGTTAGTTTTTGGTGATTGTGTTTGATCATTATAACATGTTGGGTCTTGTGATTATGCTAACATATTATTGATGAGGTATCTTTGATATCTTTGAATTCATTTTGGAATTAAACTTTACTATGTTTTGATAAGTTCAACCTTTTTCTTTGAATTCATTTTTAATTAATTTTATAGTGTAATCGACTTTGGACTTGCCTCTATCTAATTGGCATGAAAATACATGTTATAACTTGCTAGGTAAAATGGGAATAAAATAAGATTGAAAGAGTTTGTTGTATTTAATTAGTGGTTTATACTTAGCTTATATTTTATATTAAGTCATTTTTTAAAATGAAATATTTTAAGTTATTTATTTGGATGTTAATTGGTTACTTGTTTGGGGTGTTATTTTTTGGTTATTATTATTAGACTAGACCTAAAGAAATAAATGGGTATAAATTAGTGTTTTAGATGGTTAAGGGTGACTGTAACTTGGTAGGGATCTAAGAAAGTTAATTTGAAGAATATATAATGGATTAAATTTAATCTATTCTATATCATTTGGTAGCCAATACTAGCTTCCCCACTTCTGGTCTATACTACAGATAGATTAGTTATTCCTATCTCACATGGGAAGGATATAGTTGTGTTTCATGTATCCTTTATATTGATATGTATATTTTGGCTAAAAATCTCATTGATTATATTTCATTTGATGTTCCTGGTTACTGTAACCACTATCCTACTAATGGTTAGGGTGGTAAGGGCCACCAATGGTTGGGTTCATAGGGTTAGATGGGATGGTTTGTCCTAATCAATTCATCCATGTTATACTCTATGTCTAGATGACTTCTCACACATGTAATATAATATGATAACCATTCAATTTTTTAAGTTATGTTTAATTTATTAGTATACTTTGTTAGCATGCATTTTAAGTTTAATTACTTAGAATATTTGGTTATCTTTGATATTGAAGTAGTTAGTATGAAATCTTTATTTATGATCATGTTAAATACTAATCGATGTTATTAAAAAATTTCTAAACTAAATGGGTGTGAAACAATATATGAGGTAAATTGGTTATTGGTTGAAGGTGATATACTTCTGGTATATTGAATTATTAGTTACTAGTTTCAACTTTCACCTTAATTTAACATTATATTCTAATGATCTTTATATCTGATATGGATTCATTATAAATTCTTGTATGCAATTAATCTACATAGATTTATTATCACATTGATTCCCTAGATAAATTGGATATAGGAATTAATCCATGAATGTTTAGTTATTTATACTAGGTTTTTATTGATGTAAATCTAGTTTAAAATCCATGGTTAGAATAATCTTGATTAGATTAAATAGTCAAATAGATAAAAATTATGGTGTTGATTCATCAAGACTATGTTTATTAGATAACTTTAATTATCACATTATGTATGCGGTAAATTCAATTACATAGATGCATATGGATCTCTTAGTCATGTTTTAGTAATGCATAAACTTTTGGTAGACGTTACATGAGGAAAACAAATCAAAATCCTTCCTTCTAAACATGCATTTCAGACATACCTCATTGTGAGTAAGATATGTATTCTACATATGTTTGATTTGAAAACTATTAATTTCATTTCTTAAGACATATATGTTGAATATATGCAATCTAAAACTTAATAATTTCAATCTTGCATTGCATAATAATTGAAATAAAGAGTGACTAAATCCTTAAATTTAATCATAGGCATATATAACATTTTTGCATAGAATAATCATATGAGTAAGTGAAATAACTTGAATGAAATTATTATAATATAATTATTATGAATCAATGAAATAAGATAAGAAATTTATATAACACTTCTAATCTATTTGATGATGCATAGTTATATAACTACCATCTAAATGCTTGCTGATTTTTTTTCACATTAAACTGTATGTGGTTTCACTTTCCTTTCTGATAGTTAAACTTACTTGCCTTGCTACCCTTGGCTACCCAACAGAGAATTTGTTTAAATTTAATTAATTGGAACATTTTATTTGGGTTCCACTCAACTTGAAACTTAGATGAATTCCGTTTTCCTAGATTGTGTTGCATTTTGTTCCTTGATCATTTCTACTGTATAAATCACTTGTTTCCCTCTTCTAGTCTATCTAAATTATGAGTTTAACTATGTAGATAATTATTTATTCAACATACATTTATTTATATGATAATTAAATACTATATAGAATTAATTAAATTCTTTCTTATTAGATTATCTAGATTGGCTTAGTTATTTAAGTTTCTCCTCTTGAAACAAGCAAATAATTTAGATTTAATTGATTAGATGTCTTAGACTCTTTGTGTCATAATATGTCATTACCTATACCAATTAAATTTATTGTATGAATTTGTTTCTTGAATTCTTATAGGATAATGATGTTGATCATAACTATATCATTAATCATTATTCTAAGTAATGGCATCCATGTTAGTAAGGAAATGATGTATGAATTATTTATACAAGTAGTGTAGTGACCTCAAAGGTTGTTAAACATTTATGATCTCAGTTGGTGGCACTATGGAACCTTGTATTTTATATATATTTTATCTTTATGCAATAACATTTTTTGTTACATGAATGATTAGAAATATGCATATGTTGAATTCATTTCTAGTTGCTGATTTTGTTTACTTGTCTGAATTATGTCTAAATCTAAGGTTAGTAACTTGAAATTTTGACGTAAACTTATGTTAACCTAAAAAATAACTTAGGTAAATAGAGTTATCATTATTGGTTAAAATAATCATTTAACTTAACCATCCTCGATGGGACTGAAACCTATTATAGAGAGTGAGGTATTTACCTAGGGTTAAGGACCTAAAAATGGTCCTATGTGGAAGTAAAAGTGCTACATATGGTGCTTGAGTGATATGTGTGTATATATACACCAATATTCCAAAAAATACATAAAATAACTAATATAATAACATGATTCCACATATCACCTTTTGTATGTGTTTACCTCTAGCTAATTACCTTAGTTCACCTCTTTTGGTTTTAGTTATGTGTACATAAGTGAATATAACATTTATCTCCTATGTAAACAACTGAGGTAAGTGGACCTAACATGAATCCAAAACATATTCTTGTATATAGTTCCAAATATTTTGGGGTTTTATTTCATCTGGTATCAAAATAATTTTATGCTCTAGGGAACTTTGGGAATGAGTTTTCTTTTTATAAATTTTGTAATCTACTGAGTGATCAATTGTAATTATTAATATGGTTAGAACATGATCAAGTAAAGGAAACATATATGGGAACCCTTTTAATGTCAACCTAGTTAGGGTTAGTGGTATAAGAAAAGTAAGGGGTTATCATGTCTGCATTTCCATTTGTAACCAAGAAGAGCTGCTCATGAATAATGCTAACAACAATATTAAGGTACCTAATGCTCAAGAAATCAATATGAATCCAACTAATAAGAATGAGAAGATACTCAATGGAGTATTGATAGCCATTAATACCTTGTAGGGAAATATTGATAACCAAGAGCAAAGATTGAACAATCTTAAAGGGATATCCCAAGAGGAAGTACCCAGATTGGAAATGAGGTAGGTAGGACCTGTGATTCAAGAACTACCTTTGACCAATATTGACCTAATCATCAAAGAGCTGAAGAATTTTTCACTACCTACCTTTTTAGGTGAGGAATTAGGTGATGCTACTAATAAATGCTTGTATACTTGTAAAAGTAATTTAAATTGCATGATATTCCATCAAATGTGAAAGCTAGGGAAACAACATCTCATCTAGTTAGACCTATAGGTTTATGGTGGAATCACCTTTGTGATATTAAAGGATATCTACCTTTGAACCTATACTAATCTATTTATAAGACTTAATTTCACAAAATATACCTAAACACAAACCATAAGGGGCATCAAATCACTAATTTTTAGCTTTTAAATTAAGAAAACATGTTTGTTGTTGAGTATGAGAATAAGTTTCTAAATTTTTTGCATCATGTGAACTACATGCGTGATGAAGAAATCAAGATTACTAAGTTCAAACTTGGACATAAGGAAATATTAATGCATGATGTCAACATGATGAACTAAAGGACTTTGGTTTAAAAAATTGAATCAACCTATAGGATTGAGGAAAAAGAAAAGTCTCATCAAAAGGCAAGACAAAATTTTAAGTTAAGTAGGCAGTAGTCTAAAGTAAATAACCTTTCTCCTATGAAAAAGAACTTTCAAAAATTAGAACAAAACCATATATTTTTAGGTGGTAATAAAAAATTTAGAAAGTTTTCTAATCAAATCAAGAATTTCAAGTCCCATGGATCTTCTAAATTTAGTTCTTACAAGAAAGAACAACATCAAAACAACCAATATGGAGTTGCCATGAGTGCTAAGATTATTATATTAGCACCTTTTAAACCTATTGTTTACTAGGAATGTGGTGAGAACCACTATAAAAAGGATTATCCTGAGATAAAATTAGGCCAAGTAGTGAATCATAGGGTATATGATGTTATTGATAATCATAATACTAATTTGTAATCCACTCTAATTAAAACCTGAGGTATAATTAATGGTTTTCCCTTGACTATCTTGATTGATTCAGGTGTAATAGATTATTTTATTTCTCCTTTTGTTATAAATCAATGTAATATTAAACCTATTTTGATAAGAGAAGGTGAGGAGGTTGAGTTTAATAATGGTAAGAAAGTGCCTATTCTTTAGTGCTTAGAACAAGCATAATTAGATATTGTTGTTTTTAAGACCAAGATGAATATTTTTCTCATGCCTTTATGGTCTTATGATTTCATCCTTGGGATGGATTGGTTACATGAACATCAAGACACACTTGATTACATGGGAATGAGAGTGAAATTCACCAATTATCTTAGCCAAATCATGGAATTACAAGGCATGCAAGGGTCCACAAGATGAAAAACACTTTTAGCCTTACAATTAAAAAGAGTTATTATTAAGGGTTTCAAGCTTTATGTAGTATAATTGCAAGAATTACCTAAAGATAAGGAGTTGGTACATGAATATTTTGCTATTTTAAGGGAGTTTATGGATGTATTTTCTAAGAAGATACTTGTTTTACTGCCTAAGTGGTAATTTGATTTCTTTATTGATAGAATACCTAGATCTGCCTCTGCTTCTAAAGAAACTTACCACATGAATATGGTTGGTCTATAAGAATTAAAATTTTATTTAAAAGAACTTTTAGACAATGGAATCATCCATCTAAGTGTGACTCCTTAGGGTGATCTAGTGGTCTTTGTAAAGAAGAAGGATGGTATATTGAGGCTCTGCATTAATTACATCATGCTAAATAAGGTAATATTAAAAAACCATTGTCATTTATCTAGGATTGATGACTTGTTTGACTAAATGAAGGGTATTTTAGTCTTCTCAAAGATTGATTTTAGATCAATATACTATCAAATGAGAATCAATGAAGTGGACATTCATAAAACTACTTTTAGAACTTGATATAGACACTACGAGTTCATGGTTATACCTTTTAGCTTAACAAATGCACCTGCAACTTTTATCAATCTTATGAACAATGTATTTAGGGACTTTTAGCATAAATTTGTGCTAGATTTTATTGATAACATTATTATTTATTATGAAAATGAGGTTGAGCATGATCAACACCTTTGGTTAGTCTTATAGAGACTAAGACATTATAAATTGTATGGGAAACTCTCCAAATGTGCATTCTATGAATCTAAAATTAATTATTTGGGACACAATATTTCAAAAGAGGGCATCATTGTTGATCCTATAAATATTAAAGATATTTAATATTGGATTTATCCTACTAATGTGAATGAAGTGTGAAGCTTCATGGGTTTGGTTGGTTATTACTAGATTTTTGTTGAAAAATTTTCTAGAGTGGCCTATCCCATTACCTCTTTGTAGTGAAAAAGCAAGAAGTTTGTATAGACCCCTCAAGATGAGGAAGAATTTAATAATTTAAAAGTGTTTCTTATAAAAACACCTATCCATATCATACCAAACCCAAATGGTAACTTTGAGGTTTGATTTGATGCTTATAAATAAGGCTGTGGAGGAATCTTGACCCAAGATGGAAAAAATGTGGCTTATGAGTCACATAAATTGAAAGATAATGAAAATAAATACCCTATGCATGACATGGAGCTTGTTTCAATTATTCATGCACTTTAACAATATAAATATTTCCTATTGGAGAAGCCTTTCAAGTTGAAATATGATCACTATAGTCTTGATTTTTTACTTTCTCAAGAAGATTTAAATGCACACCAATGAAGGTGGCTAGAATTTTTGAGTAATTTTTATATGGACATATCATATGTCAAAGCTGAGAAGAATCATGTGGCTGATGCACTCATCAAACACATGTACCTTACTATGTTGTTAGTGTTGCACAAAAATTCTAGAAATGTTATTTTAGAATAATATCTTGCTAATGTATTTTTCCATGATGTAAGACCAGGTTTGGTTGATGAACTTATAAAAAATAGATTTACTAAATTTTCTATTAAAATAGATGGCCTTATAAGGCATACAAATAGAATTTATGTACCTATTTTGGGTGACTTGAGAAATTTTGTGCTTAAGGAAGTGTAAAACACCTTATTGTGCTGATCTAGAGGTTACAAAGATGATGCTTAAGCTTAAAAATCTCTATTTTTGGCCTAGAATGAAGCATGATATCATTAATTTTTTAGTGAAATGCTCAGAGTGCCATTGGGTCAAAGCTAAGTATTACCTTCTAGGAGGGCTATTGTACCCTCATGATATTCTAAGAGATAAGTGGGTTGTAGTCTCGCTTGATTTTATTATAGGACTACCAGAATCATGTAACAAGCATGATATAATCCTTGTGGTGATTAATAAAGTCACAAAAGTTGGCCACTTTATTGATGGAAACTTAATAGCTGACACTTATATGTTTGTGGAATGCTTCATGAAGGAAGTGGTTAGACTTAATATAATACCTAAATTAATCATATCATATCATGACAAGTTATTTAACTCAATGTTTTGACATACATTGACTATAGCCTTTAGAATACTGTTGAATTTTAGTTCTTCATATCATCTGAAAATGGATGGGCAAATAGAAAGGCTCAACTAGATGGTTGAAGATATGTTGCATATGTATGTAATGGATCAGAAAACTAAATGGGAAGACTATATTTATTTAAATTTTCATATAATAAATCTTACCATTCTACTATAAATATGGATCTCTTTATATCTCTATATGGGTGTAAATGTATAACTTTTTTTGGCTAGGTCGACTTGGAGAATAGATTTGTTGTTGGAATTTATTTTATAATACAATATGATAGGTATATGGAATTAATAAGGTAGAATTTGAAAATAGCTTATGATAGACAAAAGAGCTATGTAGATCAAAATAGAACCCTACGTGAATTCATCGTGGGAGATAAAAAATTTCTACGTGTTACACCACAAAAAATTTCTATAAACTTTGGCAAGGCTTCCAAGTTATCTCCATGATTTGTTAGACCCTTTGACATTATGAAAAATATTAGTCATGTTACTTACCGGTTGGTACTTCCTCCTTATGTATCATGGATACATAATGCATTTCATGTTACTTTTCTAAGAAAGTATATACAGGATCCATCTCGTGTTTTACATTAGACTCATTTATGGGTCATGAAAGAGGAAAACATGTAGTTGAAACTAGTGAAAATCCTAGACCATCACAACATTGAGTTGTGTAATAAAGATATACAATAGGTTTTGATGTAATGTGACCCACTAAGAAAAAGGAGTGCTACATGGGAATATGCTCATCTTTTCAAGCAGCATTATGCATGAATTTTTAACTAAGTCATTACGATGGCTCTCTTTCAAGATAGGGAGGATGTTATGATCCCATATTTTTCTATTATATTATTTTATTAACACATTGTTATTAATGTTGTTAAACTAATTATTGATTGTTATTTCATTTGGATTACATATAGTATTTGTTTTAGTGGCATTGGGATGCATGGTTAATTCTATTCTTAATGATTTCATGGACTTCTTACTAAAGTTGATGGTACTTTTAATCTATACTTATTTATTGATTCTAATATGTTACAATTGATGTCCTTTCTGGTGGTTACAGGTTCTATCTATGAGCTAAGCAAATGTTAGAGGTTTTACTCCTTGAATTGAATGAATTCTAAGCAAGTCAGACATGTTTGATAAGTATACTTATTTGATTTTTTTTTGTCCCTCAAACATCTTGATTGGTTGTTATGATTTTCAATTGTCAACTATGGTCCTCATACTTATTATTTGTTGATGTACTTTACCTTATACAATGTCATTATTTACTATTACTTACCATTATGATTATTGTGGTTGTAGTCTTTATTCCATCTTGTAATCAACTCCATTTTATCCTCCTTCATAGGATTCTATTAATTTATACATTGATTCAATTATCGTATTTACCTATGAAGACACGTTACCTAAGACATACCAAGACCTACCCTTGAAAACCCCCTAGAAGCTTTGACACCCCATTTTCTCAATCTAAACCGTAAAACCTATAACCCCTTCTATTAAGGTAGTGGCATGTTTTTCAATTTTCTTAGTTATATTATTGGCATTGACTTAGTGTTATGTCATTTATTTAAAAGTTTAAGTCTTTTATTAAAAATTTACTTATGTCGATTATGATCATTATTTAATGTCATTAATATGGTGGTTGACATAAACTAAAGGGGTTAAATAACCAATCCATTTTATTTACACTAATCATTAGGGTTAGCTACTAATCTACATTCCTTTTGGTCGATGGTTGGTTTAATGATTGAGTTTTCCATATGGGTCAATAATGGCAAAGTTGGTGAGGGATTTACCTTGGGATATGGAGGAGGGTTTTTCTCTCCTCCCACTCAATGTAGACATTGAATGGGTATGGGAGAGTGGATAGAAGGAAAGAAGGTTATATTGATGGAAAAAAGAAGTTGATGGGGTTAGGAAGATGAAATAAGAGACGAGAGAACATTGGAAAGTTTGGTTGGTTTTAAGATGGCCATGATGGATTTTGCATACACAATAGTTATTTGGAAAGATTAAAGAGGTTTTTATCTATCTTGGATTTTTTTATTTTTATATGATATCAAGTAAGTTATATTTGTTTTTTGGTTATTTGTATTATTCTGTTAATTGGGAAATAATGTTAAGAGTATGCTTATGTAGCTATAAGTCTTAGGACTTTTAGATGCATATGCAGACTCTATGAATCAATATATCGACATATATCATTTACTTATGAAATTATAAATGGATATATATAGGATATATGGTTTTCCTAGTTGGAATCCATTATTTTATTATGGATTGAATGATTCAACCCTCTATGGAAACATTTTCATTGGCTTACCAGTTAGGTGTTTGTTTTTTTGACTTACCGTAGATTTATGAGTTTCATACCAGTAATAGAAATTGTGTGGCTTCACTATGTGTGGGTTTTTGGTTTGAATATAACTACATATATTCAAAAATCTTTAGATGGATTAATAAAAATAACTTTATTGATTGTTTGACTAATAGTGTCTGTATGTAAGAACATGTAGGATGTTTTAGGAGTAGTAACTATGTTATTTTTCCTTATAGTATGTGGCACATGTTTATGTATTAGATATTAATATTTTATGTCAACTTGGATGGTTAAAAACACCTAGACCTACACACACACAAACACACACACACACACATTCTCATTACAAATGATTTTATTATAATGTAACTACATGTTTCCTTTCGATGGATGAATGCATTTTTCTTGCATATTATGACTCAGATGAGTATGTCATTTTTCATTGTATTTCAATCATGAAGTGACCTAGATTATTTATGTGAGAGCTTCATTATGAAAATTTTCACCTTTTTTTACTAATTTATGGGCCTAATACAAACTCTTATGTTTTCACCTGCATTGATTCTCATGGCCATTTGGTATTGGGTCTTTGACTATGTATTCATATATATTTTTATATTGTGATTAAAATATTTGATAGTGCTGAGTGGATTTTAGACTGAATTATTATTTGGAATATGGTTAGGTTCAATATTATGATTACATTTATATTAAGTATTGTGTTATTTAATGGCATAGTTAAATGAGTTCTAGTTGGTGGTATTTTGCCCTGACTGCATCTTTTGTTCATTGGGTCAAGATTTCCAATTGGGTATTTATGGTGCCCTTTGATCAATTTTATTATTATGACTATGTTATTCACTTTATATCAAGGTTATTGGATATAATTTTAACTATGTATACATCATGGCTTTTAAAATTGTTGAAATGTGACTGGGTCATGATTATTTTGTTTCCATTTTATGATGACTATGTTATTGGTTTGTATCAAAGCTAATATATATCTATATGTTGTTATTTTATGGCTCAAATTTATATCTTAATTTGGGTTTATAACAATGATTGAATTATTAAAAGCTAAGGAATATATGTTTCTTATGTATGTTATGTCATGGTCTTAAGTTTTATTAGGTTGGGTTTTGGTTACTATATTCAATCATTATGACACATTGGGTCTTGTGATTATTTTAGCATAATATTAATGAGTTCTATTTGACATATTTCAATACATTTTGGAATTAAATTTGAATATGTTTTAATAAGTGCATCCTATTGATTTGAAGGCATGTTTAATTAGTTTTGTTGTGTAATCGATTTTGAACTTGCCTCTACCCAATTGAAATGAAAATACATGTTATAACCTACCAAGTAAAATGGGCATAAAATAAGTCTAAAGGAATTTATTTGTTATAATTAATTACTGTGTCTATGTTGATCTTATATTTTATTTTGATTCATTATTTTAAATTAAATATTTTAAGTTATTGAATTGGATGTTATGTGGTTACTTGTTTGTGTTGTCATTATCTAGTTATCATTCCTAAACTAGACCTGAATAAATAAAAAGGTATATATTGGTTTTTGGATGGTTAAGGCTGATCATAACTTAGATGAAAATCAAAGAAGGTTAATTTGAAAAATATATAATGTATTAAATTTAATCCATTCTATATCATTCATCAACCAAGATTAACCTTCCCCACTTTCGATCTATACTACAGTGGGATTATTTATTCATGTCTTGTCTCAAAATGATATAGTTGTGTTTCATGTATCCTTTATTTTGAGATGTCTCTTTTGGTTGAAAATATGATTGCTTAAAATTTAATTCATGTTCTTCATTATTGTAACCATCATCCTATCGATGGTTGGGGTGGTGAGGGCCACTCGATGGTTGGGATCTTAGGGCTAGTTGGGATGGTTTCTCCTGATCAGTTCATCCATGTTCTAATCCATTCCTTGATGACTTCTCACGCACATAATGTAATATGATAACCATTTAATTTTTTAAGTTATGTTTAATTTATTATTATACTTTGTTAGCATGGGTTTTGAGTTCAATTACTTAGCATATTTGGTTATCTTTGATTTTAAAATTAGCTAGTATGAAATCTTTATTTTTGATCATGTTAAATACTAATCTATTTTTTTAAGGGATTGCTGAACTAAATTGGATTGAAACACTATATGAGGTAAATTTTTTATTGGATAAAGGTGATATACTTCTGATATATTGAATTATTAGTTACTGGTTTTAATTTTCACCTCAATTTAACATTCTATTCTAATGATATTTATATATGATATGGATTGATTACAAATTCTTGTATGGAATTAATCTACATATATTTATTATCACATTGATTCCCTAGATAACTTGTATATAGTAATTAATCCATGAATGTTAATTTTAGGACATAGTTATTTATACTAGTTTCTTAATGATGTAAATCTAGTTTAAAATCCAAGGTTAGAATAATATTGATTAGATTATATAGTCAAATAGATATAAATTATGGTTTTGATTCATAAATAATAAGTTTATTTGATAAATTGAATTATCACACTATGTATGCAATAAATTCAATTACATATATGCATATGGATCTCTTAGTCATGTTTAGTAATGCATAAACTTCTGTTAGCTGGTTCATGAGGAAAACAAATCAAAATCCTTCCTTCTAAATATGCATTTTAGACATACCTAGTTGTGAGTAAGATATGTATTCTCCATATGTTTTATCTGAAAACTATTAATTTAATTTTTTGATACATGTATGTTTCATATATGTAATCTGAAACTTAATACTTTTCCTCTTGAATTACATAATAAATGAAATAAGGATTGCTTAAATCATTTGATTTAATCATAGGCATATACAATATTTGTGCATAGAATAATCATATGAGTAAGTGAAATAACTTGAAGGAAATTATGATAATATAATTTTTATGAATCAATGAAAGAACATAAGAAAGTTATATAACACTTATACTCTATTTGATGATGCATAGTTGTATAACTAACATATGCATGCTTATTGATTTCTTTCACATTAGACTGTATGTGGTTTTAGTTTCTTTTCTGATACTTGAAATTACTTGCTTCACTACCCTTGGATACCCAATAGATAAATTTGTTAAATTTATTTAAGTGGAATATATTATTTGGATTCCACTCAAATTGAAACTTAGATGAATTTTGTTTTCTTGGATTATGTTGCATTCTATTATTTGATTATTTATGCTATATAAATCATTTGTTGCCCTCTTATAGATTATTTGAATTATGTGTTTAATTATGTAGATAATGCTTTATTAATCATATATTTATTTATATGATAATGGAATAATTTATAAAAATAATTAAATCTTTTATTATTAGAATATCTGAATTGGCTTACCTATTTATGTTTCTCCTTTTTAAACAAGTAGATAATTTATATTTAATTGATTAGATGTCTTAGACTCTTTGTGTCATAATATCACATTAGCTATGACAATTTAATTGGTTGTATGAATTCATTTATTGAATTCTTATATGTTAATGATGTTGATAAAAATCATACCATTAATCATTATTCTATGTAATTACATCCATGTTAGTAATGAAATTATGTATCAATTATTTATACAAGTAGTGTAGTGACCTCAAAGGTTGTAAGGCATTTATGATCTCATTTGGTAGCACTGTAGAACCTTTTATTTTAAATCAATTTTCTCCTTGTGAAATAACATTTTTTGTTGCATGAATGATTAAAAATATGCATATGTCGAATTCATTTCTAGTTGTCAATTTTGTTTACTTGTTTGTATTATGTCTAAATGTAAGGTTAGTAACATGCACTTTTGACATAAATTTATTCTAACTTGAAAAATAATTTTTGTCAATAGAGTTATCCTTATTGGTTAAAATAATCATTTAACTTAACCATCTTTGATGGGACTGAAACCCATTACATAAAGTGAGGTATTTACCTAGGGTTAAGGACCTAGAAATGGTCCTATGTGGAAGTACAAGTGCCACATATGGTGCTAGGGTGATACCTATGTATATGTACACTAATACACTCCAAACCCCAAAAAACAACTAATACAATAACATGCTTCCCCATAGCAACTTTTGTATGTGTTTGCCTCTTGTTATTTACCTTAGTTCACCTCCTTCAGTTTTAGTTACGTGTACGATAGTGTATTCAACATTTATCTCTTATGTTAGCAAGCAAGATAAGTCGGTCTAACACACATACAAAACATTCTCTGATATATAATTCCAATTTATTTTAGAGGTTATTTAATCAGGTATCAAAATAGTTTTCTACTCCAGGGAACTTTGGGAATGAGTTTCTTTTTATAGATTTTGTAATCTACTAAGTGATCACTTGTAATTCTTAAAATGGTTATAATGTGATCAGGTGGAGGAAACATATATGGAAACCATTTTAATGTCAACCTAATGAGGGGTATAGGTAGAGGACAATGAAGGGATCATCCTAGCTACATTCCCATTTGTAACCAAGAAGAGTTGGTCATGAGTAATGCTGACAACAATATGAAGGTACCAATGCTGAAGCATTCAATAAGAATATAACCAAAAAGAACGAGGAGATCCTTAGTAAAATATTGATATCCCTTAATACCTTGCAAGTAAATATTGATAACCAAGAGCAAAGTTTAAACAATCTTAAAGGGATATCCTAAGAGGAAGTACCTAGATTAGAAATGGGCTAGGTAGGACATATGATTCAATAACTACCTTTGACCACTATTAACCCAATCATAAAAGATATGAAAAAGCTTCCACGCCTACTTTTTTAGGTGAGGAATCAAGTGATGCATTTGATGCATGGCTGGTACACTTGCAAAAATAATTCAACTTGCATAATATGCCATCAAATGTGAAAGCTAGGGTGGTAGCCTATTAGCTTGTTGGACCTATAGCTTTATGGTGGAATCATCTTTGTGATACTAAAGAATATCAGCCTTTGAAACTATCTCAATCTATTTTTGAGACTCAATTTCACAAAATATAATTGAACACAAAACATAAGGAGCATAAAATCACTAATTTTTAGCTTTTAAAGTAAGAAAACATGTATGTTGTTGAGTATGAAAATAAGTCTCTAAATTTGTTGCATCATGTGAACTACATGCATGATGAAAAAACCAATATTAATAAGTTCAAACTTGAGTTCAAGGAAATATTGATGCATGATGTCAACATGATGAACCCAATGACTTTGGCTATAGTAATTGAATCAGCCTACAAGGCTAAGGAAAAATAAAAGTATCACCAAAAGGCAAGATAAGAGTTTGAGTTAAGTAGGTAGCAGTCTAAAGCAAATAACCTTTCTCCTATGAATAAAAACATTCAAAAATCAGATCAAAACTATAGATTTTTAGGTGGTAATAAAAATATCAGCAATTTTTGTAATTAAAACAAGAATTTCAAGTCCCATAGATCTTCTAAATCTGATTCTTACAAGGAAAAACATCAAAACAAACATCATAGAACTACCATGAGTGCTAATATTATTCTTGTGGCACCTTCTAGACCTACTATGTTTTGTGAATGTGGTGACAACCACTATAAAAAGGATTGTCCTAAGCTAAAATTAGGCCAAGTAGTGAATCATAGGGTATATGATGTTATTGATAATCATAATGCTGATTTACAGGCCACTCTAATTGAAACCTAAGGTATAATTAATGGTTTTCCCTTGACTATCTTGATTGATTTAGGTGAAATATATTTTTTTATTTCTTCTTTTGATACAGATCAATGTAATATTAAACCTATGCTGATAACAGAAGGTTAGGATATTGAGTTTGATACTAGTATGAAAGTGCCTATTCTTGAGTGCTTGGAATAAGAAAAATTAGATATTGGTGTTTTTAAGACCAAGATGAATCTTTTTCTTGTGCCTTTAATGTCTTATTATGTCATCCTTAAGATGGATTGGTTGCATAAACATCAAGCCACACTTGATTTTATGGGAAAAGAGTGCAATACACCAATGACCTTGGCCAAATTATAGAATTATGAGGCATGTAAGGGTCTATAAAATGAAAAAAAAATTTATCTATACACCTGAAAATAGTTATTAGGAAGGGTTGTAAGCTTTATACAATCTAATTGTAGGAATTACCTAAGGATAAGGAGTTTTTACATGTATATTTTACTATTTTAATAGATTTTATGGTTGTCTTTTTTGAGAAGATACTCAGTTTACCACCCAAGTGGTAATTTAATTTCTCTATTGATATCATACCTAGATTTGCCTCTACTTCTAAAGAAACATACCATATGGATGTGGTTGATCTATAAGAATTGAAAGTTTATCTACAAGAACTTTTAGACAATGAAAGCATCTAGCCAAGTGTGTCTCCTTGGGGTGCTTCAGTTGTCTTTGTAAAGAAGAAGGATGGTATATTGAGGCTCTGTATTGATTATTGCATGTTAAATAAGATAATAATAAAAAACCATTATCTTTTCCTAGGATTGATGATTTGTTTGACCAAATGAAGAGTATTGTAGTCTTCTCTAAGATTTATTTGAGATCAGGTTACTATCAACTGAAAATCAAAAAAGGAGACATTCATAAATCTACTTTTAGAACTTGATATGGACACTATGAGTTCACAATTCTACCTTTTAGCTTAACAAATGCACCTACAACTTTCATCAATCTTATGAAAAACATATTTAGGGCTTTTTTGTATAAATTTGTGTTTGTTTTTATTGATAACATTATTATTTATTCCTAAAATGAGGCTGAGCATGATCAACACCTTTGTTTACTCTTATAGAGACTAAGACATCACAAATTGTATGGTAAACTCTCCAAATGTGTATTTTATGAATCTAAAATTCATTATTTGGGACACATTATTTATAGATATGGTATCAATATTGATCTCACAAAGATTAAAGCTATTTAATATTGGATTACTCCTTCTAATGTGCATGAAGTGTGAAGCTTCATGGATTTGGTTTATTATTACAAGCATTTTGTTGAAAACTTTTCTAGTGTGGCCTATCCCTTTACTTCTTTATATCACAAAGGCAAGAAGTTTGTATGGACCCCTCAATGTGAGGAGGAATTTAATAAGATAAAAATGTTGCTTACAATAACACCTATCCATATCATACTAAACCCAAATGATAACTTTGAAGTTTGGGCTGATGCTTCTAAATAAGGCTATGGAGGCATCTTGACCCAAGATGGAAAAGTTATGGCTTATGAGTCACAACAATTGAAATATCATGAAAAGAACTACCCTATGCATGATATGGAGTTTTCTGCCATTGTTCATGCACTCAAAAAATATAAATAATTTTTTTGGAAAATCCTTTCAAGTTAAAATCTGATCACTATAGTCTTGAGTATTTATTTTCTCAAGAAGATTTAAATGCATGTCAACATAGGTGGCTATTATTTTTGAGTAATTTTTGCATGGACATATCATATGTCAAAGTTAAGGAGATTCATGTGGCTGATGCACTAACCAAATGCATGTACCTTGATGTGTTTTTAGTCTTACAATAAAATTTTAGAAGTTTTATTTTAGAACAATAGCTTGCTAATGTATTCTACCATGGTGTAAGAATAGGTTTGACTGGTGAGCCTATAACAAAGAGATATTCTATTTTTTTTGTTACAATAGATGGCCATATAAGGCATAAAGGTAGAATTTATGTACCTAGTTAGGTGAATTGAGAAATTATGTGCTTAAAGAAGAACATATAACACCTTATTATGCTCATCTTGGGGTTACAAAGATGATGCATGAGCTGAAAAAGCTCTATTATTGGCCTGAAATGAATCATGATGTCATTGAATTTGTTAAAAAATAATTGGAATGATAGTGGGTTAAAGCTAAGCATTATTATACAAGAGGGATACTATACCCTCATGATATTATAAGAGATAAGTGGGTTGAAGTCTCACTTGATTTTATTTTGGGACTACCAAAATCATGTAGCAAGCATGATACAATCCTTGTGGTGATTGATAAAGTCACCAAAGCTGGACACTTTATTGATGGTAACTTAATAGATGATGCTTCTATGTTTGTGGAATACTTAATGAAAGAAGTGGTTAGACTTCATGGCATACCTAAAGTGATCATATCAAATCATGACAAGTTATTTACCTCAAGGTTTTGGCATACATTGACTGCATCCATTGGAATAAAACTGAATTTCAATTCTTCATATTATCTGAAAATGGATGGGCAAATGGAAAGGCTCAACTAAATGGTTGAAGATATGATACCCATGTATGGAATGGATCATAAAAATAAATGGGAAGATTACCTCCATTTATTTTAATTTACATATAATAACTCTTACTATTCTGATATAAAGATGGATCTATTTGAAGCTCTATATGGGTGTAAATGTAAAAATCTGCTTGGTTGGGGCAACTTGGAGAATAGAGTTATTGTTGGACCTAATTTTCTTCTAAGATATGATATGTAGATGGAATTAATAATGTAAATTTTTAAAATAGCTTATGATAGACAAAAGAGCTTTGTAGATCAAAAGAGAACCCCACAAGAATTAATCATGGGAGATAAAGTTTTTCTACGTGTTAGACCATAGAAAAGTTCTATAAAGTTTGTCAAGGCTTCTAAGTTATCTCCATTATTTTTTAGACCTTTCAATATTGTGAAAAATATTAGTCTTATTACTTATCAGATGGCACTTCCTCCTTCTCTATCATTGATACATGATACATTTCATGTTTCTTTGCTAAGAAAGTATGTACCTGATCCATCTCATGTTTTGCATTAGACTTATTTATAGGTCATGGAAGATAAAAATATATAGTTGAAACTAGTGAGAATCTTGGACCATCATAATGTTAAGTTGTGTAATATAGATATGCAATAGGTTTTGGTGTAATTAGATCTGTTAATAAAAAGGACTGCTACTTGGGAATATGCTCATCTTTTCAAGCAACATTATGCATGACTTTTTGACTAAGTAATTGGGATGGCTCCCTTTCAAGAGGGGGAGGATGTTATTATCCCATATTTTTATAGTTTATTCTTCTATTAAGACATTTTTATGAATGTTGTTAAATTGATTACTAATAGTTACTTCAGTTGGACTATATATAGTACCTATTGTATTGGTACTAAGATGCATGGTTAATTCTATTATTAATGATTTCATGTACTTACTACTACAATTGATGATACTATTAATATTTATTTATTTATCAATTCTAATATGGTACAATTGATGTCCTTTATGGTGGTTACAGGTTATATCTATGAGTTTGGCAGATGTTAGAGGCTGTACTCCTTGAACCAAATAAATTCTAAGAAAGTCAGACATGTCTAATAGATATAATTGTTTGGTTTTTTTTTATCCCTCAAAAATCTTGATTGGTTGTTATGATTGTCATTTTCCAACTATGATTCTTTTACTTATTGTTTATTGTTATAATTTACCTTGTATGATCTCACTATTTAATGGTACTTACCATTATGATTATTATGGTTGTAGTCTTTATTCCATCTTGTAATTAGCTCTACTTTATCCTCCTTCACATGATTCTAATCATTTCTACATCCCTTTAGATCCTATTTACCTATGCAAACACATTACCTAAGACCTACCTAAACCTACTTTTAACACCCCCTAGAACCTTTGACACCCCATTTCCTTGATCTAACCATTCAACCCTGTGACCCCTTATACATAGGTGGTGGCATGTTATTTAATTTTATAGGTTATATTATTGACATTGGTTTAGTGTTATGTGGTTTATTTAAAAGTTCAAGTCTTTTATTTAAATCAACTTACATTGATTATGATCATTATTTAATGCCATTAATATGGTAGTTGACATAAAATAAAAGGGTTAAATAGATAATCCATTTTATTTACATTAAGTATGAGAGTTAGCTACTAATGTACAATATTTTTGGTCGATGGTTGGTTTAATGATTGAGTTTTCTAGTTGGGCCATTAATGATGAAGTTGGTGAGGGATTTACCCTAGGATATGGAGGAGGGTTTTTATCTCCTCCCATTCGTTGTAGACATTCAATGGGTATGGGTGGGTGAATAGAAGGAATGGATATTTAGGATGATGGATAAAGGAAGTTTATGGGGTTAGGAAGATGGAAGAATAGAGGAGAGAACAATGGAAAGTTTGGCTAGTTTTAATGATGGCCTTGATGGACTTTGCATACACAATAGTTATTTAGAAAGATTAAAGAGGTTTTTATCTATCTTAGCTTTTTTAATTTTTATATGATATCGAGTAAGCTATATTTGTTTTCTAGTTGTTTGAATTAATGTGTTAATTGGGAAATAATGTTATTAGTATGCTTATGCAACCAAAATTCTAAGGAATTTTGGATGCATAAGCAAACTCTATGAATCAACATATCAACATTTATCATTTGCATATGAACTTGTAAATGGATATATATATATATATATATATATATATATATATATATACATATATACATATATATATATATATATATATATATGTATATATATATATATACATATATATATATATATACATATATATATATATATATATATATATATATACATATATATATATATATATGTGTGTATATATATATATATATATTGATATATATATATATGGTTGTTTTGGTTCAAATCCAATATTTCTATATGGATTGAATGATTCAACCCTACATTCAAACATTTTCATTGGCCTACCTATTAGGTGTTAGTTTTTTTGACTTACCATGAATTTATGAGTTTCATACTAGTAATAAGAACTATGTGGCTTCATTATGTGTGGTTTTTTGGTTTGAATCTAACTACATATATGCAAACAAATTTAGATGGGTTAATAAAGATAACTCTGTTGATTATTTGACTAATAGTGTTTGCATGTAAGAACATGTAGGATGTTTTCAGAATAGTAACTATGTTCTTTTTACTTATACTATGTGGCAAATGTTTATGTATTGGATATTAACATTTTATGTAAACCTAGGTGGTTAAAAATAGCTATATAAATATATATTTTCTCTTTTCAAATGATTTTTTAAGAATATTACTGCGTGTTCCTTTGGATGGATGAATGTTATTTTCTTGCATACTATGACGTGATTGAGTATGTAATTTTTCATTCTATCATTTGTTCATTGTATTTCAATCATGAAGTGACCTGGATTATTTTTGTGAGAGCTTCATTGTGAAAATTTTCACCTATTCCCCTAATATGAAATTTTGTGTTTTCATCTACATTGATTCTCATGGTCATTTGGTATTGGTTCTTTGACTATGTATTTATATATATTTTTATATTATGATTAAAATATTTGATAGTGTCGAGTGGGTTACAGATTACATTATTATTCAAAATATGGTTAGGTTGAATATTATGATTGAATTTATATTGGGTATTGTGTTTTTTAATGACATAGTTGAATGAGTTCTAATTAGTGGTATTTTTCCCTAATTACATCTTTTGTTCATTGGGTCGAGAGTTTTGACTTAGTTTCGATGGTGCATTTTGATAATTTTTTTTATTATGATTGTGTTATTCACTTTATATCAAGGTTCATGGATATAATTTTAACTATGTATAGATTATGGCTTTTACATTTGTTGAACTGTGACTGGGTGATGATTATTTTGTTTCCATTTTATGGTGATTGTGTTATTGGTTTATATCAAAGTTATTGTATATCTATATGTTGTTATTTTATGGCTCAAAGTTATATCTTAATTTGGGTTTATTACGATGACTATATTATTTAAATATAGGGAGTATATGTTGATTGTGTATGTTATGCCATGGCCTTAAATTTCATTGGGTTGGTTTTTTGTTACTAGGTTCAATCATTATGACACATTGGGTTTTGTGATTATGTTGGAATATTATTAATGAGGTCTCTTTGATATCTTTGAATACATTTTGGAATTAAATTTGAATATTTTTTTTATAAGCGTGGCTTATTTATTTGAAGACATGTTTAATTAGTTATGTTGTGTAATCAACTTTGAACTCACCTCTATCCAATTGGCATGAAAATACATGTTATAACCTACTAGGTAAAATGGTCATAAAAGAATTATGAAGGAGTTTATTTGTTATATTTAACTATTGGGTTTATGTTGAGCTTATATTTTATTTTGAATCATTATTTTAAGTTATTTAATTAGATGTTATGTGGTTACTTATTTGGATTGTCATTGTCTGGTTATCATTCTTAGACTAGACCTGAATAAATAAAAGGGTATATATTGGTGTTTAGATGGTTAAGGCTGATCATAACTTGTAAAAGTATCCAAGAAGGTTAATTTGAATAATATATAATGTATTAAACTTGATCCATTATATATCATTCATCAACCAAGATTAACCTTCCCCACTTTTGATCTATATTATAGATGGATTAATTATTATTTTCTCACCTTGAAATGATATAGTTGTGTTTCATGTATCCTTTGTTTTGAGATGTCTCTTTTGGTTTGAAATCTTATTGCTTAGAATTCACTTCATGTTCTTCATTATCATAACCACCATCCTGCTAGTGGTTGGGGTGGTGAGAGCCACCAATGGTTGGGCTCATAGGGCTAGTTGGGAGGGTTTGTCTTGATCAGCTCATCCATGTTCTACTTCATGCCTTGATGACTTCTAAGACACATAATGTAATATGATAACCATTTAATTTGTTAAGTTATGTTTAAATTATTAGTACACTTTGTTAGCATGGATTTTGAGTTTAATTACTTAGCATATTTGGTCATCTTTGATATTGAACTAATTAGTATAAAATCTTTATTTTTGATCGTGTTAAATACTAATCTATGTTATTAAGGGATTGCTAAACTAAATGGGAGTGAAACACTATATGAGTTAAATTTCTTATTACCTGAAGGTGATATACTTCTTTTATATTGAATTATTAGTTACTGGTTTCAACCTTCACCTTAATTTAACAATCTATTATAATGATATTTATATCTGATATGGATTCATTACAAATTCTTGTATGTAATTAATCTACATATATTTATTATCACATTGATTCCCTAGATAACTTGGATATATTAATTAATCCATGAATGCTATTTTTAGGACTTAGTTATTTATACTAGATTCGTAATGATGTAAATCTAGTTTAAAATCTAAGGTTAGAATAATTTTGATTAGATTAAATAGTCAAATATATATAAATTATGGTTTTGATTCATAAAGACTAAGTTTATTAGATAACTTGAATTATCACATTATGTATGTGGTAAATTCAATTACATAGATGCATATGGATCCCTTAGTCATTTTTAGTAATGCATAAGATTTTGGTAGCTAGTTCATGAGGAAAAAAAATCAAAATCCTTCCTTTTAGACATGAATTTTAGACATACTTGGTTATGAGTAAGATATGTACTTTGCATATGTTTGATATGAAAACTATTACTTTTATTTTTTAAGACATGTATGTTGCATATATGTAATCTGAAACTCAATACTTTTTCTCTTGCATTACATAATGAATGGAATAAGGATTGACTAAATCCCTTGATTTAATCATATGCATATATAATATTTATGCATAGAATAATCATATGATTAAGTGAAACAACTTGAAGGAAATTATGACAATATCATTATTATGAATCAATGAAAGAAGATAATAGATTTACATAACACATCTACTATATTTGATGATGTATAGTTATATAACTAACATCTACATGCTTACTAATTTCTTTCATGTTGGACTATTTGTGGTTTCACTTTCCTTTCTGATAACTAAACTTACATGCCTTGCTATCCTTGGCTATCTAACATATAAATGTGTAAAGGTTACTTAAGTGGAACATTTTATTTGGGTTCCACTCAACTTGAAACTCAAATGAATTTTTTTTCCTTGACTGTGTTGCATTTTGTTGCTTGATCATTTCTGCTATATAAATCACTTGTTGTCCTCTTCTAGTTTATTTGAATTATGAGTTTAAATCTATAGGAAATGATTTATTAGGCATACATTTATTTATATGATAATGGAATATTGTATAAAAATAATAAAATCATTTATTATTGGGTTATATGAATTGGCTTAGGTATTTAATTTTCTCCTTTTGAAATAAACAGATAATTTAGATTTAATTGATTAGATGTCTTAAACTCTTTGTGCCATAATATCGTATTGGCTATGTCAACTTAAATGATTATATGAATTAATTTCTTGAATTCTTATGGGATAATGTTGGTTATCATAACCATATCATTAATCATTATTCTAAGTAATATCATCCATGTTAGTAATCAAATGATGTATGAATTATTTATACAAGTAGTGAGGTGACCTCAAAGGCTGGAAGCCATTTATGACCTTGGCTAGTAGCACTATGAAACCTTGTATTTTCAATCTATTTTATCCTTACGTAATAACATTTTATACTACATGAATGACTATAAATATGCATATTTTGAATTAATTTCTAGTTGTTGATTTTGTTTATTTCTCTAAATTATATCTAAACGTAAGGTTAGTAACTTAAACTTTTGAAGAAAAATTATGTTAACTTGAAAGATAACTTAGGTCAA
This sequence comes from Torreya grandis, assembly GCA_037957365.1. Lineage (NCBI taxonomy): Eukaryota > Viridiplantae > Streptophyta > Pinopsida > Cupressales > Taxaceae > Torreya > Torreya grandis. Next base: position 3,422,105 of record JARHVA010000440.1, on the reverse strand, counting down.
TATAGTTATCCTTCCTAGTTAAACTAATCCCTTAACTTAACCATCATTGAGCAGGACTAAAATCCATTAAGGAGAGTGAGGTATTTACTTAGGGTTAAAGACCTAGAAATGGTCCTATGTGGAAGTACGAGTGCCACATATGGTGCTCAGGTCTTATCTATGTATGTATACATAGATACACCTAAAACCCCATAAAACAAATAATACATTAACATTCTTCACCATAACACCTTTTTTACATGTTTACCTCTACTAATTACCTTAGTTCACCTCCTTTAGTTTGAGTTGTGCATACAATAGTACACTAAATGTTAATCGCTTGTGTTAGAAATCGAGGTAAGTGGGTTTAACACACATCCAAAACATAGTTTGATATATAATTTCAATTTTTTTTGTGTTTTTTTAGCATGGTATATGAACTAGTTTGAATGGTCATGTAAATTAGATTGAAGATAGAAAGACCATGTGCCTTCTAATGGCATGATATGACTATTTTTCACACATAGATGCGATTTATTTTTAATAAGTCCAACTAATTATTGATGATTCTAATTAATTATTGATAAATCTTAATTTATTTCTGATAATTTTCAACAATTGGACTATTAATTATTTTTGATCTTTTTAAACAATTTGGACTTATTAAAAATACATTAAATAGATGTGATTTATTCATAATAAGTCCAACTAATTATTGATAAAGTATAATATATCTCTAATAGTTTTCTAAAATTAGACTAATAATTATTTTTTATCATTTTAAATAGTTTAGATTTATTACAAATGCATTAGATATATGTGATTTATTTGTAACAAGTCTAACTAAATCTTGATATAGTCTAATTTATTTATGATAGTTTTCAAAAGTTTGACTAATAATTATTTATTATTATTTTAAATAATTTGGACTTATTAAAAATACATTATATAAATGTGATTTATTTGTAATAATTCCAACTAATTCTTAAAAATTCCAATTAATTCTTGATAAAGCCCAATTTTTTTGGATAGTTTTCAAAAATTGGACTACTAGTTATTTTTAATAATTTTAAATAATTTGGAATTATTACAAATACATTAGATATATGTGATTTATTTATAATAAGTCCAACTAAATCTTGATATATTCCAATTTATCTTTGATAGTTTTCAAAAATTTGGACTGTTGATAAGTCCATATTATTTAAAATAGTCCTTGGCTAATAGGTTTAAGATTGAATAACATTATTAACTTTTCTACTATTACTAACCCATACCAAAAAAAAACCCAAATATATAAATGATCAATATAAATCATCACTCATAAATTTTAGTTAATATAATCAACCTTTATAGACTAGGTGAGTAGAATAAATAATCTAAGTTCATCTTTATCCTCTTGTATTTTTCAATATACTTGAAAAACTTGATTATCAAAAATATCATCAAATTATATTGTATGCTTTTTTTTATAAATTCATAATTGTAATTACATTCTATTATTTTTATATAATTAAAGGGTTAATGTTGAATTAATTAAATTTATATAAATCATATTGGTGAACCTGTGTATTATTTTAACATTGTCAAACCTTATGTTTCCCTTAGGGATACAACCTTATTTTTTGATCTCAAAATTTTGTCTTATAGTTTCAGATCTAATGTTTGATTTCCTCTTAGTATTGATAGAAATTATAATATATTTATATTTTTTGACCTAGGTTTTTAGTGAAATCTTACCATTAAGGTTTTCTTATACTATGCATATGGCTTATCCTATCTTGTTTAGATTCTAAATAATACATAATATATCTATTTATCAAACTCTTTAAGAATTTCTATAAATTTATTTAGTGGAATAAAAACCTCTTTTTATTTACCAAAATATTATATGAAATTTTGAATTTATTATTTTTAGTAAATTGTGTTAGCAGATAAAGGGTGTACTTATTTTTAAATTAATTTATGGGTTTCCTTTATTTTATAATTTTAATTAAAACCACATATATTTCAAAAATAACTAATATATTTGTTTTAATTTTTGATTATTCATTGTGAACATCTTAATGTTCTCCCTTATAGTTTGCATGTCAGAGTGTGCTATTATAATAATCCATATTCCTTTTATTTTATTACAATATTGGTATTTAAAATGAATAATTATGTTTTCAATCTTAATATATCTCATCCCTTATATTTTATTTTTTATATCAAGTTGATACTCGATAATTACTCTAGTTATGAAGATAAAAACTACACCACTTCACAAATAGGAGAAGTTAATTCCCTTACACCTCCTTTAAAACCCTCTCTTAACAATACCTTAGCACAATAATAAAATAAGGCTAATATGAATATTCTTTATTTTTCTATGTTGCATGAATTATAATCTAAAGATGAATTTTTTAAAATACACCTTGTTTGTATTTACATTTGTCTACTGCACTTCATCACATTCAATGTTATAAAAAAAACATGCCTAAATACAAAAAAGGGTATAAATAAAAATATAATGACACTAATCTTACATGCATATATGATTCTCATGATATATATCATGAAAATATTACAAAAGTGGAATGCATTCCTTTACTAGATGATGCAAATGTGATAAAGCATGAATGCCTTTATTCTTCACTAGATGATGTAAATATGATAAAATTTGAATGTGTTTTTCCTTTACTAGATTATGAAAATATTATGAAAATTGAATGTCCTTATTTACTAGATGATACAAATGTGATAAAAGTTGGATGTGTTTTTACTTTACTAGATGATGAAAATGTTATAAAACTTGTGTCTTTATTCTTAACTAGATAATGGAAATATTACAAAAGTTGAATTTACTTATCCCCCTTTATCTCTAGATGATGCAAATGTGAAAATTTGAGGTGTTTATTATATCTTAGATGATGTAAATGTTGAATTTTATTCTTATTTATTAGATGATTATAATGATATAAAATTTTAAAATGCTTCCCTTTCTCTCTTTAAATAATACAGAAAGTGAAATTATTCTCCTTATTTTTATATAGATGATGAAAATGCTATAGAATATAAATGTTATTTTCCTTATCTCTCTTTAGAAACACACTTAGATACACATGTGCATCATATTTATTTAGATCTTTAAAAAAATTCATGAAATAGTCTTTTTTACATACAAATATTTGTGATATTAAAAATGACATAATCTCTTCTTTACAAACATCATGTGATATGAATGATCCCATATGAAAGATTTGAAAATTATGCAATTATGTAGTCTTAGAATGTAATGATAGTCATGATAATTTTACTATATCTATATTTCAAGTTAATGGTAAATTAAAACCCATGCGTGCACCTTTTCAAACCACAACTATCCCTACTAGCCATATTGTATATATGATGAATGTTATATGAGACTTAAAAAAGAAGTGATGGTCATGGAAACCCTACCAATAATTTAACATAATATGTGTAATATTTTTGTCATTAAGATAATGACGCATGCATAGTATTAAAATATTTCCATAGAATTATAACATGAGAAGCTTGTGACTGGTATTACATTACTCCTCAAGGTTGTTTGCCTACATTCACGAAGTTAGAATACACATTCTTATTAAATTATCATAAGAATGAAATAACTAAATTGATATTTGAACATTTATAAAATTTAAAGAATCATGATGATGATTCTATTTGATATTATACTATATTATTTAAGAATGAATTACACTTTTAGACATATAGACACTCAAATTTGGATACACATTTGATACTAAGTAAGGGTCTTATTTCAACACTATAGAAAAAAATCATTGCATATTCCTTACATTTATTTCGATAGATTATAAATGTATGTGCAGAAATATCATGTTAGATATTAAACAATAACATATAATTAAATGAATCTTATTTAAAAGGAATTTTTTTCGTTAAATATGATTACAAAGGAAAAGAATAGATAAAAGAGGTTCATAAATAATGTCAAATACCCTCTTCAAAACCAAAAATTCATAGAAATAAAAAAAAACTAAGGTATTACATAAAGGAACATAATTCATGTATAGGATAACTCCTAAAATAAAATCATATACTTCTATTAAGAGACAACCATTTCAGTTTGATTTTATTAGATATTGACCACTTGATATTTTACATACATTATTGGACAAGTAGTTGATTACTATTCCACTAAAATACTATCATCCACCACTTATATTTTATAGGATAAAAGGTAAACCATTTTATACTTACCATAGTATTAATTAGAATTTTGATAATGATTGTTATGCTTTGTGATAAAAACTTACACAACTTGTAGATAGAGAACTTATTAAATTTCATAACAAGAAAAAAAGGTATTTTGCTCCCACTTCTTCTAGTAGTTATTATAATAAGATGAAGACATCCCATGACATTCATAATAAGGAAAGAATGGTTTATCAACATTTATAGAATCAAATCACTAGAATAAGTAATTTTTATAGTTAGTGTGGACATAAACTAAGGAATAAGATTGCTAGTCTATAGTTTCGGAGTCCCATATAGAGCTAATATTATGCAGAGAAGTCTATATTCACTTGGATTAATATTACATGCATATTTTTCTTAAACTATATTTATTTTATATATATTTAAATTTAAATCTAATGTTTTTGTTTGATTCATATTTTTATCTTAATTCTTATGGTCTTATAGTATTATATGATGTGTTATTGGGTCTCTTCCACACCATTTTCATTATTATGTACCTTTAAAAATCTAATGGTTACATCTCTTCCCCCATCATTACTTTTGATAACCATTATTTTATACTTATTTACCTTCTTAACTACCAGTTAAATGGTATTTACATATATACCATGGTATATATGCATTTTAATGATGTAAAATATACTATATTATTCATTATTATTATTATTATTATTATTATTATTTTGATATATTTAAGACTTCTAAAATATAATATAATGCTTATATAACCTTGATGAATAACCCTACCAACATCATCCTAAAACTCAAGCATTTGTCTTTTCCTTGAAACAAGTTTGATGAATAACCATATTACTTCATATTTCCTATCATGGTTATTCATTTTCATCCATATTAAAGTACTCTTCCTTTTTAAATTAGTTATATTTATATATAGTATATCTCAATATTTATATGACATTATGTTTTTTTATTATTTATGTGGCATCATTCCTTTGTTCCATGACATATTTTATGCTCACCTCATTTCCTTATTTATGTTAGTGTCATCATCCTCTTCCCACTTATAATAATAATTTTATTTTTTGAAGTTATTCATTAATTTATTAGTGTCATATCTCTATTTAAAACTGGTGTATTCATCTTATTTCATAGTTTCATCTCCTTCCACAAAATTGTAATCTTCATCTAGGGGTATCATATTCTTCTCCTCCCAAGTAATTATTTGATATCCTAGGGTGATTCATTTATTCCATGCTATAATTGCATTATTTTAAATTCATAGTATGTTAACTTTATTTCAAATGTTTTTATTCAAATTTGGTTTCACCCATGGTTGCATCATCTTCTTCTACCATGAATTAATAATATGTGTTTGTGGTATCTTCATATTCCTTCATAGATTAATAATTATATTCCCCCATGTCATTTATATCTTCTATGGAATCATCCTCCCTATAGGTTACCCACATAAATTGTGGTATAAAATTCACTTCTACACTAATATCTAATAATACATGACATATATCCTTGTTTCCAACATTTAAATGTAACAAAAATTTTAATTTTCTCCATCTTCTAGTTCTAAACACATTTTTATACTTCTCATTTTTCAAATTTTCCATCCTAAAATTTTTGTGGGATCTCCCTTGTTTATTAAAAAAATTCTATTTTTTTTTAATTAGCCCCTGAGATTTTATTAATTTTGATATCTTTTTGAGTTCTATTACTTTTAACTATCTAAATATATGATTTTATTTTTCTACTTTGTTTGTATTTAGGCTATACATTTTCTACTTTGTTCCACTATATGTTCATGAATTTTGGTATATGGGTAATCCATATCACTATATTCCTTATCTTAATCATCTTACTCCACTAAATTTTTCCATTTTTCACTTCAGGTAGCTACTATAGATGTGGTTTCTTCTTCCTTTAATGATAAATTATTACACATCATAAATTTATACACTCTATTTTTTTTAAAAAAAATCCTCAATCTCCTATAATTTGTATAATTTATTTTATCTCCTCTTTGAACATTTGATTACTTATTATTTATTAAACTATACTTAAATCCTCTGTTTATTTTTCCTTATGTTATATCTCTCCTCAATCTACTGTTTACTTTTTTTCATTCTACAGCTTCATTTTTTATGTTCTTGAAACTTCATCTTTTCTTTTTTTCATATATGTTTTTGTTCTATAGTTTCTTATTTTCTATTTATTTATTTTTTTTAGTTCCATGATTTCATCTCTCTCTCTCTCTCTCTCTCTCTCTCTTTCCATTATATTCTCTCTACTTTTTACTCTCTCTCTCTCTTGTTTGCCACTCTCTCTCTCTCTCTTTTTTTTCTCTCTTCTCTCTTCATCTTTTCTTTTTTTTCATATATGTTTTTGTTCTATAGTTTCTCTCTCTCTCTCTCTCTCTCTCTCTCTCTCTCTCTCTCTCTCTCTCTCTCTCTCTCTCTCTCTCTCTCTCTCTCTCTCTCTCTCTCTCTCTCTCTCTCTCTCTATGACAATTGGTTCATTTCCTCAAAAAAAATCTTCTGGATAGGGGGAATGTGTCTTATCATATCTCATCTTTATATTTCTATTTATATTTTTCTTCTCTATTACCTTCAACTAATGTCTTGCCATTATATTCTTCTCTACTTTTTACTATTCCTATTCCACTATCTTCCTTTCCTAATCTTGTTTCCCACTTATTTTTTTCTTATTGATTCTTCTATTATCTTTGAAATCTCTAAATATACTTCTCTCTCCTTAATATTAATACCTTCTCTAACCATTTCTTCCTTATCTTTCATCTCGTTACTCTCTTCTTCATTGATTTTTATAATATCTACTCTTTCTCTCCTTATATCCAACTAGTTCTTCTTATGTTTGGTATGGGTCCTATTTGGAATTTTTCTTCCAAATATTCTCCCTTGCATCTTTCATCTAATTTTTTATTATATATTATAATGAAATTAATGACTCAATTTTCAATTTTTATCTTCAATTTTTTATTTTCTTCTTTCCACGACACCCTAAATGGATGTCTCCCTAGAATTCGATTCATTTAAACATAGTTGTCTCAATCTCTAATCTCTATTTTTTATCTTTTCCTCAAATTTCTTCTTTTCTACTACTAATCTCATTTGTTCCTATAATTTTACCATTTAATTCTACTTACTAATTCCCTTTTTTATTATATTTTAATATTACTCTCTTTTTCTACTCTCCTCTTTCCATTTTCATCTCCTTATTTCTACCTCTTTATTCCTTACACACTTTATTTATTTATTTTTATTTCTATTTTCTCTTATCCTATATAGCTTATTTCTTCTCACTAATCCTTGATCTAATATTTTTGCTAATTTTATCCATTTACGTTTATTCCATTTATCCCATATCTGCATGTCTTATCTTTGAATAGTCATTTCTCATTGGATCCCTCCTCTTACTTTATGTCATCCCTTAGGTGCCTAAACCTATTTACAATAGGGTGACATAGATTTTCAAGTTAATTTTCATCTTATGAAACATATGCATGTTGATAAACTATCATAGTTTTCATCTCGCATAGATATTCTTATATCCTTTTTCTCACTACCTCCCTTTTGATATTAGTTAGTCAAGACCTAAGATAAGACACAATATATTGACATGAAAATGATGTCAAGCCATGAATTAATAGTTTAATGCTATAGACTATACTAACATCTAGATAAAGTATCCAATTATATTTATTTATCATATGTTTTTAATCACAAGTCAATATAAAACATGTGAAACATACAAAGACTCAAGAATGCATATGCAATTCTTAATAATGTACTCAAATATGGTTACATATGATAGGTTAAAACATATTAATTATGTATATATCAATCATATTAATAGATTGGATAGGATTATCACTATCCATATTACTAAGTCTAACTACAATGTCATCATTCAATAGGTGTGACATTTATAGATGTCTTTATGATTGTGTGTAGCTTTTTAGGATGCCATGAAGTATAATCTATGCCATGTTAGTTGTATTTGTTGGATCTATGTTGAGGTATAACCATTGAATTATGTGAGTTTCTACTATTTATTGAACTTCATGAAGAATATTTCCAACATCATTCCCAAACTTAACATTTTTATCATTCTTGAATCAATAAAATGAATAATACCACAAAATTTTATGTAATTGGGCCTATCTAGAAGAGGTGTTTATGTTAATTAAGGATATTTATATCAATGGATATTATTTATATGAGATAGATATTGGATACTTTTGGTTTCTAATTTAACTATATATTTTATTAGAACAATTATGTGATGCCATATGAGGATTGATTTTTGGAAACATAGTTGAATGAAGTCTCAATCTTGTTTGTAAAATTGTTAATATTTTGCATGCAATTATTAATGTACCTAATTACTTAAGATATGTGATAAGATATTATCTTTGTTTTATTTTCTCCTAATTTTTTTTATCATAGTTCCAATATTCATGTCCTTTTTATTCATATTGAATCCTTTGAAACATCATACTGGGTTGTGGCTTATTTAAGTTATTCTTTGAGACTAATGTGAAAGAAAAATATGTGGAAGCATATAATTTTACTTTATTAAGAGAATTAATTTGTTATTTCATCATGTTAAAATATTGAGTGTTCTCCACCAATAGTTTTGTATCTTTTTTTAGATTTTGAACTCTTTTATTTTAGTTTCTCAAATGTTTTGCTTCTTTGATACAGAGATAGATTGGTTCTTGATTAATGTTTACAATGAATTTTTGAATCATTGGGTGATAGATAGATTTGGATATAATTCAAAAAAATTCTTAGCCTTCATCATCTCTTAGATGGTATCTTTTAATAGTTATTCTAGTACTTCACATTTATACATCCAATCATTATGTGCACTTTTAGAGAAAATATTCTCTAAATGTTGTTTCAGACTAGGATTTAGGGCACTCAAACAAATAATTGTACCTTGTGGAGTTATTTATATAAGGGTGGGGATGAGTTTTACTATGTTATATTTTTGACTTTTATCCAAAATATATTTAATCTGAGCAAGGGAATATTGGGGTATATTTTTTTATACAAATGGCATAGATTGGGTAGGGGAACTGGTGGTCACTTTATGAATGGGAATGGATGGTGGTGGGAAAATTATTTATTTTTGAGTATTTTAGCATGTATCCAATATCTATGAACATCATAGATTGCATGAAACCCTATAATTAGGTGAGATAAAGATGCAAATCAAAAGTGAGATTCATAAATGTTCATTAGTTGATTGATTAAAAAGTACAAAGGAGGTGCATTATATAGTGAGATTTTATGTCACCATTAAGGTAAAAACTCAAATCAAAATTAGAAAACACAAAAAAGAGTACTTACCTTGATGACTTTAATAACCCTAAGAAATATTACTAGCAACTGTGTAGGTAAAACCGAAAGTGGGAAAGATTCTACACTAACCCCCCCATGGAAGCATAGCTTAGGTGGGTAGAAGAATTGGGTCTTAAAAATACGGCCTAATGAGGTACCTAAGAATAATATAACTCACATAAATATAAGAAAATGATAATACTCATAGGATAAAATTCTTCCCCAAAAGAGAATAAATTGATAAATAATGCATGCTCTCAGGAAATTAAGCACAAAAAAAAAATGTCCACAAGTGAGAAAAATAGAGCACGTAGAGAGAAGAGACAATAAGTATCCATATATGATGTTAAATCTACATTATATACCCTAATGTCTTTAATAACCCTAATCAAGATGATTAAAAAATGTGTAGGTAAAAATAGAAGTGGGAAAAATCTTACACTAACACCCCCTAGAAGCATAAATTAGGTGGGTAGAAGAATTAGGTCCTAAAAATCAGGTTTGATGAGGTACCTAAGCATAATACAACTCCCATAAATCTAATAAAATTAGAATACCCATAGGATAAAATTCCTCCCTAAAATAGAGCAAATCAAGAAATAGTACATGCTCTAAGGAATTTAAGCACAACTAAAAATGTGTCCACAAGTGAGAAAAATAGAGCACATAGAGAGAAGAGATTAGAAGTCTCCATAGAAGATGCTAAAGCTATGTATAGTATAGCTAATATAATGGTGAATGTTACTAATGAGATCATTTTCCTAAATATTTAATAAGTTACATCTACATCAAATGATGTTCCTTCCCTTTGATAAAGGAATAACATGAATGGTGTACTATAAGTCAGCCCATTCCACATTGGAAGATGGAGGCAACAATACAAAAAAAATTGAGTTAGATCCTAAATAGAAGTGTGGGATAGGTTTGGCAAGATCATGCACAAGAACTAAATGTAATGCCACTAAAGTGAACCTCTTAGAAGAAGGTGAAATGATGAGTATATCACCTTATAATATTTGATGGGTCCACCAAGTACATTATGGATCTCTAATCAAGGAGCTATGATCCTAATACATAGTAAAAGGGCCAACTACTATATGCAATGATGGTGAAATAGAAGTAGAGGCTGAAATAGACTGTATAATGCCTTGTATCTATAGAATAGATTGTCTGATGCTTGATGAGTTCTAGACTAGTATATCTACATATTGTAATGTATAAAGTGGACTAGAGGTAGGTGGACCAAAAAATAACTCCTTAATATCTAGAAGGTGACAAAAATATAGTAGAGGTGTGTCCCCATCACTACTATAGTCATCTTTGCTAGAAGAAGAGTCATCAATATTAGAGATGTGCTTAGGCTCAAAAGTGTCATCAAGTATAAGTGAATCTAATGAAGAATAATGTCATGGTGTATTCACTAAAATATTGTCCATGTGAATAAGAGATCATAGGTAAACATTGAATATGAATAATAGATTATAGATGAATCATATAGATCCACATACTAAATATCCATAGGAAGAGAAGAGTTGTTGATGCTCTTAAAAGGTATACTCTCATTATAAATAATAGATTCCTTTAAATTACCAAACTATGAAGGTTCTAAAAGAATAATATCATGCACATGAATGGAATTAGAATATTCAATGGGAAAATTGAGGTCAAGCAAAATCTTTTCCTATAGTGGTGGATCAATATAAAGAAGAGAACTTTCCATTGTGGGTGTGTCACCATAGGTAATGAGGGTAATAGGATAGAGTACAATAGTCTAAAAAGAGATGATAGGATGAGGAGGAGGAGGAGGAGTGATATAGATCTTAGTAGGATCTCTAAAAAAGGGACTTTAGGATTCTCTAAATAGTCCATGCACATGTTGTATGATACACATGGTAATAAAGATCCATGGAAACATGTAACATTAAGGTGGCAAAAACATTGTCATAAAAGTTAGCCCATTTATTTAACTAACCTAAGTTAGAAGGGGTAGGAATCTATCCATGTAGGAATGGAGTACGATTCTTTATCATGGGAAATTTATGATGCTTTGATACCATGTTAGACATCTCTAATATTTTTAAACATCATCTATTGCAAGAAACCCTAATAGTAGGTGAGATCAAGTTGCAAATAAAAAGTGAGTTTCAAAAATGTTCATTAGTTGATTGATTAAAAAGTGCAAAGGATGTACATTATATAGTGAGATATTAGGTCATCTTATAGGTAATAACTCAACTCACAATTATAAAATACAAAGTGTATTTTCACTGATGACCTTAAACACCTTGAACAAGATGGCTAAAAACCATGTAGGTAAAATTAAAAGTGAGAAAAATCCTAAACTAATAAGTACATGATGGTAGGGTCTTAAGTATTATGTTTTTGGTAGCTTATTCTAATGATTTATTACTTTTTATTTATACTTCTTTGGAAGCATCTTTATCCCCCTTCTTTTTCTCTTAGCTTTTTTAGTATCTTCTTCTAATAATTTGAGGGTGACATATTATATCCCTTTATTCTTATATTATTCCTCTTCCTTCTTAGTTTATCCTTGTCTTCATATTATTTATTTTTATTGGCTGCTAAGGTATCTGCTACTTTTTTTTGGATGTGACATCTTCTTTAACCTTTTCTCCATGATTTCTTCCTTAGCCATTTTCTTCCTATCTTATTCCTTAACCTAATATTTCATGGATTCTTAATTTTTATTTTTTTAAGCCTTCTTATTTTATTATTCCTTTTGTATATGTTTTTATTATTCTTCTTTTTCTCCTCCTCATTTTTATCTTCTTCTTCTTGTTGTATTACTTGTTACTCTATGTGTTTTACCTCTGTCAATTCTTTAAAAACTTATTTTTTTCTTTGGCCAGTCTAATGACCATTAATGTCTATGTATTTTCTTGTGTTTATACTACTGGCTCCAGTTCTTTTCCCCTATCTCTTATTTAATTTCCATTGTATCTTTTGAGCCTTTATTTTCTTAAATTTTAGTATAACCCTCTGGAAATGTTCTTCCTAAACCTCCATATCTACTAGGTTGATAAGTGTTTCATTTTCAATGGAATCAAATTTTGTTGTGTGATATTTTACTCTTTTGATCTTCTATTTTTATTTCTTCCTAGGTAGTATCTATGTTTTATTTTGGTAATATTTTTTTAATTTTCCCAATGTTTATTTCCACTATGTGTGTCTTCTTTATTTTTAAACATAAATGTATCTCCTCCATTTTTTTTTATGATTAATTTGACCAATTTTGATGAAAAACTTCAAATTGTAACTTTGCAACATGTTTCCCTAATGGTCCAAATTTTTACTTAGATATTATGGTGTGTTATTAGGATTCCTCTATTTATTCATCTACCAGTAGAACACTACTAGATCCATATGTTTTAGTGAAGATTTATTTTATGATGGTGTATGTATTATGTGGGTTGAGCTCCCATACTATTTATATGAAAGAGTGAATGAATGATATAACTTGTTCAATATGGTCATATAAAACTTCATATGGGAGTGGAAGAACAACATTAAGACTAGTAAATTAGGGTGGATGTACATAAAATAAATGGTGGTGGTAAATAAGAATTATCTAGTATGCTTATCAACAATTATTTTTTAAATAGGAGACCTATAACTAAGGGTTTATTTCAAAATAACACCCCAAGTGAGCACGGTGGTGAATTGATGATTAGTGGTCATCATCTCCATATGGTTTCTAATTGAATATCCTATTGTATTTTCTTTGTCCCATTCTAATTATCCATGTATACCTAGGAGGGTGTTTGTTTATTACATGGATAGACATATTAAAAAAAATCCATCATAGAAATCATGCTTATCTTTCTTAATTTTATGTACATTGGAATTGGATTTATTTAATAGACCTTGGTAGTGGTTACATTTTATCTTAATGGAAATCAAGTAAAATGCCACCATTGCACTCTTATGACTTGTGAAATCTTACATATTGTTAAAGTATACATTTCATACCACCACCTTAATTGTGTGTCTACATCATGTAATTTTGATGGATGATATGTTGTCACTATATATTTTTTGAATTGATTTTAGGTATCTGAGGGCCTCTTTGCCTTTAGTTGAACCATTCCTTTCATAATTATGAATTTTTTTTCCTTCATTCATCAACCAAATCATTATTTAAATTTCAATGGCATTAAATAAATGAGGTTGTTCTAATAATAATACTATGTTGTGTATATAGCTAATTTATATTCTTATAGTGATGTCTACTATGAAAAAATAGGGGAAATTCACATAGACATCTAACTTCATATGTGGGATAGAGCTTAATTTTGGGTTATATTATTAGGTGTTATTCTCTAGGAATTGGTGAATGATTTCCTCATTGTTTTCTTCCATCTGAGTGTGGTTTATTTATGTTATGTGTTGATGGATAAATTTGAAATTATCTTCTAGGTGTCAAACATGGTATGGCAGTTTTTAGAATACTACTTCTAGATCTAGTGTTAATTCCATAGTGGGTACATGATTTTATTTAGGTATCAAAATTGTTTTTATGGATTGATGAATATTGGGGTGACCATTTTTTCCCCTCTTTTGATCTATATATACTTAGTCAAAAATGTTGTTAAATATTTTCTACAAATTTTTGGTGCTTTGAATTTTTTTGTGATTTGGAAAGTGGTGAGGGTTTGATTTATAGAGTTTTTCAATGGTTGTGAGGTGATGATGAAGTGGGGTGGGATATTTGACAAATTTATTGGTGGTCATGTATCTATTTATTTGTTTATTTGGTTATCCTTAGTGACTAATGTGACTCAAAATAGTATTATCGATTCTCTAAAGCTTTTTCATTTCCAAATTGTGATAAATGTGATCATGTCATGTTTCATCATTTTTAATAATTAATGCTATATAAATTGATGATTCACTTGGTAATTTGTGATTTTGTTTGATGTATTTTTATTCCTTGTTATTTTAGGTGATTCACGTATCTTCTTATGGAGTTAACCAGTCAACCTACCTGCTACTTAAACATTTAGCGTAAGATACTACAACATCCCAAATTAAATCACCCAATGGGTTTTACATGAAAAAAAATAATATCACCTATTTTTATTATTGAAAACCTGTAATTTATTAGTTTTCAACTTGGGATACTTTTATTTTTAACTCTATATATCTTTTACTAATTTTTGACTTGGGTTTTTCTTTTTATTTTTCCCTCGAGCTACCATTTACCAATTTCTAATTTGAGGAGATTTAAAAAAATAGTTGGTGTCATTATTTTGTGATATAAAAAATGTCATATTATTATAAAACATTGTATATTTTGAGGTTCGTTCCATTCAAAAATCCTCATTTCTCAATTCCTATTAGTGTTGTTAGTTTCACTACTCATTGGGGTAGGATTCTTTAGATGATATATGATCTTAGTTATGTAGAGCATCACAAGATATCAATAATATAAATATATTTAAGTGTCTCTTAGTATTAATTTATAGTATATTTTGAGTGTGAATTATATTATAGGGACCCTTGAGTGATGTTAGAGTCATTATAATTTTTTAGGTTGTTTGTTGTTTTCTCCTATAGTATTTCCTACCAAAATCCCAAATTAAAAAATTTGAAGTTCCTAGACTAGCTTATGGGGTGTTTTAAAGTCTTATGTGTAAAAAAATGTTTTTAAATGGTAATATATGGTCCTAATTTGGTGTGAAAATATGAAATAATGTGAATTTCATGGAAAAGGTAATTCAAATCAATAAATCAAGAAAAGGTAATTACCCTTCAACATGGAATGACAATAATATGAGGTTTGTTTTGCATGTTTAGTATAATAAGAAGCATATAATGATTCAAAATATTAGTGTTATAATATGTTAATGTGGTATATGAGTATACCTATTAAGGAGATAGAGGTATATATCTAAACAAAGATAAGAGAGATCAAGAATTCAAAGAACCCTATCTGCCTTGTCCATTTTATATATGATTATTGTATATGAAAGTGATCAATAAATAAAAGAATGTTATTGAATGAATTCATGGTTAATTTATTGAGATAATTAGTATTAATATATATTATTTCTTATTCCTTAAAATAATAATGTGTTATTAATACTAATATTCAAGTACAAGTTATAACACATAGTCCTTTAAGCTCTATTTTGGCATCACAATCAAGTTGAAAAGAGATTTAGATTATTTTTGGAGTCCTTTAGGGTGTTTGAAGTGTTATGGAGTATAATAAATGGTATTTTATTTATGTTTTAATACTTTTTATTGTTAAATTACATTGAAGAAGGTAATATTTGATGAAATTTTTATTTTATTTCGGCATAGTCTCATATAACACTCAAAATTCCATAGATTTGTTTATTAGAGATGTTTAGAAGATCATTCAAATGTTTTATACCTAATATAATAGTGTATAATCAATTTCTTTTGATATATTATTTTTAATACTTGAAAACTTCTCATAATGCATGATTTGATTCAAACCTTCATGAAAAGAGCACACAGTCATGCATGTACTCCATAATTATGTATTCTTGCTTGTTAATCTATTTGATGATTAATCATGAACTGATAGCATTTGGAGACATTTTAAGATATTCTTACACATCTTATTAATTCATTACTCCACTTAGTGGTACAATATTCTATATAAAATATCCATTCTTACTAGCATAGTCATCAATCAATACTTAAAATTCTATGAATTTACAAATTAGATGTTTTTAGTGATTGATCAAACAATAAAAGCTTTTTTTTAATGTTAAATTAGTTAGTATATATCCTATTTATTTATTATTATTGTATTAAACTCATTTAATTTCATATAAATCCATTTTTCTCCTTCTCGGCCTTGCACAAGACTACATTCTTTAGACATGGGGGTTTGATATTGAAATTGGAATATATGGTGTTTTAACACCTAAAATTTTATAATACTTTATGAACTCATGTAATTTTACCTCTAAATTTTTTTTTGTTTTTTTTTAAATTTATATTATATTTTATAGTATAGTATCTAGGTTGGAGACATCAAATCAGGCCTAGGAGACCTATTACTAGAAAAGGGTGTGGAGTTAGGTGGTCTCCTTTAGGATTTGGGTTATTAGTTTTTATTTTGAGAATAATGGGGATAAAGGGTATCTGAAAGGGTGATTTTTTTTCATGGATGATTTATATATTATTCTAACCATCTAGATTTGTGCCTAAATATGGTTACTAGAAAAAGAGGCCTAAAGAAGTAAATGGATGATTATGAGAGATTTCTTGTCTACAAATCATGTTATTTGATTAGATATGGAAAGGGGTTAAAATATGTAGGTGTATGATCATATTATCTTTAGTGAGAATGTAAGAACCATTGGATCATGATATAGGCTTTTAGTCCTATGTGCATATATCAAATAGAGAGAGACATTTTTTAGGCCAAAATGGAAAATTGACTATTGAAAAGGGTGTATGAAAATATGATGAAGTTAATGATAATTACAATATGAGATATGATGAATGATAGATATTATCTCTTCAAGATAATAAATCTAT